>CAJHNH020001322.1:0-157500 GCA_905116865.2 Candidula unifasciata
ATTTTCAAGTTCTCATTTTCTTTAAATTTTTATATTTTTTAACGCTTTCCTCCGGGTATTCAATTTTTTTAAGACTGACTTTGTTATTTACAAGTACAGCGTAGCTTTTTTTCTTCCGTTCCATAAAAAATTTAAAAATGCCTTTTAGAGTTGGGTAAAAAAATAACCATTTTTTTTTACTGTGCCAATTTAAAACCATTTTAAACGACCCTAAAAATTTTAAGGACACAATTATATGGTGCGTTTTTTTAAAATGGGAAAAAAAAAACTATCTCTATATGTGTTCAGAGAAGATTGCGACATTAAATATATTAGACACGAAACGAATTTCCCTTGGGCTTTTTTCCCAAAAACCTTTGATAAGGGAAAAAGGAGTAGTAGGGGGATTTAGTTTTGGTGGGGGGGGGGGGGGGTCAAAGATATTTTATATTGAAGGAAAACAATGATTGTATTAGACAATTGGGGATTTCTATTTTTTTTCATTTTTAAATTTTGCCAAACTATTTAAAAGCAACGCGTGGCCGGGTACCCGGAAAATAAAAAAATTATAATATATATATATTATATATATTTAAAAATTAAAAATATATATATATAAATTTAAAAAGAAAGTTTTACTGATTGGGAAAATTATAGAAAGAAGTAGAAAAATAGGGAAAACTAGACCCCCATTTAAAATTTTGGAAACTGAGTTTACCTGCCGGTTTTAAAGGGTTTAAAAAACGGGTATCAACCCCCTTTATAGCACTAGATTTCTCCTTTCTAATTCTTTAAATAAGCCGAGTCCCAAGAGTTTTTATCGCAGGCAGAACTCCCTTTGCACCCGAGGGTCCGAAAATACTTTGGGGAAAATTTTTAAACCCCAAAATGCCCCTTTTTCGAGCAACCAGCAAGAAAAGCAAACACAAAACACAGGCCCTCTTTCTGTTCTCGCATGACCCCACTGACGAGAGGTTCACCCTACCACTCGGCCGAGGACAGAATTCCCTCCCGTACGTCCCATTATCTGAAAGGAAAGGGCCGTAAATTCGGTTCGCCGACACGCCAGGAGGTAACTTGGGCCGCTGCAATCGTTTTGGGTTAAACGACTTGGTGCCAGTATTGTCTTCCCTTTGTTACCAGAGGGAGTTGGCGAAATAACGAATGGCGATCGCTTCATTAATCATTTTCATATGATCTTGAGGCATGGTGTCCACTTCGAGTGCTAGAGGTACCGGGTTTAATCCCCGGTAAGGTGGACTTCTAGTAATTCCCCCGGGTGTCTCTGGGTTGTGGGTTGCGCAGGTACCAAAAAAAAAAAAATTCCTGGCAGTTGCAAATCATAAAGAGTAGCCTAACGGCGCTGCCCGGGCAAATTTTGGAGTTAAAAATTTGAACAAAGTATTTCAGGAACCTCGTCGGTGCTACAGAGCCTGTGCAGTATGCTGAGCTTCTTCGGACTCAGACGTGAAGAAGAAGAACGGAGCACTTATGGGTTACTATGCAAATGATGTTGTTTTAAAACCAAAACATTTAATTTCCTATGTTGTAATGTTATTATTATTATTATTATAATCATTGTCACGAGCCCCGATCTCAGTGATTCCAGTAAGTTAGTACTTGTAATAAGTTCTTCTGGTTCTAAAGAGACAGGAATTATATTTACTCTGCGCTTTATCCTAATATTGCTTTTAAACCGCACGGGATTTAAATTGTTTCCGTCCGTAGTCCAGACAAAGCGACTCAGTTCGTGGGTAATGTTACACAATTACACCGGGGCTCGCGAATTCCCTTTCAAATTGCCCATGTCATAAAAAAAAAATGTATCTACGGACCAGACTGCTCTGAAACAGACTGTTTGATGAGGACCTAGGGCATTCAGGTTTGATTCTCACGCCAGTGTCTATAATGTTTATCATCCTAACACAGCCTGATTGGGGCCCTTTTGAACAGGGGGAATTGAGCGGACTGTAGACATTGAGGCGAGGGAGAAGTTAAAGTTTAACACGTCAGTGTAAAAATTCGGGGTAAACTAGATTGGGGCACTTAAGAATGTTTGCTCTAGGGATGTCAGTCAATAATTGACTGACAGGCCACTTGTTAGCTAATGTGATTGATAGGTACTTCGGAGGAGGAGCTTAAGCCATCATCCTTGAAGGTTGGGTGTAAAAAAATAAGGAAAGGGAGGAGTGTAATTTTGGACAATAGATTAATACTTATACTGCGGGCATTCGTAGATTTACCTCATAGTGCCGCCAGCAGGCCACCAGGGACTTCAGGACTACCGCTGAAAAGTACTTTCCTCCCTGGTTGAGTCAGTGTTCGGCATTTGCTGGAAAAGTTCCCAGGTGAATATTAATAATAATCTTGTATACTTAGGTTTAGGGAGTTAAAGCTTAGTCTATACTACCTTTTCCTAAGGTTTTTTGGTCTGCCACATTCTGCTTGAAATAGTTCTGTGTGAATATTCAGGTATCTCAGTTAGGGAACTGCAAAAACTATTCCTATTTCTTGGTATGTTTGTGTCACATGTTTCTCATTGTATGTTTTCATGTGTATAAAATAAGATGTGAACAATGGACATTTGCTATAATGAAATGTAATTATATTGTTTTCCATGATCAGCCCAAAATATGAGTGGGACTGTCGGGAAATGATGCCCAAATATGTGCAGGGATGCTGACTACGTTTTGTGTGCCCACCATGTGCTCACTTAATGTGTTCAACTAAACAGGGGATTTATAACCCCAGGGGAAGGATGATGGGTGTACAGTATTTTCACGGTCACTGAAAGCTAATAGTTCAGGACAGCGTGCACATATAAATTGTTTGCGTTTTCAGCACATAACCTGCGCCACATGTTTATGTCCAATATATATGTCAGCCAACTCGAAGTCTGAGTGAAGACGGACAACAGACTTAGAAAGTCAACTATCATGACATATCATTTGAGGGAAGGCAGGAAATGTGACGCCCATGTAAGACAAAAAGACCTTCAGACTAGACTGGAGAGGATGTGGGAATATGAGGAGGAGTGATGGGCTATATCTTATTACTATTATATGTTGTATTAATTGATACAGTATTCTTAGTGTAAGTCAAGATACTACACGTATGTGTTTTGTTTCCATGATTACAGCGCCCATGTGACGATCAGTCCATGAAGTAGCCTACATTGTGTTAGACTCGGCCAGCTGGGAACGAGGGGGAGAACGAGGTCGGGGGCGAGAAGGAGAGGAACAAGCAGGGAAGAAGCTGAAAGAGGAGGAAGAGCTTGACAGTGCTCACGGCTGTCAGAGGTTCTATGAAACTTGAGTTATGTTCATAAATTGTTCATACTTTATCACCTTCATCACACAACTCTAATCCCCAGGTGCTGTTCTCGCGCTGAAACAAACCCATTACTATCATAACTTTAGCTAGTCACTGTTTGTGTACAACACAACAAAACGGGTATGTCAATTAACTGATTGTTAGAAAATAAAGCTGTATGTCAAGTTTTATACTACATCGTTTGTTGTAAATTCCAAGTGTATTCAGGTCTTACCTACTGTTTAACTAAACATAGATAGAATTACATTTGGTGGGCGCTCACTTAATAATTATAATAATTCTTTAATTAAAAAATTATTTATAATAAACACCGGGATAAGGTATATTACGGGAGGAATCACTTTCCTTTCTAATAATTCATTAAGTATGATAGACATCTAAAATTCCTTGCCTTCTATGTGGGTACCAAGTTCAGCAATGTTAAATGTACTTAACGAGCCAATATGGCTGTGTCTTGGAGAGCAACATAGCTCAGACTTTAGTTCCGTTAATCTGGTGGAGGGAATGTGTTGAAAGGAAGATCCCTACTCAACAACATAAACATTTAAACCACGCGTCACGTCACAATCATCATCATCATCATCATCATCATCATCATCATCATCATCATCATTCCTGACGGAACCAGACCCCAAAAAAAAAGACCTTGGCTCCCATGTTGACCCAACCTAAAATGGATATCAGGTACATTTCTGTGAAGTCAATGCAGACTGTGTGCTGTTGATCACCACTTCCCCCACCAACTGCTGATTGGTCTGTAAAATGTCGGTCCAGCCCTATTTGCCTAATATGCCTGAAGGCGTGGAAAAGGGTAACTTACTTTACTTTGTACTTTTATTATTATCCCTTGTGTGGGTTCAGGGATTCATTCTAGGTGCCCCAAACAAATATACCTACTTCCCCGTGTGGGTTCCGGGGCCCTAATATAGGGAAAACAAGAATAGACCCACTGCCTACCCAAAAGCATGTCGTAAGAGTCGACTAATTGGGAGCTTCCTTCTAAGTCGGAGTGCATCTGCCTGCGAGGCAAGGAACCAGCAGTCTGCACAAAAATGAGTCAGATCTGTAAAACGGTTGCACACGCAACACTTTGGTTTTGGAACAGGACTGCAGTCCAGAAGTGGATGAACAACCAGAACTTTCCGCCAGAGTTTACAGCTGGTGACCGCGAAGGAGAAGAAGAAGACATATACCCACTGTTCCCTCTACAAGTGTATTGTATGATGCGACTAATTAGCAGAGTTTTCTTCAAAGTCAGAGTGCATCTGCATGAGAGCTAAAGAAACAAAAGTCTGCATACAAATAATCCAGATCTGTAAAGCGGATATGCACGTAAAACTCAAGTTCTGGAACAAGACTTAAGTCCAGGAGTGGACGAACAACCAGACTTTTTCGCCGGATTTTACAACGGTAAACCAGATGAAGAAGAAGAAGAAGAAGAAGAAGAAGAAGAAGAAGAAGAAGAAGAAGAAGAAGAAGAAGAAGAAGAAGAAGAAGAAGAAGAAGAAGAAGAAGAAGAAGAAGAAGAAGAAGAAGAAGAAGAAGAAGAAGAAGAAGAAGAAGAAGATGATTAGGATCATGACGAAGATATATTATTAATAGTATCGGTAAACTCGAACTTAGAGTTAGTGATATTGTTTTACAATGCAGTCCTCGACGTAAACTAGGGTCCGATTCCTACAGTGCGTGCTTCTAATAAGGGCCGCTCTAATGGCTATCATTCAGGGATAAAAAGTAAGACCACAAAGTCCAGAAGTGCATGAGCACGAACAACACAAGAAGTTGAAACAAGAAATAAGGTTTAACATTCGTTAGTTCGCTTTCGTGGTGACTGACGTCAATAAAACGATAGGTCGACGAGGTCCCCGGCTTCGAAATACCACCGTCAGGGGCGACCTTGGCGGAACTGACGGCGGAATTGTATAGCCGAGCCAGTGACAACAACCGAGACTTAGCGCCTTTTTGAGACCCCGGGGGGAAGAGGGAGGGTGAGTGTCAGGGAGCGGAGGTCTCGAGTTTATGTATAGCGCGCCCCGACGTGCAGCGGCTCCGATTTCGTAAAGGGAGGTTTGTGGGTGGTTTAGGGTTGAATGTAAAGCAGGTTGTGTGGTCTGTGTTAGGCGCATGTGTGTAGTGTGTTCTTGTCGTCTGGAAACCTTAGCATAGCCGCGAAATTACTGATCCTTGTGTGGGCTCCGGGGTGATACAAGCATGCCGTAAAAGGCGACTAATTAGGAGTGTTTCCTCTGAAGTCTGGGTGAATCTGCCTGAGAGCTGTTAGAACGAACAGTCTGCACACAAAAAGCCACATCTGTAAAACGGAAATCTAGTAAAAATCTAGTTCCGGAAATGGGCGAACAATCAGAGCTGGAATTTACAGCTGATAAACTTAGGGGGGAAAAAAAGAAGTACTGGTGCGCTTTCACAAATGTTTTAGCAAAAGAGAAAAAAGGCTGACCAGACGGTCAGACGCTGGGGTCGTTTGCAGGAAACCCTGGTTCGATTTTTCGATAAGACGAAGGTCATTTTGTCTACCGGGGACAAAAACTCATCCGATTTTAACAATACCTTTATTACTCGCCTTTTTCATGTCTTTTTTTTAAAAACAGTGGGTCTACCTGGGTCCTGTGGGTCCCCGGAACCCACGCAAGGGCATTACAGCTTTCGATTTTAATGATGTCTAGTGTTTCTATCTTTGTTATTTTTTTTCTGTGATTCCAATGAACACAAGTCTATTTGTCGTGTGTGTTTGTGTGTGTGTGTGTGTATATATCTATATATATATAAATCAATGTTTGTGTGTTTGTTTGCCCCCTATAGACTCGGAAACTACTGAACCGATTTAGCTGAAATTTTCCGGATATGTTTGTTTTGATACCGGATTTTGAACCATCGTGGTTTGAAATTCAACCTGTCACTGTTAGAGATAGGTGACCACAATTTATGCCATAATATTCGCAACTAATATTTATAACTTTGTGATTTCTAATTATAGCCACGTTAGTAATTGCGCATGCGCCATAGTTACCATTCGCCGGCGAGTTACGTGCAGCCAACGCCTTCTCTAATACATAGAGTAGGTCGTGGTACAGCAAACAAGACTATCTCTATATTTGCCACAATAACCATATTAAACACGATTTCTATTTTCTGTTTTTGTTTTTCAAACAACCTTCGATGGGGGGGGGGGGGGCAATTAAGGACTATCTCGACGTCGGCGAAGACAGTGACTGCGACATTAACTTCATGAACCGTATAAGACACGTGCAATTTCTATTGTTGTGTTGTTGTGCCGTTTGATTAATATATCTGGAGTATCTGTCTACGAGAAAACAATTGCCTGCGGTTTTGAATTGTGTTTTAATCGCGACTCAGCAGTAGGGACACACATCTATAATAGTTAGGTTCTCTTTTCGTGGATCTGATTAAGTGGCTGCTTGGTCGAATGGGTAGAACACTGAGTTTCTGTGCGGGAGACCTGGGTTCGAATCCGCGTAGTTAAATTTTTTTTTTACCCCCACTAAAATAATATCCTCATCTGCTCTGTCGTGGTGACAGCACTAGCCATGTTGCCTTAATATTTAAAAAAAAAAAAAAAAAAAACAGTAAATGGGTAAACTATTTGATAATTAAATTTGACCATTTCGCATACTTGTGATTGCATTTTTAAACTTTCCGATTGCATGGTTACGCTGAAATTTCATAGATTTTCATTTATTTTTATTTAGATATAGTTATTTCATCTGCGTTGGAATTTTAAGCTGTGCTGTTTACCATGGCGTTCATTTCCTAATTATGGTGGTTTTTTTGCTGTGTTCATTTGCTTTTCAAGTGTTTTTTTTTTTTTCTCCCAACTACTTCAATGAGGGAAAGAGTTGTCGGTGAATTTGGGGGGGGGGGGCGGCGAACTATTAACTGAGAGAGCTTTAAGTCACAGTAACTGCTTTACCCACTTAAAGTAGCAGCAGCAGTAATAGTTGTGGTTGGGCTGTTACACCATAGTGCTCTCATGTGAAGACTGCCGGTAAGGTTATGGCGTTCTTCTGTCGGCAAGTGAAATTATACATCCTAACCTGACCAGACTGTGGCGACAGCACTAGCCATGCGGAACCAAATCTTCTGGCTCACGACTCTGTCTACTCCGATGGTAACACAGATAGCAGTGACATTATTTTAGTAGTTGTACTGGTACTTGAAGGATGATGTGGTAAATATTACACTAGCCCTATTCACTACCTATTACTTTTCCTGCTCCCTATTTAAGTCCAGATGGACAGGGATGTCAATGTCAGTTACAGCAACAAAAAAATATCGCCAGGTAGTGATTTTCAAATCCTTCGAAGAGGGAGAGAGCAGTAGTCGGTGGAAGAGGGGAGGGGGTAATGACTTAAATTTAAGAGAACTTAAAGAGCTTTACACGTGATTTTCAAGTTCTCATTACCTAATTTGTTTATATTTTACTAACGCTACCTCCGCTTTTCTATTTTTTACGACTTACTTTGTTATTCACAAGTACAGTTATAGCTTTACTTCCGTCCCCTATAAAAATACAAACAGCTTTAGCATGTGATAACCAAATAAAGATTTTTGTTACTGTGCTAATAACACCATTTAAACGACCACTAATATAAAGACACAATTATAAGGTGCGTGTTCTAAAGTTGGAAAACCAGACTATCTCTATATCTGTGCAGAGAATGATTGCGACATTAACTATATTAGACACGTGCGATTTCCATTATCTTTCTTTTCCAAAAACCTTATATATAAAGGTCCCTTTTCCAAGCCCTTAGTTGTTTTGGGAATATATGGCTAGACCTAAATGTGTATAGGACAACATTCCACTGTAATGCGCTTAGGACTCTTTTCCAAGCCTTCAGGTGTGCTGAGCATAAAGGGCTAGGCCTATAGTGGATAGACCAATCGGCACTTGGGTGGGTGATGAAGCCAGCATCGCGCCGGCCGTCTTTACTTCCCAGGACTGCACCTGGTACCCACTCAAGGCTGGGTCGATCTGGAGGTCAAGGTCATCTTTGGAGGGGGAAAAATGCTCCGTCAGGACGCGAGCCCACGACCATTCGATCCGCAAGCGGGCGTCTAGCCGCCAACGCCATACAGACAATATTTCTACGGTCCTAGTGACTTTTAATTTTTTTTTTTTTTAATTCCTAAGCAGGAAGTTACAAATGGGAGCCGCCGTAATGTCGGGGCTAGACACTTGCTCACAGAACCAAGGGTAGCGGGTTCAGATCGTGAGAGTGCAGAATATTTTCTGAATTTGACTTTGGCTTCCAGGTACCGGGTAAAGTACCTGCCACTTCTGGGATCGAACCAGGACCTCCCTGGAGCACATCTGGCGGTGATTTCGGTCACAGGCCTGGGGAAAAGATAAGACCGTTGTCCTGTGATGAACAAATGTGGGCCACGTGTGGATATCATGCATCCAGGCACTTACGTGGGTGTACTATCCGGGAAATGCAGGGGTGAGAAGAAATGAAAAAGTGGAATTTTGGCAACGAAACAATTTATTGCTATAGTAACACTCTTGCTGGACAATAGAGACATCGTAAAGACCATTTATGAAAGAATGCTGATAGAAGAAACAAGGTTAGATGTGTAAGAATCTGTGAACGTGGTATCTGAGTGGGTTTGGCGAGATGTGATGTATGAGAGGAAGAGAAATACGTGTGTATAATCAGTGTGCTATGGGAACAGTTAGCATGTACACCTTCAGACATTTGCTGCGGGAGACCGAGCACCTGTGTGTATGCCGTAAGGGCTATGACGTCGATTCTTTAATTAGTAATCAGTAATCAGCTGTGTATAAGGAGATACTCCGTACCTCACCTCCGGCACCTAAGTCTCTGTGCTGATGTTACAGCAGCTCATGCAAGACTCCTGTCACACGTCCTCGTCTTGCATACTGATAATCACCGATATCGGCCTAACTCGAGCTGACAGAGGATCTTGGGGTTGTTTGCCTCACCGGCTGTAATCTCCGACAGAAAGTCCTGGTTGTTTGTTCACTCCTGGGCTGTGATCTTGTTCCAGGACTTAAACCTTTTTCTTTTCGCGTTCACCGATTGTAAATTCCGGCGAAAAGCTGTGATTGTTCGTCCATCTATGAGTGTTGGGTGTTTATCCGATTTATAGATCTGACTTATCTCTATGCATATTGATGATTCCTTGCTTTTCAGGCACCCCGACTTCGAAGAAAGCTATCAATTAGTTGACTCTTACGACATGCATTTGGAGAGGCAGTGGGTCTATTCTTGTTTACCCTACAATGGGACCCCGGAACACACAGTGGGAAGGAATCAAATGATCAGTGCACATCATTTTGTGTGTATGTGTGTGTGTGTGTGTGTGTGGCTTATTATTGTGCAGAGTGTTGGTTCATCATCTGTCAGGCAGATTCACTCCGACTTCAAAGGAAACGCTGATCTTATTTACGATAGCCAGGTCCCCGGATGGGAGCCTGTTTTTAGGATAACTGAAGACAGATCTGGATAGGTTTTGACAAGTATGACTCCTGGTACTGGTGTACCATCCTAACGTGCGGTTCAGCAGCTCTGCATTGCGAATATTGTCCAATCAATTCTTGAATCCTTAGCAGACAAAGGTGATCCGTCTCCTGCAAAATCAGCTTCCAACTGAATAGAGTAATCTCCTATCCCCGCTTGACTGGCAGTTGTAGGTTCTTATGAAGCCGATTACTTACGGTCACTGATAATGATTTCTCTTCTTCTTGGGTTCGCTTTCTGATTTACACTGACAGACACGTTCTTGTGATAAACTTGACTGTCTTTAGGAGTTCCATATTGATTAAAGAACCTCCATGTGTGGGTTCCAGCGCCCCATTGTGGAGAAGAAACAAGACATGACTGACTGCCACTCCATTAAGCATGTCGTAGGATTGGACTAATTGGGAGCTTTCTTCGAAGTCGGATTGCATCTGCCCGAGCGGCAAGGAACAACCAACTGCACACAAATAAGCCAGAAAGATTGATGCACACGCAGAATTCAGGCCCTGGCACAAAGCAAAATGGACGAGCAGCCAAGACTTTCCACCGGAGTTTTCAGCCGGTGTACGAAGAAGAAGAAGAAGATTTAAGAACAGCCGTCACTGCCAAACGGCTTTATCATAGACGTTCCGTCTTTCGCAAGAAGTGTCTTAGGGTGTACACGCTGACTGCTTCAAGTATAAACTTGCAGTGCGTGCGTCGTATTGTTCCTCTGCAAGGGCCGAATGACAGGCCTGTGTGCCTAATGTGCATCTCCTTATAAATAAAGTTCGTCCATTTGTTCGCTCTCATAAACTCAGAAGGCAAACGCATAAGTCCAAGGGAAATAACGGGCTAAATAAATGTTTATAAACAAGAAAGAGTTAAATACCCTTTCATTAAAGAGATTACCTCCCTTAATTAACGTGCTTACAAAATGTGGTTGACTGACGGAGGAATAGGTCGGCTTGTTGCTTGTGGGGCCCCGGCAGTAAAAAAAAAAGGGGGGAGGGTGGGAGGGTAGACCGGATCTATTGTCCAAAAATAAGCATGTCAAAAGAGGCAAGTAATCATTTAAATGGATGTATTGAGACGTTAGACACAGACAACGCATAAGAAGAAGAAGAAGAAGACGTAATCTTTTCATGGAACTGAGATGTCACAATGTCATGACTGTTTAGGTTTAAACGACGGATAAACATCACGGCACAGTGGAAGTAATCCATAAGTGCTCCGTTCTACTCCTGACTCAAGTCTGGGTTCGAAGAATCTTAGCCCAGTGCACAAACTCCGTAGCACCGGCGAGGATCCTGAAATACTTTTAGGTAAATTTTAAACTCCAAATTTTACCTGAAGAGATACTCTTTTCGATTTCCAACTGCCAAGGGAATTTTTGCGTGTGCAACAATACAAACGGGAGTCCGATCTTACTACCCAGTGATCAGGAGAAATGACTTGAAGACCATGTGAGCAAAATCCCAGCCTTCACCGAGGCCTAAACCCGGGACCTCTAATAATCGAAGTGGACGCCATGCCTTGAGACCACGCAGCCCCCCTAACACACACACACACATCATATAGGTCTATACTACAACCAGATAAAACAATCTCATGTAACAAAATACCGCCTTGTCTTGGCTGGACTTCAGCTTACACTGTATATAGGGGGAGGGGGGAGGGGGGAGCTCAGTTTAACCTAGAAGGTAAACGAGCTTTCCGGGATTTGTACCTGGGGATTCACATCCGAGTAATGACCCACTGCACTTTGTGTCATCTTCTTCTACCTTCTATCCCATAATGGGGCATAGGCCTTTAACCAACTCACGTCAAGTTTTATTATTCGAAATAGCAATATCATGACTGTATCTGCTTCAAGTAGTGATCATTAGCGAAGAGTAGTTCTTTGCTGTTACTAATAGTTTTGGGGGCAGGCTCACTATGTGTTTATATACTGTCGGTATGGGTGATAAACGGCATTGACGATAAGACAAACTTTTCTTTTTTCTTTTTTACTTTAGAAGTTACTAAGAATGGTTCACATATTCCCTGATTTATTCTATTCTAACAACGCTTCTGCAACCCCTGTAAACAATTTTGCATACTCCAAAGAGACATTCGGTCACTCCATATTAAGTGATTATTTTCAATAATGCTTGTGTCGAAAGACTCCTCCTGGTTAACGAACGCAACTGACATTTTTTCCCCCCTAGTTGTTGAAGTGTGTAGATGCATTTGTGCAGCTTCTATTTCTCCTAAATCCCATCAGTCACCAGTGGGTTCTATCACCGGTCTCACCCTGGTTTCTATATCTTGGTATACATTTTCCCAGCATGACTTAAAAGGGGTATCGACTGCATTCTCGCTTGTTTCCCCCTTTACTCACAGTGGTATATAACTGTTGCATGTTGTTAGTCTTTGAATCCTCTGGATACAGTGAAAGACGGAGTGTTGCAGCTTGCAAGAGGCCAAGCCTAGCGGGTTACAGAGATGTCTGACATAAAACCAGCCGCGGTATAAAAAAAGTATCAACGTTTTTGCGTGGATTCTGAGGCAAAAACGTCTATTCCCATATAGGACTTCACAGTCATAGCAAAGGATGTTTCCTAAACAAGCTGCACAACTCCCATGGTCGCTAGGGGCTGATAGTAGCCTACTGAGAGCAGTTTGCTGTGCCCATAATTATTAGGTTAGTTGCGTATCCTTTACAGGACGTTGCAGAACCAACCTCAACTGCCCCTGGTTGTGTGGTTTTTTTCTAGGAAAATTAACGTCCAGTAGTTTGCCATTGCTTCTGGACGGTCGGCTTTCTTGATACCACTGTCGAAACCAACGCAAGGCGCATGGCCCACAGCTGGAATCGGATCCGGCATCCCGACATTACGAAGCGTTCGCATCGACTTAGCCGCAGAGCCGACGTGCCGATAATATACCTATTAAATGAAGAAATACATGTATACATTTGTTCTGTTTGATTTACGGCTTTGATGTGTGCTTAATGCGCACTAAATGTACGCTCCGGTGCTCTAAAAGTACGTTCTGAATATCATCCAAATGAAGATGAGCAGAAACAAGTGTCATTACCTATCATGGGACCATTGGTCAATTAAAAACGGATCTAGCAACAAAACAGCCACAATGAGGATGGCGATGACGACTCTTGTGAGGATAATGACAGTACAGATGCTTGGGAGGCTATTGATAATGATACAGATAATGACGATGAGGATGATGGTGTTAATTATATGATAAAAATACTGATGATCGATAATGATGCTGCTAATGATAATTATGATGATAGTGAAAATGATCATTATGATGATAATGGTGATGATAATGATCATTATGATGATAATGATACTGATACTGATGAGGATAATTATAATGATAAGGACTATGATAATCATGGTGATAATGATGATGATGACGACAACAACGAATATGATTATATGATACGAAAAGCAGCTGCTGGGAGACTCTTCAAGACCATAAACCGAGGTTTTTTTTTAGCAAAAGAGAAATTGGCAAGAGGCGAAGATGGCTATTTACCGCTCTACCTATGTACCAATCCTGACTTACGGGTGTGAGTCAGGGGCAATGACAACAGCTCACAGAAGCTAGCTTTAGGCCTCAGAAATGAGACACCTGACAAAGGTGGTCCAAGAGACAAGAAGGGACAAAGTCCACAATCAGACAATAGGCAAGTCAAGATCTTGAAACCCAGGCATTACAAACCGGAGTGGATCAGTAATAGTTACGATGGTTCGGACATGTATGCAGAATGGGAGAACATCGGCCACCATGGCAGGCATGGGAGGCTAAGAGCCAGGGAATCAGACCTTAAGAGCGACCCAGGGTCTGCTGTGAAGACAACATCCGACAGTCCCTAACTGACAGAGGAGTGGAATAGAACACAGCCAGAAAGAAAGCTTCTGATAGAGAAGTCTGGTGATCTCTCTGGCAAACCTCTACACCCCATGGTAGAAGAGGAGCGACAAAGTGATGTCACGAAATAGCCCATACCCCTTTTCGTCGTAGACTGGTCTAGTGCTTGTCACCTCTATGATGCAGATGAGGCTAAGTTTAAAAGTGGACTTGCCTCTATAGGTAAATAGTAATCTTTTTTTGTATTAGGTGTCTTTATGTCGAATTAAGTACTCCAAAATGTCCAAATTGTCTTGGAAACCTAAAATTTTCAAATTTAACCTCACAGGTGAGAGATTAATTATTAATGAAGCCAAAATACCAATGGCCGAATTACCGCTTAGACGCGAATGAATCTCTTCCCACTTTCTTCAGGAGAGACGCTTTGGTCGAACTTATTCTTGACTGAGCTTCCAAAGAAGACACACGCTTACTGCCTTTGTGCTGTATATCTGTCTTTTTCTAATGATTAATTATGCATCCTAGAGGAATCCTTTTGAGCATGGGATTTTAAGGTCAGTGTAGGCTCAGCCGAAAAACATCCACACAACCACCAGGAGCCAGAAGACACCAACATGGTTCCTCCAGTCATTACTGTCCCTGTGTCCAGTGGATGACGGACTAATCCCGTAAAAGTAGTACTTGGAAGAAATTTATCCCCAGGGAGCTGTATATGAATCCAGAGTGTCGTCTGGTATTTTTTCTGCCTTACCTAAGGCAAAAGACACAAATCCCATTTTATAAATGAACATTAGTTCCAGGATATACCCAGAACTTTGACAGGGCCTTGAATTCAAATTGATAGATATTGAGTCTAATTATTTCGGTATGCTGAGGATAGGAGAAGCTCATTAGCCAAAGTACCAGCCATCCCAGATGTGTGAGAGGTTATTCATTACAGTGGACCGGACCTGAGGCAGATAAGTGAAGTACCAGAAGTTGCGGTTGATCTTATTCCTGAGTGCCTGTTACAGGAATCCAACGTCCCACTTCTTAGCTACTAGGAGCAACTCATGTGCTATTCAGTCATAACTTGTCTTCTTTTCCTAAGTAATATTGGTTCTATTGAATTCCTATTGCCTTATTCCTACATTTGTTAAACTGATTGCATAATGTTTTGTGGTTTTTACATTCTTGGGTTAGTGTTCATCCTTCACTGTTCCTAATTGACTGGATTGTTTGTAGTAGTGGTATATTACATGTTTAACCGTGTTATATTGTGACTAGTATAGGAGACTATCTAGTCTAGGAGCTTAAATATAGTGAGGAACTCAGGCCTAGTTGCGCCTAGCAATATTTTATGTTCTGTAGTGCCATAGTTTGAGTCGCCTCACCCCTGAAGTAGGCTGGATGTTCACTGGAGCTGCGGGATTCCACCTAGACCATTACGAGCCAACATCTCAACATTTTAAAACTACTTCAGAGTGCCATTTTGTTCAGTCGGAGAAACCCTCGCCAAGGCACGTGACACTAGCAGTATGTGACAAGTAACACTGAGTAAGTATGATCATAATGATGATCGCAATTATAATGAATATGTAAGTAAGTGATGATGACGATGACCATAATAATGATGACAGTGATGATGCTGATGAAGATGACGACGACTATGATGATGATAGTAATTATGTCATTATGCGGCAATGGAAGTGAACCACAGCTGCCGTATGTCTAGAAATGCCCCATCTTTGTGAAAGTTACAAAGAACTACAGATTTAAAAAAAAAGTTGAAGGCAAATAAAAACAAGAGAGAGAGAGGGACAATACAATGACTCAGAACTGGATGAAAGAAGCAGCTGGGACAAAGACGACGTTTTGTGCAGGAATTTAATTTCCTCTCTGGTAGCCATCGATCCACATTTAGTCAACAGATTCGCTTTCAGACGTCAAGTTCATTGTTGCCAGCTATTCTTTGCATTTCCAGGCCAGGTCTGCGGTGCTGACCATTACAATGTGGGCTGCAGAGATGGCTGGAGAATCATTATTATTAATATTATTATCACTAGCATTATCATCGTCTTCGTGCTCTTCTCTATCCTCCTTATTCTCTTTATCCTCTCTTCAGCGTACACCCGTATCCTCCAACCGCCCCCCCCCTCTCCTTATCCTCCACTCTTACTCTACACCTCGTCCTCTTTTTTCTTCTCCTCCTCTCACCGGCCCTTCTCTGCCTCCCCTTCTCGCCCTCCGCAGCCTCTCTCCACATTTTTTCTTCATCCACTTCTTCTTTGTCTTCTTCTTCTTCTTCTTAGCGTTTACCGGCGGCTGTTAACTCTGTCCGTTCATTTGTGGACTGTCTTGTTCCTTTTGGGGGGGGGGGGGGGGGGGTCTCCGTTTTACGGATGTGGCCTATTTGTATTCATACTGTTGGTTCTTCGACTGTCAGCCATATGCTTTCAGACTTAAAAAAGAAAAAGTCCCAACTGGTTGCCTTTAATGAACATTCTTGCGTGGGGCAGGGTCAGTAAGTCCATTCTACCCCTCCCCCCCAAATAAGACCCCCGATCCCACATTGGAGCTTTACGGCAAAAGTAGGAGTTGATGATGATGATGATAACGATGATGGTTGTTTCCCACATGACGTCATCGATTCCACGTATGCCCCACCCAGCAAGATGGCGGTACCCGGAGAGAATTAGAGTGATAAGCTTGTGTGGTAACAATCCGGGTACCTTTGAGCATTGTCTGATTATTTTAACTGTTTGATGCTAAAAGGTCAGCAAACACCAAGCTCTGTGGTACCGATTACATCGCAGAGACGTTCTACCTCCCTGAGCCTCCCTGCACTCGGGTTATCGATCTCCACAAAGATCTACCAGCATCTTCTGCCTGCGACAACTAGGTCACGTAAGAATTAAAAAAACCTGCCCCTGCCTTGTACCAGGATACCCCGTGTACAGGCAGCCACAGCAACAACACAGGCGGACGGACGGATGGGCAAACGCACAGCCAGACGGATGAAGGGGTGCATGGATGGAAGGATTGATGGATGAACAGTTAGACATGTAGGTGCACATATTAAGTAGACAGACAGACAGACAGACAGACAGACAGACAGACAGACAGACAGACAGACAGACAGACAGACAGACAGACAGACAGACAGACAGACAGACAGACAGACAGACAGACAGACAGACAGACAGACAGACAGACAGACGAACAGCCAACGTACGTACGGACAGACAGACAGACAGACAGATTAGATAGATAGATAGATAGATAGATAGATAGATAGATAGATAGATAGATAGATAGATAGATAGATAGATAGATAGATAGATAGATAGATAGATAGATAGATAGATAGATAGATAGATAGATAGATAGATAGATAGATTAGATAGATAGATCAGACAGACAGACAGACAGACAGACAGACAGACAGACAGACAGACAGACAGACAGACAGACAGACAGACAGACAGACAGACGGGCGGGCGAGCGGGCGGACGGACGGACGGACGGACGGACGGACGGACGGACAGACAGACAGACAGACAGACAGACAGACAGACAGATAGATAGAAGAAGAAGAAGAAGAAGAAGAAGAAGAAGAAGAAGAAGAAGAAGAAGAAGAAGAAGAAGAAGAAGAAGAAGAAGAAGAAGAAGAAGAAGAAGAAGAAGAAGAAGAAGAAGAAGAATTTATCTCCCAACTTGTATTGTTGTCCACCACTTGCTCTATGGCCGCTGACTTTTTTTTTTCTTCAAAATAATTGTTATATGAACGTTAAAGTTTGTAATGTAGCCGAAATGTTGTACTCGTCTGTTTATTTATACAGCAACTTAGTACTTGTTACCAATTCCCTAAAAGTCTCTCTGTATGTGATTCTTTTTGTTTTCTAGAATGCTACATATATTTCCGTATATTTACATCCCGAGAGCCTTGACTTTCAAACTGCTTGTTTCCCCCCTGTGTTTTGCTGCCAAATTTGTGTGTTAACAAATAGATCTACTGTCCCTTTACAAGCCTGTCGTAAAAGGCGACTCGTTAAAGAGCAAAGATTTCGCTAAAATCAGACGTGCTGGGCAGTTGATGTCGTAGACTAGCCGTGACCTCAACACAATCTGCGCACTACGTTTTCTTGTTCATCTTCTACTACTACTACTACTACTACTACTACTACTACTACTACTACTACTACTACTACTACTACTACTACTACTACTACTACTAATACTACTACTACTACTACTAGTAGTACTACTACTACTAAGTATTCATCTGAATGTTGGGTGCACATCCTTGCTACAGATCTGACTTGTTTGTGTGCAGATTATTGGTCACTTGCCTCTCAGGTGCAATCGGACCCCGAAAAAAGCCCCCCCCCCCCTTTTCCCCTTGTCCGCCCCTCCCTATTTTTGTCGAAATGCTCGATGGGGAAGCCATAAACATATTCTTGTTTTCCCCCACAATGAGGCCCCAGAACCTAGATTGGGAAACCGCCCTTTTAAAGGCGAACGTGGAATAACTGCTTGCTTTTTGTTCAGGTAATGAATTGTCTATAAATTATTATTTATTTTTTTTTTCATAGCTTTAATTGCCCCTGAACATGCACGTCAGTGTATTTCAACACTGTGAAAATGCCCCAAAAATGCATACGGAAAACAATTCCTTTAAAAAACTCGAGACAACCATTTTGCCACATAATCGCTGCAGCAACTGGCCCAATCCCCGCCATTCCGCCAATCTGGCAACACTCCCTATACATTTCACCTCATTAGAGTAATCACTACCAGAAGGTCGCGGGCAGCCATTTTCTCCCAGTGTTGGCGGAACAGCGAGCTGCCCCCCTTGGGCGCCCTGTACGAGATGATGTTTTCTAACCGTTTCTCGCTGGCAAAGCTAAGAAATCAATTTATGACACCGCTGCTGAATTCGCAGCACGCCAGGCGATCCTTCTCTCCCCCTTTTTTTTTCCCTCCCTCGACACTCACTGTTCAGCGCCTGCTCGCACATCCCCAGCCTATTCTCTCAGCATAATAAAAAAAAATAATATCACCCGACATGTTGATACCCCACCCCCCTCAGTATTATGTATAGAGGAAATACATGGAATTGAATGGAAGAGTTTTATAGTGTTTATAATTACGTGCAGTGTTAGAACATGGCTACCAGGTCGACCCAGCTTAACTTGGGTTCAAGAAGATGTCATGGAAAGTAAATGCGGCCGGCGTCACCTATCAGGTCACGATTGGTCTATAAAAAAAAAAACTGGCATAATATACCCACTGCGCCAGTGGCATGTAAAAAGTCATGTGACTTTTACCCGCGGCGAAGTGGTTAAACAATTTGCCTGACGCTCTGAAGGTCATGGGTTTGTTTCACGAAAAAACGTCGTTCTTTCGGCTGATATTGCATTTTTTACTGGTGATCGTCGCTGGAGCTACGCAAATGTGCATCTAGTGTATTTGACGCCTGTGGCGGGAGGGGTGGTAAAAGGGCGTGGGGATGTGGCGTCAGAAAATGTTTGTTGTCTGCATTAGCCATTGCTCAGTTTTGGGCCTGTTTATACAGAAGTTAAGTGCATAAGGTTCTTTCGTAATATCTCACCCCAGATGACGGCACCGGACAGTCCGACATTTTAGAGGGTGGTAAGACTGGATTTCCTGGTTTTCTGATTCTTTTAACGACCCCAAAACATCTACATAACTGGCCCTAACCCCAACCCACCTACGTCCCACGAGAGAGTGCAACCTAGGTTCTACAGACTGCATGTAGCCATGGTCCCACGACTGTCCCGTGACCTGTGGATTTCCCATGTTTGGGGTAGGATATTATGAAAGCACCGTGCATAATTTGGAAGCCTCTTCAATTCCTTTGCAAGTAAAATTCAAAAAATGAAAAAATATACCGAGTGTGTGCTCTTAAAGTGTGTAATGTACGCAGTGTTAACTCTGAGTGGTGTGAATAACTACTGCATAACTATTGAATTATTAATGATACCACTAGGCAGTTTATTGCAAACTGTATTGTAGTCCTTCCAGACGAGACACTGCCACTTAACAATGCCACTTAACAATCAAAGAGCTTTTTAGCTACCGCCTTTTAAGTGGCATCCAGGGCATCTATCTTACCTCACATACTCTATACGCGCCACTGGAGCTACGGAGTTCGTGCTGTGTGTGATTATTTAGGCAGGAGGCGGAAAGTGGTTCTTTAGAGAGTGACCGAGAAGTGTTGGATTTTAAAAAAAAAAACCTGCCGCAGTTGTGAACTAGCTCAGTCTCCGACAACCTTCTGTCCCGTGTACTTTCAGTCAGCTCTGACACAGACGATCCTCCGTGCCATGAAGTCAAACTGTCCAGCATCTTTTCTCTCGATCTCCCTCTGCCCCTCCTCCCCTCTCCTCCAACTTTCCTACTGTCACATATACTCCAGTTTTCTCCTTCTCATCACATGACCAAAGGATGTAGATTGTCGATATAACCAAATTACAATTTGTGGCTGATATGACACGCACTACTGCTGATCAGGTAGACCATCTATTATACGTGGCTGGACCAGGAACCTCATTTTCAGGGAAATCATTTTAAATGATGACTTGTAATGTTGAAAAGCCATTTCCCCATGTGGGTTCCGGTTCCCTGTTATAGGGAAAACAAGAATAGACCCACTGCCTACCCAAAAGCATGTTGTAAGAATTGACTAATGTGGAGCTTTCTTCTGTGCCAGAGTGCATTCGCCTGAGAGGCAAGGAACCAACAGTCTGCATACAAATTAGTCAGATATGTCGAACGGATACACACGCAACACTCAGATTCTGAAACAGGGCTGCAGTCCAGAAGTGGACGAACAACCAGAACTTTCCGCCGGAGTTTACTGCCGGTGAACGCCTAGAAGAAGAAAAAAGAAGAAAAAGAAAAAATTCAATTGTACCTGTTTGATTCCCATGCTTGAAGTGGCAATCCTACTGCATTAGAGAACTCTATGGCAAAATACTAGGGATACTGAACAGGCTAGAGGATGGCCAAGGAATCAAAACTGCCATGAAGCTAAGGAACACGGGAACACAGTGGGACATGGACAGGAAGGAGGGGTCTTTCTGTAAGACACAAGGCCAGCCAGCTGGAACACATACCACAAACAGCCAAACACTTGGTTTTTTAGGGTAGAGCCAAGAAAGAGGTAGAGAAATGATGTAACTGAAACCTGCTAACAGATTAACGCTACCTAAGCCGCCAGAGAAGCGAAAGACTAATACAGAGAACCACGACACTGGGCTACAACCGTGTGTCAGTGAGACGACAAAACCACGACACTGGGCTACAACCGTGTGTCAGTGAGACGACAAAACCACGACACTGGGCTACAACCGTGTGTCGGTGAGACGACAGAACCACGATACTGGGCTACAACCGTGTGTCGGTGAGACGACAGAAGAAGAAAAAGTATTGATTATTATTATTATTGCACAGTTGAACAAAGCTTATGCCCATTGAGGCCTGTCTCTTATCATTAACTAGTTCAATACAAAAAAAAAAAACAAGCCACTGCATCTCTTTGTCATTGCAAGATAAAATAAAGTTTTTTTTTTTTTTTTCACAGACCGTCATTATATTAACCCTTTGTATCTGGATCAACAAGGTAAACACTTCTAAACCACGAAACCTCTTTTGAACTCCTAATAGTATTAACTGCTTAGGGCTGAAAAAGTAACACATACAAATTTGCCAGGCAGCCAGTGTTGCCACTTTTCTTTGACAAAAAACATCCAAAACAGAGTTTTAAAATTTCTAAAAAAACATCTACATTTGCGTGGAAAACATCTAGAAAAAATATCCAAATGGAAAGTCACAAATTACATAGCAATTGATATGACTTACCCTATAGAATCATGTTCTCATCTTTACTGAAGTCTGCCTTACAAGATCCACAGGATAAACATAGCTTGGATGATAAAGTTGAAGCTTCAGATCCAAAATAACTCTGGTATGCTTTAGCTGTTCCAATTTCTTTTAATACTCAATCAGGGAGCTGATAAGTGGAACAGCCTTTTCCTACTCTTATCAGGCCGAATTGTATTGTCAAGATAGCATTTAGTAGGTCAAATTTGATCCCGTTTCTTAGGCTAGATTTGATAAATTTACTCCAAATTAAAAACATCAAGAAAGACATCTACCATCTAAACGTCTAAAGCGCCATCTAAATGCAAGGAGAAACATCTAAATCTGGATGTAAAACATCTAAAGTGGCAACACTGCAGGCAGCGCTTCCGATAATTTTATCTGAATTCACCCCATCTCGGCTAATACAAGAGTTCACGGGGAAGGTCTAATATTATGGGGGGGGGGGGGGGGGGTAGGGTTAGGAGTAGAGTTAGTGTCAGGGTCACCTCTATAATATTGGACTTTCTCGGGAACGCTCGGATTCCTCGAAACTGGGTGAACTAAACTAAAAGACCTCGCTCCCCCTCCAGCATTTTTTTGTGTTGGCGCCCCTGTTTGGGTAAATGGTGCTATCTGTACTTTTAGAGCAGATGTCGCCGGTTGTATCGTGTGATTTGTATCCCGTCAACTGCCTTCAATTTCCAAGAAAGTTTCGGGCCACTAATTTTAATTTGTGAGGGGCAGAAAACTAGGTCAGTGGGAGAGTGAACTCCCGCTAAACAATGGGATTCGAACAGGGGCGCAGCAAGCTTGCAGATACAAGTTCTAGCTGTTATATCACCGCTGCTATGATCCCCGTACATGATTTTTCTATCCTAAGTTTCAGACACCGCATCTCTTTATCTGCGCAGTAGCGTTCGTGTTTGGTTCAGTGTAGGATAGTTTTAACTCATCATATAGCAGGCCCTTTGCCGAACGTCGCTTTCATCAGTCTGCCTGAAAGGAACTCGGTCTCTCGCCAGTTCTTCCGCCTCATGTACTTTCATATTCAAGGAATTTTCTTATATCCTGTGCCCATCTTCGTGTCGGTCGGCCCCTACCCCTCCTTCCTGGTACTATGCCTTCTGCTATAATTGTTTCCAATCCGTCGTGGCACTTGATATGACCAAAATATTTCAGCTTCCGAGACAGGATGCTGTTTATTAGCCAATCTTCCTTGACGTTCAGATCTTTCAAGATGTCAGTATGTCTCCTCTTCTTTATCCAAGATGTTCTGAGAATCTTTCTATAGTATTTCAGCTCAAAAGCCCCTATTCTCTTTCTTAAGGACTGAGAGATAGTCCACGACTCACTACTTTGGAAATAATGCACTTTGAATGTTGTCTCAACATGTCCTGTTTGTCTTCGATTCTGTTTCGTGAAACCTGCTGCTCCACTTTGTTCTGCTGACATAGCCGTGGTGTAGCGGCTAGACATTCGCCTGTGGATCGGAAGGGCGTCGTTCGGATCCTAACGGAACCGGACATTTTTCAGAATGACCTTGGCTTCCAGGCCGACCCAGCTCTGCGTGGCTGCCAAACAAAAGTCATGGGAAGTAAAAGTGAGCGGTGTGATGTTGATCACATCGCCCACCAAGTGCCGATTGGCCTATAACTTATAGGTCTAGCCGTGTGAGCCCATTGCGCCTAAAGATGGAAATTCCCTTTACTTTTACTTGTTTCGTGCCGTCAAAATATCTTGACTGACTTTGTTCTAAGTCAAATTATTCTCCCCCCCCCCCCCCCCCCGCCACCCCTCTCCACCATCTCGAACTGTTCTATGTCGTGAACTATACTCCCCTCCTTGTTTCTGTGTCGTTAAAAATGCTCCCCAAAATTGTTCTTTAATTTTAAATTTGCTGCCCTACTTTGTTCTATGTAGCTAACTTTACTGTCGGATTTTGCAAGAATGTGTTGCCTATCGCACAGTCTAGCAAGAATAGGTCGTAATTCATTGGAAACAATCAAATATAGAAGTTCTAAAGAGACATGGTTTGAAGCGAGTTGCTGAAGAAAAAAAGAGAGAGAGCGAGAGAGAGAGAGAGAGAGAGAGAGAGAGAGAGAGAGAGAGAGAGAGAGAGAGAGAGAGAGAGAGAGAGAGAGAGAGAGAGAGAGAGAATTTCAACTGAGTCTTTCAAACACTTTTTCTACACCGCACTCGGCCCCGAGTCAGTTCTGTTTCTTTACAACGTTCTCGGTTATTAATATTCTCTTCATTTGTAATGAAACAAAGAAAACTCGCGAACTCCTAGTCTGTTTGCACAGGCAGTCGAAAATCAGGCACGTGCGCGCGCGTGTTTGAGTCCACGGGTGAGCATTTATGAGTGTCTTGAGTCACAGGGCGCTCCCTTCCGCCGCCCCCGGAACTTGGGGCGACGTGAGATGGTTGGTTTATCGTCAGGATTTCCTTCTGCTATTAATTTTCATATTTTTGGCTGCCAGCTGTCATGACGTCACAGGATGGGTAGGTTTATGAAGGCACTTCAAGGGGAGAGTGTTTAGGGTTGATATAGAAATGAACTGAAATACAGTGGTGCCTCGGTATGCGTCTGTTTTCTAATAAGTCCAACTTGGTATACGTCCTGTTTAGACGCGAAACATTTGATTGATATACGGCCTTTGTTCGAAATACGACTTACTTGCTAGAACTTGTAAGCCTCAGCGAGAGATGGGGGGGGGGAGGGGGTGGGGGACACACCAGAAGTTTAGATTCCTGAAGTGTTTACTGGATGGGAACTCTCCTTCCAGACAATAGCATCTCTTCTCAACACCATCCTAACAGGCATTTGTCTCTTCTCAGCAAGGTCAAATTATCTTTTATTTGATCCAGTTGCTTGTGTATTAATTAATTAATTTATGTTAGTATTTTTTTAAAACCATTAACGTACATTATGCCAAAAACAATAGGATTCGCTAATCCACCGCCCCCCCCCACCCCCTTTACCAATTCCTTGCACATATTTAAGATCACGTGGTCTCTAATGTACTCTATGTATATTGCCCCCACCCCTTTTTTTTTCTGTCTCACTATCATTGAAAAGCATTGTTTTCTTTTAGCTTATCACTATTAACCTGCCTGGCCAACTGTTCTCGCAAAACCATAGTTATTAAGAAAATTCATGCCGGTTATGATATTTCAAGCCAATCCATGTTAATATGAATTAATTGCAATCTTAAGAGCCAGCCGTGGGCAATTATCAATAAAAAGAATCACAACAGAAAATCGCAAACAAAAACTGAATCGATAGTAATTTATTGCTGGTTTCGGAGCAACGGTTAGAGAAATTATGTCTCATGGTTGACTTCAGAATGACTGCGTTTGTTTGTGTTAGTTAAATCACGTGGGGTGCAGTAGATGACTAGTTGTGAATGCTGGGAGTTGGGCGCGCTGTCGTGTAGAAAACATGGGGAAAGTGGGGCAGGGGAGGGAGAGAGGTTCAGCCTCTTATAAGTTTCTAGGGAAAAGGGGGGGGTGTTTTCAGGGGCTTATCCTTGTCTACTTGTCTGTCTGTCTATCTACATGTCTGTCTGTCTGTCTGTCTAAGCGCACATTTCCCCTAGATTTATTACAACTACTACAGTTTGCTGTAGTCAAAAGTGTATACATCCCAATGCTTGTAATGACAATTTTGATGGTATTGATAATGTTTAATATTACCTGATGTATGAATGAAATGATGCAAGAACGGAGGGAGCCCTCGAAATGCAGAATCCTAGACGGGTCTGCGTGCCCAATTCTTAACCCTTTAAACAAAAGTTGTTTCTATCTATCTATCTATCTATCTATCTATCTATCTATCTATCTATCTATCTATCTATCTATCTATCTATCTATCTATCTATCTATCTATCTATCTATCTATCTATCTATCTATCTATCTATCTATCAGTAAGTCATATCTCTTAAGTCTACCTACCTACCAGTGCCTGTCTGTCTATAAACACGCCACTGCAC
The DNA here is from genome assembly GCA_905116865.2 of Candidula unifasciata. NCBI lineage: Eukaryota > Metazoa > Mollusca > Gastropoda > Stylommatophora > Geomitridae > Candidula > Candidula unifasciata. The sequence continues at coordinate 25,560 of CAJHNH020001322.1, forward strand.
CCACCACCAAGCCCTGCAGACACCCGCCCCGCTGGCAGGGCTGCCAATGAGATTTTTTTTAAAAACCCCAGCTTCGCTAAACAAAAACCCAAGCAATACATAGACAAAGAACCAAATAAAAAAACCCAGATTGTTAAAATGTACACAATTTATATTTACGAAACGAAACATTTACCACTTTTAAATAAGGATATATTTAATTTAAAAAAAAAAAACAGATTTGCCCCAGGCGTCAAATAAAAACCCAGATCTGGGGGGAAACCCAGCATTGGGAAGCACTGCTGGCGACATAAAGAGGTTTGCGCCAACAACCTTCACTTCTGAGGAAGCAGACGCGGGTTACATTCAGCAGACGACCTGATCAAATCCAACACCATCTCCACATCAAAGGCTACATGTAATGAATCTTCAAGACTTCCGGCCTGGCTGTCTTAATTCCTGCACTCGCCCATCTGTCTACTGGTTTCTTCGTGTGTTTTTTTTTTGCGCGCTCTCTCTCTCTCTCTCTCTCTCTCTCTGTAACACACACACACACACATACACAACTCGCACATTCATTCGCCCGAACTGACACACATAGCTATCGTTTCCTTTGTTTTTCGTAATGTGTAGAAAAAGAACCTTTGGTGCTTGGATGCTTTTGTCTTTGTTACTGTTGTGTAGTTCACGTGGAAGAAAGGACCCGGCCGACACGTCGATTTGTCTGTTTTGTGCACGTTGTTCCACTTGCCCCTTTCGTTAAGCTTTTTAGTCACAGTTCACTAGAATAATTTCTTTGTAGAAAAAAGAAGCAGCACCGCAGTCAAAGATAAAGCGGCATAGCAACAACAGATGAAAAATAATGAGGAGGGGGAGACGAATAAGAAGAAGAAGAAAAGAAAAAGAAGAAGAAGTAGAAGAAATCTCTCGATTCTTGTTGGACCGACAAGAGCAGACCAGACGCCCCGGGCAAAAAAAATTCTTAACTAGAAAACGAACCCGCAAAAGCAATAATTGTCCTATTTCCACAAACTGATTGACGTACGAGGGCGCTCAAGAGAGATCCGTCGACGAACGTTGCTGAGAGAGACCAACGGTGCTGCGCTGGATTCCGTCCTTTACATCGAAAGGACAGCATAGGATAAAACAGAATAAAGGACTAACACTTACTCTCTTTGTGTCTTTGGTGGGGTGGGGGTGATTAATTCGCATATCTAAGCAGGTACCGATTACACAGGAGAAGGTATCACGTGATATTTTCCTCCTCGTCGCTTCGCTGTTAAGAGTATGTATGCGCAGCTAGCATTGTAATACAGGTAGCATAGCTTTCACCTCCTGCAGCTGGTGCATGAGAGGCATAAGCCTGCAGTAATTTTTCTATTCGCTATGTTGTTTGAGAAGTACACCTGCTTTTAATCAATAGGGCTAGACCTAAATTTTATAGACCAATCAACACTCTATGCGGGTTGTGGTCATTATCACACAGGCCGCTTTTACTTCCCAGGACTGAACCTGGTAATCAATTAAGGCTTGGTCGACCTGAATTGACACAGTGAACAGTAATTGAAAAAAAAACAATTCTATATAAAGCATTTTTCGTAGACAGTGGAAAGTGTGAACGACGATTACAGACGTTACGTGCGTGGCAGTACTCTGCGTTCCGTAACTGCACAACAGGAGGGTGGACCACGTCCGGCTGTATATGTATAAATCTGGAGCTGGCCGTGGGTGGACCAATATTTATACACCAATTGGTCTTGCTTCAGTAGCACGTTTTACCTGCACAAAACTACACGTGACAACGATCTGGGGCAGCCGTTACGGGCGCCCTGTTCATAACTTCTTACCAGATTAAACGGGGTATCTACATCATCGGCGATCGGGTCGCCCATTGGCGCGCCAGTAGACGACTTCGTATCTGGTCGACACATTATTTGGGGCTGTCTCCTCTGATTGCATCAACACTGCAGCAGTCCTTTTCAGGGCTTTCGGTGGCGTGCGATGCCAAGCCATTTTTTAATGACGCACATCAACTAGTCACAATTATAACCTAAAGCTCCTCCTTCGGGGATGCTGGTTGAACGTGACGATTTGTTTTTTTTTAACCCCAAAACAAGACAAAGCTTCACTGACATGCCTTACCCGCACAAGACTGTATGTGACAGCAGATAATCCCTCTGGTGTTGGACCTGCCGACATCTTGTACACCTCTATGAAATTTGGATATTTTCGGATCTCTGACTCTCCTCCATAAGTAAATAGTCCTTTTTTTGTACTTATGTGTCAAAATAAGTACTTAGTTAGTTCCTAAATCTTTTGGGAGTGAAGTTATGTTACGAATTCACTCCACAAGTAAGTGATTTATATTCATAGCGAGGCCTTTTTCCGTCGGCCGTACTACCGCCACTTTGGCTGAAGAAAATGTCCCCACTTCCCGGGTTTTGAGAATCTGAGCTGACCGCCTTATTCTTTACACAGCTTTCAGAGCTAGTTGGCGGCTTCGAGCTACGTCGTGGCATCTTGATAATATATAGCGGAAAAGAGTTTCTCATCCCTTTGAAAGTCCATCGTGTCCGAATTGTCTGCCAGTGTTCCTCTGCCAACTGCTAATAAAAGTCCAACATGTGTCCGGTAAACCAAAGTAAGCTTGTCGCTTGGTCGTCCAGGCATGCGGACTGTTTTAATTACGCTGCCGCGGCGGCTTCTTATCTCACAGTACCTCCTTCGAAACCACCAAGTCGTCTTGTCTCTGGCCGAAAGTATAACACCATCCGGTAATTCCGTGCAGCGGGGAACCAGCCCTGAGCGTCATGAACTCAGGAGGGCCCACCTCCGAATACGTCTAGGAATCGTGGGCCGAAACGTGTGTCGACGAGGATAATTTCTACTGATGACTGGTAGATTCCCGCTGTACTTGCTCCCTGTGAGTTTATTCCTATATGTCGTAAAAATCTCCACTTCACCCGGGAATTTCATAGAGCATGGAATGTATAAGCTATGATCCAGACAGCCGACCGGTCTAGCTGGGGTTGGCGTCAGAATTCAAACCCAGGAGTCTACACCAAAGTACTTCATTCCTCACCATTGCCCAGTCCTAACCTACCAGGTACCATATTTATTTTCCCATTATCCTGAAGCTGACGGAACATGGTGAGTCCCAACCTGTGATGTCAAACACAGACTACTCCAGCATGCAGCAGCTGTATTAGCAGCTAAATTGCCACAGCAGAGCCGCCAACTGCCAGAGTGCCTGTTACGTTTATGAACATTGTGATGTTACCTTGCCTACACTAGGGGTGATATTAATAGGCAGTATTTCTTGTGAGTATTAGTGTGGCTGAACTGTTCAGCAGATTCAGCTCAGACTGGCGCGAGGAAGGCTTTTCACCGCTTTACCTAGAGAGATGAGTAAATGGAACCAAGACCCATGGCTAACAACTCGAACTGTGTCTAACTTGACTGAGTAATATCCCATAATCTCCATCGCGATGATGATCTCTATCAGGGTTGAAGTCAAGCATGGCAGATCAGCATAGCACAGCCCAAGATTTTGATTTTAGGAGCAAGTGTCTTTTTATAGCACTTTTTAGAAGATTTTATAATACAATTTCTCTGATTTTAAAACACATTCTTTATTATTTCTTTTATTAATAATAAAGGGAGACTATATTTCCGTTATCCGTGAGTTGTGGCTGGCCGAGCGGTTAAAACGTCAGGCTCTCATGCGGGTGACCCGGGTTTGATCCCTGATAAGATTATGTAGTTTTTCTGTTCGGGTAAAATTAAACATACTAACCTGCACAGTCCGTGGCGACAGTACTAGCTATGCGGTTCTAAATACAAACTGTAGTGACAGTTACCCGTAAACTCTAAAAGATGTATATATATTTAATTTTTTTACATTAGCTGTGTAAATTTAAAACAGTAGAGGCCTCATGGTTTTTTTTAGAGCTCAGAGCTTCGTAAAGTCTAAATACGGCCCTGGTGCTAAGCCTTCAGGCGACATCCTACAGGGGACAAACTGATGGATCCATCGGTGGCATCTCTAATGAACTTGAGAGTTCCCCGAATGAAATTTAATAGCTTCAGTGCAGTTCACTATTTCCCCCTGGTGTGTATCTCTCCCTCGCAGAACTATGTCAGCCTGGTCTGTACTCTACGTTTTCGCAATACCGCTCTGGCCTCTGTTCCGGAGTCCCATTGTGAGGAAAACAAGAACAGACCTACTGCCTCGCCAACAAGCATGTCGTAAGAGTCGACTAATTGGGGGCTTTCTTTGAAGTCGAAGGGCACTGACACCTGAGAGGCAATGAACCAATAGTTTGTTTGCAAATAAGCCAGATCTGTAAAACGGATGTTCACGCAACATTCAGGCTATGGAACAAGACTGAAGTCTGAAAGTGGACGGAGTTTACCGTCTGTGAAGGCGAAGAGAAAGAAGATTATGTGGAGGGAAAAAAAAACCCACTATAAAGATAAATGATTTATGCATTTATACCGTTTGTTAACGTATAATTTCCCTTCATTTAGTGTGCTGGTGAAGGCTTTCTAGCTAGAACGTTCATTTTATCGCTCCTGGTTGAGGTTTTTGTGAAGCCGGCTGCTTCCTTTTTAGACTGTGATACTTCCCCCAAATATGTAAAGTTCCTACCGCAATAAATGAGACATGCACAATTCTAGTCCTTTCATCTCGCGGCCGAACAATATCCCTGCAGTTCGTAAACATAACTGGCAAATGCGAAAACAGGTTTTGCAGTTGGTAGCTTCAACAAAACAGATCGATGCAGAAATCAATTTTTGTAGGCAGCCTAAATACAGACTTCATATCCCAGCATTGCACACATTTGCACGGTCGGACAAAGAAGTCAATTCGCAATTTAGACTGGAAAATTTCCAGTATACTTTTTAAGAAAACTGGGTTATTTACTGATAAGAAAATGGCACTAGCATAAAAATAAACTTGAATTGTTGACTTATTGTAAAAAGAGGATGATTAACTCATTAGTTTCCGAACTGAAGCTCATTTTGTTTCATTGTTAAAAGAAAGAACAAATGGTTGGGTAGAGACTGGTGATAGTAATTGGAGGTTTTGAATGAGCACCTCCTCACCCCCCCCCCCCCCCCCCCCCCCAAAAAAAAACCCCTCTCACCTTTTTTCCAACTTTGTCAACCCCCAATAATTGCATGAGTCTAAACGACCCCTTTTATTTAGTCATTATCTTTAAAAATATGTGTTCACACATTTCATATTATTTGAGCTCAGCTGAGTTGATACAAGAACTGACATCACAGCACTCGGGGAATCACCCTAAGCGCTCTGTCCCCATCTTCAGCAGCCAGCGTAGAATTCCAATACCTATACTGCCAATAGCAGCCTGATTATATGACCATCTTGCCGTTCCTCTCAGCGTCGAGTATCGGACAGAATCCCTCTTCACTCATCTCACCAGGCTGTGAGGATCCATTTGCTACTCCGAATTGTACACTTGCTCCCACAAGACATTGACCACGTCTGCCTTATCATAGACCAGTATTCCACCAAGTTGCCCAGAGACAACCAGTTATTGTTATTATTTGAATTATATATATATATATATATATATATATATATATATATATATATAGTATATATATATATATATATATATATATTTATTTATGTCGGCTCTGTGGCTAAGTCGATGCGAACGCTTCGTAATGCCGGGTTCGATCCCAGCTGCGGGCCATGGGCCTTGCGTTGGTTTCGACAGTGGTATCAAGAAAGCCGACCGTCCAGAGAGCAATGGCAAACTACTGGACATAAATTTGCCTAGAAAAACCACACAACAGCCAGGGGCTGTTGGGGTTGGTTCTGCATTGTCCTGTAAAGGATACGCAACTAACCTTAATATATATATATAAAGTAAAGGACCCTTTTCCTCGCCTTTAGGCGTATTGGAAATATATGTCTAGATTCTAGAGCTATATTTTTAAAGACCAATTGGCACTTGGTGGGTGATGTGGTCAGCATCATGCCGGCAGCCTTTATTTCACAAGACTGCACCTGGTTCCCACTTAAGGCTGGGAGTCAAAGTTAGTTTTGAAAAACGTCCGGCTCTGTAAGGATGCGAACCCACTACCTTCCGATCCGCAGGCAGGCCAACGATAGGGTTATTCCCCCAGTGTATATATATATATATATATATATATATAATGAGGGTCCGCTGTGTGGGTTCGGGGGCCCCATTGCGGGGAAAACAAGAATAGACCCACTGCCTACCCAAAAGCATGTCGTAAGAGTCGACTAATTGGGGAGCTTCCTTTAAAGTCGGAGTGCATCTGCCGTAGAGGCAAGGAACCAACAGTCTGTATTCAAGAGAATGAGATTTGTTAAACTGATGCACACGCAACACTCAGGTTCTGGAGCAGGACTGCAGTTCAGTAGTGGACGAGCAACCAGAACTTTCCGCCAGAGTGTACAGCTGGTGAACACGAAGAAGAAGAAGAATAATGAGGGTGCGGAGAGGGGCATTCAGTATAGTATTATCACTGATGTTATTACATAACACTCTACTAGTCTTTTTCTCACAGCCCAAACCCTGTGGCGTTGGTACTCCTGTCTATCCACGACTTTCTGTCTTGTGTACATTCAGTCAACTCTAACAAGGATGATCCTTGATGTCAAACTGTTTAGCATCTTCTCTCTCAGGTCTCCCCCTGCTTCTGTCGCCACCAACTTTCCCACTGTCACTATGTACCCCAGTGTTCTCCTTCTCATGACATAACCAAAGAATGGGTAATCAGTTCTCTTTGTAAGTTAGTTTCTTTCAAGACGTCTTCCTGAAAAATGTTTTTATCTGTCCAGGCTATTCTCAACATTCATCTATAAAACCACATCTCCGCAGCTTCGAAATAATATAACACTATTCGACCAAATTTATATAATATCATCATCGCCATCACGTGCCCTGCCGACTAGCACAGGCGTTCATGCACCTCCACAGATCTTAGTCTCTTATCCTCTGGATCAGTTCCACCTATGTTATCACTCGGTGCCACGTCGCAGTCCATCCGTCGTCGTCTCTCTCGGTCTGCCTCTCCCACTTCTGCCGATTGACATTTCCAGTCGCCACAATATTCTCCAAAATTGGCGACCGGGTCGCCTATTTGCTGGCCGGTAAACGACTTCGTCGGAACAGTATAGAGGTCTGTCTCCTTTGATCGCACCAGCACTGCAAGAGTTCTTTTCAGAGCTACTTAGTGGCGAGTAATGCTAAATCCTTTTATATGGCGCATATAACACAGTCACAATTATAACCTAAAGCTTATAATTCTGGGATATTGGTTGAACGTTTCGATTTTTTTTCCCGCAAAGCAAGCTAAGCCACTATTTTCCAAAGCCTCCTCCTTATCACGTGACCAAAGAACATGATTTATATAACTTTTATGAATTCTTGTTCTCATTTTCAACCGAAAAAAATAGCAAGCAATAGTTTGCATCTGTATCAAATGTTTTAAGGCACTGTTTATTACAAGTTGTGTCCGGTCTAACTGTCCTAATTCCTACGCTCCATCTGCTTCATGTTTGTTTATCTAATACATGCACACACTTACGCGTGTGTACTGACTCGTTCGTACACTTAGGCACCGGTGTCTTGTTTCTTATAATGTGTGCAGATATAAGCAGCAGTGGTGGACGCAAGGGGGTGGGGGAGAAGAAGAAGAAATCTTTGGTATAAAGACGGACATGTCAAGGACAACAGTCAACATTGTAACCTGCTCAGTTTATGACAACTGCACACAAGCTGTGGCGATCGCACCGTTTGTAGCGACCGCACAGTTTGTGACAACTGCACAGTTTGTAGCAATTGAAAAGTTTGTAGCGACTTTACAGTTTTTGGCAACTGCACAGTTCGTTACTTCACAGTTTGTGACAACTGCACAGTTTGTGGCGACTGCACAGTTTTTAGCGACTGCACAGTTTGTGGCGACTGCACAGTTTTTAGCAACTGCACAGTTTGTGGCGACTGCACAGTTTTTAGCGACTGCACAGTTTGTAGCGACCGCAAGTTTGTAGCGATGCACAGTTTGTAGCGATGCACAGTTTGTAGCGACTGCACAGTTTGTAGCGATGCACAGTTTGCAGCGACTGCACAATTTGTTGCAACTGCACATTTTGTTACTTCACAGTTTGTGACAACTGCACAGTTTGTGACAACTGCACAGTTTGTTGCTTCATAGTTTATAGCGACTGCACAGTTTGTAGCGACTGCACAGTTTGTGACTTCATAGTTTGTGGTAACTGCACAGTTTGTGACTTCACAGTTCGTAAAGACTGCACAGTTTGTGACAACTGCACAGGTTGTGGCGACTGCTCAGTTTGTAGCGATGCACAGTTCGTGACAACTGCACAGTTTGTAGCGACTGCACAGTTTGTGGCGACTGCAGTTTGTAGCGACTGCAGTTTTTAGCGACTGCACAGTTTGTAGCGACCGCCAGTTTGTAGCGATGCACAGTTTGTAGCGATGCACAGTTTGTAGCGACTGCACAATTTGTAGCGACCACACAGTTTGTAGCGATGCACAGTTTGCAGCGACTGCACAATTTGTTGCTAACTGCACAGTTTGTTACTTCACAGTTTGGGACAACTGCACAGTTTGTTACTTCATAGTTTATAGCGACTGCACAGTTTGTAGTGACTGCACAGTTTGTGACTTCATAGTTTGTGGTAACTGCACAGTTTGTCACTTCACAGTTCGTAAAGACTGCACAGTTTGTGACAACTGCACAGTTTGTGGCGACTCACAGTTAGTGGCGACTGCACAGTTTGTAGCGATGTACAGTTTGTAGCGACTGCACAGTTATTAGCGACCGCACAGTTGTAGCGACCGCACAGTTTGTGACAACTGCAGTTTGCGGCGACTGCACAGTTTGTAGTGATGCACAGTTTGTAGCGATGCACAGTTTGTAGTGACTGCACAATTTGTTGCAACTGCACAGTTTGTTACTTCACAGTTTGTGACAACTGCAGTTTGTTACTTCATAGTTTATAGCGACTGCACAGTTTGTCACTTCACAGTTCGTAAAGACTGCACAGTTTGTAGATACTGCATAGTTTGTGGCAACTGCACAGTTTGTAGATACTGCATATTTTTTGACAACTGTACAGTTTGTTACTTCATAGTTTAAAGCGACTGCACAGTTTGAAGCGACTGCACAGTTTGTAGCGATGCACAGTGTGTAGCGATGCACAGTTTGTAGCGACTGCACAATTTGTTGCAACTGCACAGTTTTTTACTTCACAGTTTGTAGCAAACTGCACAGTTTGTTACTTCACAGTTCGTAAAGACTGCACAGTTTGTAGATACTGCATAGTTTGTGGCAACTGCACAATTTGTAGATACTGCATAGTTTGTGACAACTGCACAGTTTGTTACTTCATAGTTTATAGCGACTGCGCAGTTTGTAGCGACTGCACAGTTTGTGACTTCATAGTTTGTGGTAACTGCACAGTTTGTCACTTCACAGTTCGTAAAGACTGCACAGTTTGTAGATACTGCATAGTTTATGGCAACTGCACAGTCTGTAGCGGATGTACAGTTTGTAGCGACTGCACAGTTTATGGCAACTGCACAGTCTGTAGCGGATGTACAGTTTGTAGCGACTGCACAGTTTATGGCAACTGCAGTCTGTAGCGGATGTACAGTTTGTAGCGACTGCACAGTTTATGGCAACTGCACAGTCTGTAGCGGATGTACAGTTTGTAGCGACTGCACAGTTTATGGCAACTGCACAGTCTGTAGCGGATGTACAGTTTGTAGCGACTGCACAGTTTATGGCAACTGCACAGTCTGTAGCGGATGTACAGTTTGTAGCGACTGCACAGTTTATGGCAACTGCACAGTCTGTAGCGGATGTACAGTTTGTAGCGACTGCACAGTTTATGGCAACTGCACAGTCTGTAGCGGATGTACAGTTTGTAGCGACTGCACAGTTTATGGCAACTGCACAGTCTGTAGCGGATGTACAGTTTGTAGCGACTGCACAGTTTATGGCAACTGCACAGTTTGTAGATACTGTGTAGTTTGTGACGACTTCACAGTTTATTGCCATTACACAATTTGTGGCCGGCCCTAACCACGTGACCTTAAATCCGAATGCTCACGACCACCCCCCCCCCCCCCCCCTTTTTTTTTCTCGAGCAGCCCATTTCATTAATAACCACCCTTATCATTTTATTTGACTGTATACGTTTCTGGTATCATCTTTATTTTTGCATATCTTGCTCGTCACATCTTTTTTTCTGCGCCACTGGCCTGTATCTCTTCTGTTGCTTCCATTTTCTTGTTTCATCTTCGTTTTCCAGTACTGTCTTTGTGTAGTTTTAGAGAATGTCCCTTCCGACTTATTTATCACACGTGAATGTGTGCATACTGAAAACTGGCTGACCTTACTCGTGAACAAATCTCGCACTGTGCAGACAAAAAGAGTAAGAGGAATTTTGAAATTGTGGTTACCACACGGTTCAACTTGAACTTCCGCTGGCGAAATGTTATTGTAACTAGATGCAGTTATTTGTGTATTTCACTGGTAAGGGTTCAGTTTTTGTGTTTCATTATATGTTGATGTAGCGATAAGCCGACTCATCTGGAGGCAGACAGTGAAAAGCGGACTGTCGCTGATTGAAAGAGGCCTAACGCAGCAAACTATAGAGAGGAGACGTCTGAGAGACAGCCAGCCTCACAACGACATATTATATGAAAGTTTTTATGTGAACTATCTGCCACTCCGGCATTATACTTTACAGTCATAGCAGGTGCTGTTTCCAAAACCAGCAACATAACTCCGCGGTTCTTAGGGACTAACGGCTGACTCCTGTTATGTGTATGCAGCTGCGTCGTAAAGCACTTGATAAGATACCATTGTCTCGCTTATTTGTGTGCAGACTCTTGGTTCCTCCGCCACTAAGACCTATGTCTTCTCATTTCGAAGGAAAAGTCGATCCTATGTGAGCTGGCCAGGCTCCCGGTTGGGAACTTATTTCCAGGACTACCACGGGGTTGTGGAGGGAGGGGGGAGAGTGGGAGGTCGATACATGTATTAACCAGTTTGAGACGTTGGTCCTGGTGCAACACCACATATGACTGAGCATCCCCACAACGGTATCACATTCCCCAGATCCCGTGAACCCCACATTTACTATCGGTATTTGTTTTAAATTCAAACAAAGGAAATCCCAGATGGGATGGGGCTGTAGTTAGGGGTAGTCGGTGTCTCTGAGGCGGTCAGGGTTGACAAAGATCCTAACCCCAACCCGTAACACTCCTAGATTATTGGACTTTCCCGAAAACTCATGGATGTCCTTTGTTCCGGGTGAATATAAAGATAAAGTACCTCGATATATGCTCGCTCGAATTCTTCAACAGACAAAGCCCAGTCCTACAACCTTCCATGTCATTCCCAGTGCTTGGAGCTGGCAGGACCACGGACTTTCCATCACCTCAACCACAACTGGAGCCCACCAAAGCGCTTGTCGCATTGGCCCCCATAAGTGATTGTTCTGACACGCAATCATCTATCACTGCAAGACACACACAATGGCCGCCCTTCTCTCTCGCCTGGATCAATACGAGTAAACAGGCCGCCATCTTTGCCTGTCTAATACGTGATAGCAACACCACCTCCTCCCTCACACCACGCATACGTACGCATATACGCGCGCTGCTACCTTCCCATGCATACTCTCACACAAGTGCCCATGCACCACACTCAACAGCTACTGACTAATTACTGAGCTAACTTTGTGGTAAATTATTGATTTTTTTTTTTTTTGGGTATCTTCATTTATGCCCTAATCATTTTGTGGCGTGAGTCAAAAAGGGTCATACAATAGTGGTTGTCGTTTTGTTCAGGGACGGGGCTCACGTGTGGGTTGTCAGTAGTATAATACGGGTTGTTGAGTGGCTGCCAGTTTGTTCTGGGGGTTGGGTGTGGATAAAATCAGGTTAAGTGGATGTCTTCTGTCGGCATCTATGGTTTAGGCTTTGCGAACGCGCTTCGTAATGACGGGGAGCCGGGTTCGATTCTAGCTGCGGACGGTTTGTCTTGCGTTGGTTTCGACAGTGGTACAGAGAGCTGTCCGTTCAGTAGCTGGCCAACTACTGGGTGTAAAATTTGCCTAGAAAAACCACAACAGTCAAAACATGCTAGGGTTGGTTCTGCAACATCCTGTAAAGGATTCGCAGCTAACTTTGATGGATGTCTCCCCGTGTGGGATTGTGCGAAAGAATATTATACCAAACCCCCACCCCTCCCCCCAGAAGTACAAGGCGACTAATGGGATTGATCAATCGGGGTGTCCACTTTGGGCTGCTACCTAAAGGTTTACCATACCAAAATGAGATCAGAGAATCTCAATCTAGAGGCACAGTAGCAAGGCAAATCACATGTATCCTTCTTTGCGTTCGGTGTGGTTGCTTAGGTCAGACCATTCAGGTGGGTTGCCTCTATGAGTTGGCATGTCAGCAGCAGGTCCTTCATGGTTCCCCATAGCTTGCTTTACACACTTTGCTCTTGAGGCCAGGCGTCTTTTCGAAATTGAAGAAGTGTGAGCAGGTCTGTAGAATGTGCTCAGGTGTTTATGTCTGATAGGCACACTGGGGGGACTGTACAACCTTTATTTTAAGCATGTGGTAGTTGAGCCTGCAGTGTCCTGTTCGTGGACTCTGGGCTGATACCTAAAATTTTGCGATACCATCCCGAGTTCAAAGAATCTCACCTAGAGGCAGTTCAGCAAGGCAAATCCCAGGTATCCAGGTCTTCGCCTTTTTCGCCTTTACTGGCTGCTCATTTCGGCGGAAAGTTATGGTTGTTCGTCCATCTCTAGATACTGACTCCAGGCTCTAAGGAAGGCTCCGGTAACAGCTCCACACGACCAGTTCCTTCCAGTTGTCATTATCGTCTCCTGTCTACTATCACTCCGTGGAGCATAGGCCCTCAACCAACTCACACCAAGTCATTCCACCGTTCGTCCATTTAGACTGTAGCTTTATTAGAACGCTTGAGTTTTGCGTGTACATCCGTTTTACTGGCCTATGTATGTGCAGTTGCTGTTTCCTCGCCGCTAGGAAAGATGCACTCCTACTTCGAAAGAAGCTCTGAATTAGTCGAATTTTACGGCATGCTTGATGAGCAGGCAGCGGGTCTATTCTTGGTTTCACAAAAATGGGGCCACTGGAACCCACACGTGGAAAACACCCATCTTTTTAACTTCAGTCTCTAGCCCCCCACCCTCTCCTCCGTATTTTTTGTTTTGTTTGTTTGCCGCCTTTATTTCAGTGCCCCTGTGGGTTCCAGTGCAAAGACATTACCGCTGCATTATTTTCAGGTTTTTTCAACGTTTGTCCTATCCAACGCCAGCGTCTTCTCTTCTCCTCTTGGTCCGCTGCAACTTGTTTAGTTTTCTTACAAAGCTCACCGTTAGTGATTTTATCCTACCATTTACTTCCCTCTATTCCGCGCTGTCACTAGGCTGTGTACGTTATACTGTTTTTTCGGCAACTTACGTTATGCTTCGGTAACAATCTAAAATCACCAGCTGTTTCCGCTGACATAGTGCTAGGCATGGATTTTCTTTCTGTGGTTAAACATGAAAACAAAGACAGGAAATGACAGTTAAACCCACATTAGGCAGTGTAGATTAGTGCCCAGACAGGGGAAATTACTCAAACCGAGCGTTAACAACAGCTTGGTTTATAAGGAAAATATATCCTAGTTTTCAGGTGGTTCTCCCCTTGTTCATAGGGGTTTCCTCACCTCCCCCCCCCACCCTTTCCCTCCAACCGCTTCCCCTTTTAAGTATCTATAGGAAGAAGATTTGCACGATAATGTCGTTGCCTATGTTAGACTAATTTTTCGTTATTTTGAAGCCCCACCCCAGTTGTTCCCTTGGCGCTGTGTAACCTAACGGTTAAACGGGGTTTCTGGGACCTCTCCACGGGTGATCCTCATCCGAATGGTGGCACTTCGTATCACCGGATGTTTAACACTCAGTGTGATGTCCTAGTGGGGTGAAACGTCAGTCAGTCAGTAGATTTGCATTTGGCTTTAGACTTTTCTCCGACACATAATTATACTTGTTCAGTCTCCGTGTCTTCTTTGTAACAGTCCATGTCGTGTGGCTTTGGTAGTCGTGTCTATCCATAATATTCTGTTTGATATACTTTCAGTCATTTCTGACACCGATGATCTTCCATGCCATGATGTCAGAGTGTCCTGCAACTTCTCTCTGTCTCCCTCTGCCTCTTTTCCCTTCCGTCTTTCTCACCGTCACGATGTACTCTTTTTCTCCTCATAACTTGACCAAACAATAACTATGGACAGGCAGGCAGGCAGGCAGACAGACAGACAGACAGACAGACAGACAGACAGACAGACAGACAGACAGACAGACAGACAGACAGACAGACAGACAGACAGACAGACAGACAGACAGACAGACAGACAGACAGACAGACAGACAGACAGACAGACAGACAGACAGACAGACAGACAGACAGACAGACAGATAGATAGATAGATAGATAGATAGATAGATAGATAGATAGATAGATAGATAGATAGATAGATAGATAGATAGATAGATAGATAGATAGATAGATAGATAGATAGATAGATAGATAGATAGATAGACAGACAGACAGATAGATAGTCAGTCAGTCAGACAGACAGATAGACACAAGTGTGATTTCACAGTATCCTGTTAAAAATTAGTCCATTCAACAATCATATTCTACCTGGAGTTTTGTCCCCTATTAAATGTCACATTATATCAGGAGTTGTATCCCCTGCTGTCAGTTGTCATATTCTACATCGAGTCCTGTCCCCTGTCACTTGTCACGCTGTGACAGGTAAAATACCTACTCTAGCAATAAAATAATAGGTAACCCATTTTAACAGATAGCTTACGTTAGTCTGCCTGCACGTGATCAGGGCAATGTTTCCGGTGTGGGTTGTACGGTAAAACTTCGCATTTGTGGCAGTTTAATTAAGCCTATTCTTTCCTGAATTCTGTGCTGGCAACTGAAGTTTCTTTGTCTCTGTGTCAGCAGTCTCCATTGAATGAGCCCGGTTAGCTCAGTCGGTAGAGCATCAGTCTCCATTGAAGACAAGGGTTGTGGGCAAGGGGTGGACACCCAGTGCTCCAAATAAGAGTATGATTACTTAAGGCTTGCTGGGGAAAAAAAAGATTATTATGGCGAAAGGTGCAAATATCGCAGTTCTTCAGTCACGACCAACGGCAGCGAATTATAATGAGCACACAGATTGTTCTTACAGCTCTCTCAACACTTCACTGAGGTAAGTGGAGGAGAAAGAAGTCATACTTTCTTCTTCTCGTTCCTCTTGTTGTTGTTGTTCTTCTTCTTCTTCTTTTCGCCAGAGGCGTAGCAGGGGGCGTAAACAGAACAAAAAGAAGGGGGTGGGGAGGGGGGTGCACCTGGTTTCATCACTGAGGGGGTGGAGGGTTAAAAGCATGGCAAGAATGTCTGTTTCTAACATAAAATGTGGATGTGTATGTCTGTGGGGAGGATGACACAATTTTCCGCAGCCGGGTACCACCTGACCATCCTACGCCACTGCTTCTTGCTTCCTAAAAGTTTGACCGCCCCGAATCTAATTTTGGATCATAAGCCAACAGGACACATCCCCAGATACCCTAGTCAACGTCCAGAGAAGTTTCAAATGGGTCACCCGTAACGGTTACACCAGCCTGGTGTTTCCTACAGTCCTGTGCGTGTAAGGATCTAAATAATTATTTGTCACTGCCAGTTAGAATCATAGCACTCGGAACATTCCCCTAAGCGGCCCGTCCCCATCTTCAGCAGCAAGCGCAGAGTTTCAGTTCCGATGCATACTGTACCAATAACAGTCTGATCGTATCTCCGTCTCGCTCCCCTCCCCCCTACCCTGAATAGCGACGACCAGATCCCCTAGTCACTCCTAGGTGCTCCAAACTCTCCAGACCCTGATGATTTGTTTGTGCCTTTGCACTGCTCACTCGCCCCCCCCTCCCCCCCCCCCCAAGGATCCTTACCAAATCTAGCCTTTCGTGCATCAGTTGTACCATCAGGTGGAGAAGAACCAGCCAGTCTGACTGTTCGTTTACCAACACACCTGCATCACCTGGAGACTATACAAATAACGAAAACTACCCGGGAGGCATGATCAACACACCTGCATCACCTGGAGACTATACAAATAACGAAAACTACCCGGGAGGCATGATCAACACACCTGCATCACCTGGAGA
Source organism: Candidula unifasciata (assembly GCA_905116865.2). Classification (NCBI taxonomy): domain Eukaryota; kingdom Metazoa; phylum Mollusca; class Gastropoda; order Stylommatophora; family Geomitridae; genus Candidula; species Candidula unifasciata. Next base: position 41,827 of record CAJHNH020001322.1, read on the forward strand.
CTATACAAATAACGAAAACTACCCGGGAAGCATGATCAAAAAAAAAGTACTGCATTAGTCGAAAGTCCCACTGGTGTGACAGCTAGACGCAGGTTGTGGGTTCAGGTCTCAACGGACTGGACTTCTTTTCAGTTTTTCTCACATGATGACCCAGACTCAAATGGGTACCAGATACAGTCATGGAAAGTAAAAGCGACCGCCGTGATGCCGATCACATCATCCACCAAGTGCCGATTGGTATAAAAAATATAGTTATATATATATATATATATATATATATATATATATATATATATATATATATAATATATATATATATATATATATATATATATATATTTATGCCCAAGATGGAAGCCTGAGATATATCCCATCCCAGTACGGAATAAAGTTTCTGTTATGTTAAAGCCCCACCTAATCTGGACTTTACTTCGTCGGAGACTCTAATAAAACTTTACGGTTGAACAGGGTTTATAGGACTGGGGTTTCTTATCCGAATATTGGCACATTTTGTCATCGGGTGCCAATCGGTCGTTCTGCGGTCCCAGTAGGTTTAAATGTAACTCACCTATATGCCCAATACGCCTAAAGTCGTGGAGAAGGGTCCTTTACTTTTACTGCAGTAGTCGTTACATATTTATATGAGATCGTTACACAGTACCTCCCCCCAACACCAACAATACAGAAGGGATCGTTACACAGTACCTTCCCCTCCCTAATACCAACAATACAGAAAGGATCGTTACACAGTACCTCCCTCAAACACCAACAATACAGAAAGGATCGTTTCACAGTACCTCCCTCCAACACCAGCAATACAGAAGGGATCGTTGCACAGTACCTTCCTCCAACACCAACAATACAGAAGGGATCGTTACACAGTAACTTCCTCTAGGACCAAAAACTCAGAAGGGATCGTTAAACAGTACCTCCCTCCAACACCAATAAAACAGAAAGGATCTTTACACAGTACATCCCTCCTACATAACAATACAAAAAGATCATTACAGAGTACCTCCCTCCAACACCAACAGTACAGAAAGAATCGTTACACCGTACCTCCCTTCAACACCAACAAAACATAAAGAATCTTTACACAGTACATCCCTCCTGCACTAACAATACAAAAGGATCATTACAGAGTACCTCCCTCCAACACCAACAATACAGAAGGGATCGTTACACAGTACCTCCCTCCAACACCAACAATACAGAAGGGATCGTTACACAGTACATCCCTCCAACACCAACAGTACAGAAGGGATCGTTACACAGTACCCGTGAAAGCTACAACCGTGAACTGCTAGTAACGCAGACCCTATTAGATCCGAGATCCCCACGTGATAAACACAACCGATGACTTTCCCCAACGTTAGATCTGTCATAACGGACCCAGGCTGCCTACATGACACCCTCTTCCCCTCTTCCCCAATCTAATCCCTTCATTCCCCCACACAAACAAAACTTAATTGCATGCGCCACATGCATAAATCCGTGTAGTGCGGCTGAAGTTACAGCCCGGTCCTTTGTTTAAGTCACAACGCGTCTTGCAGTCAATACAAATAGGCCAGTCAGTGTGTGGATGAGCTGGGGAAGATTGACGCTGGATTTCAGCTGGGATTGTTAAGTTAGAGTCTTTTCCTCAGGTGTGTCTATCTAGGCATTTTGGATAAGCTGAAACCTACTTTGTCGCGATGACAGCATGGTAAGGTGTTGTTGTGAAGGTTTCATGTGTGCACATGTGAGATTTAGAAGTCCGTGTAAGAATAGTAGAATAATTTATATGTCGAAATGTTCAAATCATCATGATAGTTATAGACTTTCTTGCCCGTGAAGAATGTTAGGCTGGTGCCACAGCCAGGACAGGATTAGTCATTATGCATACTAAGCACATGCTAAGGGCATCACGAAGGGAGGGGCAACACAGACATTCCTAGGAGCTGTGTGTTTATTTTCTCAGTTGGAGTAATGATCCCATGTTAATCTGTATGTCAAGGGACCATTTACATGACATCCATATGAGGGGCTGTCGTAGGGACTCTAGCGCAGTGGTTAGTCCAGAGGCCCATAATGCTGCTAAGACGACTCTGAGTGAAAGAGAAAAATCGTTGAAGTACTTAGGGTATCACAGTGTCTTCATCCGGCCCTGGTCCCAGATATAACTTATTTGGAGATCGAGCAGAGTAACTAAGACTAGTTTGTGGGTCTGCCGCCCAGGATAAGATTCCTGCAGTCTCAGGGGTGATAAAACCTTCAGGGAGCAGCCCCGATGGGGCAAACCCCCCCCACATTAAGTGGATTTTAAGCCCACTTCCCCCACCCACCAACGTTTGTTTATGTAGTTTAAAAACCCCCCCACCCCCCCCCCCACCACCAATGTTTAAGCAGTTTAAGCCACCCTCCCCCTCAAATGTGTGTTGGCTTCCTTATCCTTCTCCTTTCCACCTCCTTTTTCTGCTTCTTCCCAGTCCTGCTCCTCTTCTTTTCTCCAGCGATAATTGATCTCACAGTTTATGTACACGGCGTCAGGGATAGAAGGAATACAATCGGTGGACTCCAGGGAATCAAGAGGACAGGACAAGACGACTGAGGTGTGTCCACTAGGGCTGGGTATTCTAGCGACGTGTAAAGGCTGCAGAAACAGCAGTGAAGGTGCTTTCGTCTTGTCAGATGAGCCAAAAATAGAACGAAAGAGAGAGAAAGGGGGAGATAGAGAGAGCAATAGAGAGACAACAAGAGAGAGAGAAAGAGACAGCTAGAGACAGTAGGGCCGAAACAGTTAAAGATATAGAGCAAGACAGACACACACACACACACAGAGAGAGAGAGAGGAGAGAGAGAGAGAGAGAGAGCAATAGAATCGGTGAGAGTGCAAGAGAGAGGTAAAAAGGGGGTGATAATTCGTGATGCACAGAGAAGGAAAGAAAAAGAAAATATGTAGAAGGGGAGAAAAAACAGAAGTCTTTTTTTTCCCCTTAGCATTCACAGTCACTGGCTAAAAGCTCGGACAGAAAGTTCTGGTTATTCGTCCGCTTCTGGACTTTCGATTTGATCCAGAACTTTATTTCTGCGTGCACATCCGTTTTACTAATCTCCATTTTTTTAAATACAGTCTGTTAATTCCTCGCCTCTCAGGCAGTTGCACTGCGACAGTAAAAGCTAAGGCCCCCCCCCCCCCACCAAAAACCACAATGGTTTTTTTTCCTTGTGACACCGCGTTCAGGCTAAGTATGTGACACAGAACCTTAAACTAACGTGGGGGGGGGGGGGGGGGGTGCTGAAAGTAACTAACGTGTGGAGCAGAAAGCATGAAGATGGAGTTATGTTCAAAGACAGGTGTGACACAAAACGTGTTTACCAGATGACAGTTGTGTCACAAACCGTTCGCTGGCTGACATATTCGCCCAACATTAAACATCGTGAAACACAAAGACCTAAATTGAAAGGCCACACTCTTCCTATTCAGAACAGGCATCCTATTTGTGAATCCTTTACTTCTTTTGTTCGCCTCCCGTCCCATGGACTAACAATCGTTGCATAGAAAAATCCCCGCCTTGTACAAAGCGTTCTAGTCATTCATTTTGTAAAGTCATCGTGTGTTGCCGCAACTGAATTGTGCAAACAGCAGGAGGTTTTCAAGGCGAAAACCTGTTCTTGCATTGCAGTGTAGGTATTAATGATTGAAAACGTGTCTATTGTTGAATTCGCATGTAAGAATGATTCAGATGTGCACATATTGTCTCAGTGATCAGCGGCACATATTGTCTCATTTTACACAAAATCCACTTATAGATATATAATACCCCGCTTTGCTTTTCTCATATTAAACATAATATGAGGTATAGAAACAACTCCTACTGCATTACTTTTAAATAATGGTTTGATAGGTAGAGTATGTTTTGTTATTGATCGTAACTGATAACAGGTAGATTCTAATTTGTTACTAAGTGTTGTGTATGATGGCGAATAGGAGAATTACTTATACACATGTATAGAAATATTCTCTGAAGTTATTATAATCATACTGACAGTCCATTACCTAAGGCTTAAATTACTTTAGGTATAAACAGATGCAAACATAATTACTTTAGGTATAAACAGGTGCACAGATAATTACTTTAAGTATATATAAAGAGGTGCACAGATAACTACTTCAAGTATATATAAAGAGGTGCGCAGATAATTATTTAAAGTATATATAAAGAGGTGCACAGATAATTACTTCAAGTATATATAAAGAGGTGCACAGATAATTACTTCACATATATAAAAAGAGGTGCACAGATAATTACTTCAAGTATATATAAACAGGTGCACAGATAATTACTTTAAGTAATTATAAAGAGGTGCACAGATAATTACTTAAAGTATACATAAAGAGGTGCACAGATAATGACTTCAAGTATATATAAAGAGGTGCACAGATCATTACTTTAGGTATAAATAGATGCAAAGATAATTTCTCTTGGTATAAACAGATGCAAAGATAATTACTTGGGTATAAACAGATACAAAGATAATTTCTTTAGGTATAAACAGACGCAAAGATAATTACATTAGGTATAAATAGATGCAAAGAAAATTACTTTAGGTATATAAAGTTGCAAAAGATAATTACTTGGGTATAAACAGATGCAAAGATAACCTCTTTGGTATGAACAGATGCAAAGGTAATTACTTTAGGTATAAACAGTTGCAAAGATAATTACTTCAGGTATAAACAGATGCAAAGATAATTACATTACGTATAAACAGAAGCAAAGATAATTACTTTAGGTATAAACAGTTGCAAAGATAATTACTCTAGATATAAACAGATGCAAAGATAATTACTTCTGAATAAATAGATGGAAAGATATGAAAATGAGAAACAGATGTAGAAATTCTAGAATATATAGAGAGGAAAAAAAAACTGCCTGGAAAATACTTGTTTAAGCTTTTATTCTCCCTTTTTTTTTCAGAACTGCACAAGACCTACAGGTGACACAAGTAGGGGTTCAACCAATGAGGAAAAATCGTCAGACAGCAGTCAGCCATTTTGTAATGATTCTGATGATGCTAAAAGGAAGAGAAAGGGGAAGCAACCTGTATCTGCCGATAAAATAGCCAAAGCTGCGACCTCTGCCATGACAAGTCCCGCAGCAAAACTGCAGCCAATCGGAATCATTATTCCACAAACACTTGATGAACCAAAAGAAGAGGGAATTCTGGGAATACCAAACATGGACTCACCTTTGTTTAAAGATGTTCCGAGGAAAAGGGTCGAATCATCTTCTGATTCATCTTCATCTTCAACATCCGGAGACAATTCCTCTGATGACTCCACTTCTTCAGAGGAATCTGACATTGTGGAAGAGGAGAACAATGAAACTAAAATCAGTAACACAGATACAAAAATAGATACAATTGAAGAGCAACTGAAATCAAGAATCCCCATCAAACTGACCATTTCGAATTTGGACAAGCACCCACTGAAGGCATTCTCTTCATCCAAGAACATATCTGGCAATGACTCTAGTTCTGAAAGAGATACACATAACAGTAATTCTGAAACGGATACACACAATACAAATTCTGAAACGGATACACACAACACGAATTCTGAAACAGATACACAGAGCAGGAATTCTGACACAGATATACATAACAGGAATTCTGAAACGGTTACATACAACAGGAATTCTGAAACGGATACACACAACAGGAATTTTGAACTGGATACAAACAGGAATTCTGAAAGGACAAGCTGCATTGCAAGGTGATTCTGTAGATGCAAAAAACATCCCACAAGAATCCAACATGAACTCTTATCACCACTGCGTACTCAGCAAAGTAACAACATTTTCTAAACAGGTCAAAAACACAGGCATAATACAACTGGACAATGGTCATCTTTCAAATAATTCACAAGGGAACAACCATGATCGCTGTATTGTTGCCCCAGATATGACATCGAAAGATAGTGACCTGTTTTATAACTCTCCCTGTAAACAATTGGATAATTCTAAGTGGAACTCACAGATGGTGAACAGTTTTGATCAAACCTCCAAAGAAAGTGATGATTGCAGGGTGAATGAAAGTGCTGGGAGTTCTAATTCTGTGGGTGTTATATCATTTAAACAAAAGTTGCAGCCATTAAGTATTTACGAAGAAGAAGAAGAGTTAGAACACCTTCAGCAGAAAAATAAATTTTTTAGTAAGAACACTGGCAATTTAGTGAAGTCACTACCTGTCTCACTGAAGATATTACCTGGCTCGGTTCGATCTTTAAAAGCCTCAAGTGGGTTTTCTCCTGTTACAGAAGGGCCTTTGCTGATTACTTCAGAATTAGAACTAGCTAAAGAACAACTTGCAAAAGAAGATGACTCTTCCCTATCAGAAGATAGTTTTATAACAAATAACTGTCAAGATGGCAGCATTTTACCCTCAACTCTGACTACCTCTGGCCAGCGTAACCTTAAAGCCACATGTAAATTTACATCAGATGATTTTAACTCTGTTCAGAAAATAGAAAACACTGAAAATGCCATTGTTGAGAGCAAATCTTCCCTGGAGGAAATCCGTGTATGTAAAACAAAAGTAGGAAACTCTGCAGAAAGTAACAGCACACAAAAGACTTGTAATTCAAGTAACATTACTTTTCAAGATGACTGTAAAAAAAACCTATCCAAAGACATCACCAGCCCACATAGATGTGAAAAACAAAATACAGCTCTGGAAAAACAAAACACAACTCTGGAAAATGAAAACACAACTCTGGAAAATGAAAACACAGATAAATTTCTTTTAGTAGAGAAAATTTATGCTTCTGAAATCAGAGATGAAAAGCTAGACATGAACGACATAAATTTTAGCGATAAGAACTCAGATAAATATTTAAGTACCAAAACAGATAAAGAATTACTTCGGGCATTTGATAAGAAAGGAACTATACCAAATAAATCCAGTTGTAGCAAAGATGCCTCAGTGTCCACTCAGTCAGCGGTAGGTAATGTTTCCACTGAAACATCATCATTAACAACAAGCACTGCCGAAAGAAGCAGCATCAACTCCACCAGTGGAAACAACCCAGCCACATGTGGATCAACTTGCGGGATCCCTGACAGCAAGAATCCGTTCATTACCTGGACAAAGTATGATGATGACAGCTCACTAAATGTCAGTGGTGCTTTACCTGGCTCTCTTGTCCGAGTACCTTTTCCTCACCTGCCTCTACCTGGAGATTCCCCAATTGCTTGTATTTCCCCTCTTGGGGTCGCTGTTTCTTTGATGTCTCCAGTAGGACTTGCAGCTGCATCTTCTAGCAATGCTCAGTTGATAAGACCATCCCCAGGGATACAGCTAACTCAGGACATATCTACTGGTTGTCAAGGATTGAGCTCCTCTCCAAACAACAATACAGCCAAGCAGCAGACTTCACTCCCTGACTTGCAGATGACCTCTACTAGGTCTAGCAGTAGCAGCCAGGTGACATATGGTGCCGCTCAAAAGGATAAAACTTCACACAAGAGGTACTTTTGCTTGCTCATTAGCTTCATCTGCTTCTACTTCTGCAGTTAAATATCATAAGGAGGAACAATCTGAGATCCAATGCTCAATGGGTGGAAGTGGATGTTGTCATTCCCTGTTACTGCATGCTTTCATCAATCTATCTTTTCTTTGGTGCTCTCTTAAAGGACCCCTTTCACTCATATTTTTATAAACCAATCAGCACCTATTGAGTGATATAGTCAACATCCTGCCGACCACCTTTACTTCCCAAGACATTACCTGGTACATTTTCTAGGCTGGATCAACCTGAAGCCAAGTTCATCATCATCAATCAGCAAGTCCTTTATAGAATGTCACTTTCGTCACAGCATGCCTGAAAGTCTCTCTTTCTGTAGCCAATTCTCCAGCCCTATGTGCTTTCATAACCAATGCATCTTCAATGCCTTGTATCCACCTTAATGGAGGACTGCCTCTGCTTCATTTTCTGGAAACTGCATCCCCCTTTACCGTTCTCTCCAGGAGACCATGACATTTAACATGGTTAGAATACCTCAGCTTTCGGGACACCATGCTGTTTATGAGCCAGTTCTCCTCTACGTTCATATCATGTAGGATGTTGGTATTTTTTTTTATTCCTCTTGGTCAGTGGTATTCTAAACTATGTATAGACTTTGTCTTGTTAAGTATTTGTTTACAAGTACAACATAGAAAGTACTAAGGGGCTCTGGCTCGCTGCTAGTGTTTTAAGAAAATAAGGCAAATGTATGGATGCAACACACTGTTGAAAGATAATCATATTTTTTTTTAATAAGTATTTTTATAACTAGCTATATTATTTATCAATACTTCTCAAGCCATTTCACTGTTAAGGTAATTGGTTCATTTCATGGACACATCTTTCACTTCACAAGTGCAGGTTTTTACGGAGTAATACCCTAGGGATCACCCCAGGAGTTATACAGCTCGTGCTATGTGCAGCTCTGTTGACAGATAGATAGCCATTTCGTAGCCATATGAGATAAAATCTGATGAAGTGATGTAAATTATCTAAATTTTTAACTCTAACTTAATAAATACTTTTATTGTTCAGATCTTGTAAGTGGCAGCATTAATATCTTTATAATTGTTTCTTGTCTATTTTAGCGGGAAGAGAACATCTCGATTGTCGAACATCATCGATAGCCTTCGAACATCAAAGGAAAAACAAGCAGCAGATTCCAGCCCCATCTCCAGTGAACATAAAAAGAAAAGAGCAACAGAAATTTTGTTTGGACCTGGAAGGCATTCACCATCATATGAATCTTCATCAGCTGCCCGCCACAGACCTTCTTCCTCTTCATCGTCATCATCATCGTCATCACCTGTGTTCTCAAATTCACTCAGCTCTGATTACAGATCTTCCAGTGAAAAATTCTATCATGGTGACCTAGGTTATCCTCATCAGATTACCTTAGATCCCCGCCATCTAATGAGGTCAAGTATGGACGCAGCTAGAGTACAAACTGATCACAGCAGTTTTGGCCTACCAAAGAATGATGCAGACAAAGGGAAAACACTGCTGGAGAATCTAGAAATGATGAATAATGGTCTTTTGGATGCTCATGGTAAGAAAGGGCCGTCAGATTCAAAATCTCAAAAACTAGACAATCTTCATTCACACGGCCACTCAAGGTTACCTTCATCAGCGACTACTTCAGCTTCATCTGGGCAGACATTAGCATCCAGACCATCACCTCACCTCTCATCTAAATCCAGCAATCAAGCTTATACTTCAGCAGCATCATCATCCATCAGAACCAGTTCAGCCGTCACCACCTCTAGCAGTAGCCTCAACTGTGGAGCTAATCCCAGCAGCAACAGCAACATGTTCCATGTAGCACCCCTTGCAGCCACCCATGTGGATCTGAACACCGCCAACATGCTGACTTACCAACATCTCTATGGGATGCAAGACCCCTACCTGATGAAAACATTAATAAGCAACCCTGTATATTTACAAAGAATGATGGAGTTTCAAAAACATGCCATGGATCCTATGATGCTCCAACAGCTTGAGATGTATGAAATATTAGCTGCCATTGAAGCCAACAAAAACAATACAGACCAAGCCACCATGAATGCCCAGTCCATTCTGTGGCAAGCACATGCTGCATCAATCCTTCAGCACCAACATATGCAACAGTTTCAGCAACTCCAGCTGCAACAGCAGCAGCTACAACAACAAGCAGCTGCAGCAAGGGAAAGAAAAACTAGGGAGACTATTGCAGCAATCATGGCAAACAAGAGCAGCAGCTTCAGTGCGCACACAAACAAATCCATCGGCAGCATTTCCACGGGGCAGTCAGCAAAATCCCTTATGGCATCAACATCTTCCTCCACACCGTCTCCCTCGCAAACAGCTCATAAGCGAACACGGCCTCCTTCCTCAGCTGATATTTACTCCAAAGAAGTTCCTGGTCATGAAAAAAGGCAGCGGCACAGCCAGACATTCAGCCATCTTCCAAACCAGACGACTAGCACCTCCTCTTCCATTACTACCTCATCAGCTTCCGGGAAGCATTCACAGACAACAACCAGGCCTACAAGTAGCAGTAATCTAAAAACACAAAGCAGCACTGCAACATACACCCAGCCAAAACAGGATCTGCTTGGGCTGTCTGCAGCTTTCCAGGTTCCCCAAACATCATCACCTCACCTTTGGGGTTTTCCAACTTTCCTGCAGCCATCCTCTTTGGACATGAATCAAATGTCCCATTTCTTTGAGCGACCTGGTGAATCTTCACTGTCTTCATTGCAGCTTGCTTCTAGAGACTCGGAACCGAATGGTGCAGATGCCCTAGACCTTAGTGTGAAACCAGGTGGTGATAAGACATAAAAGGGTAAAGCTGTGCTGATCCTACATTGCTAGTCAATAGCCAGTTGAAGAAAACCAACCCACAACATGCAACCACATGTAGCAGTTGCTTCTGTAATTAGAAGCAGTAGCTATTTATATTCTCATGTGACCCCTGTGTTTCTGACACAAAGGGGAGATCAACAAAGTTTTCTTCTCACAGTCAACAGCTTACCGAATCTTCAACAATCACTAGCTCATTAAAAACTGGATCTTCAATCACTAGATTATTACATGGATTCCTGGATCTCCAGCAAACACTAGCTCATTAAACTGGTCGCTGGATCTGCAGCAGTTACTGGTTAATTGCTTGAATATGAATGATATATATTTAGATAGTTCAGTTTCTGATTCATCACCTGAAGATACCAATTAAATGATTGGATTATCGACTGATCCATCTGAGGTATTCTACAAATAGTTCATTTGCTCTTTCATCAGTCATAGATACTCAGTTTCATTAGAATACTGACTGATCTGGCCAGATTACTGACTGATCCATTTTACAAATTGTTCAGTTGCTTATTCATGAGTAGATGCTAACTTTGGTTGGATTACTGATCGATCAGTCAAAATTACTGTGTAAATATTTGTGTAAACGATTTGCCCATATAAGATAATGTTTAATTCATACTTTTGTTATGGGCCACATGTAAACCATTGTAAAAAATACAAAAAGAGTCAGGAAAGTACATCTAACTCCTCTCTGCAACGCTTTAGGGCATAAGCAGTAGGACAAAAGAAGATAAATTGTTGTACAGTTCTTACATCTATTGTGGACACTGGATATGTATGCATTTGGTGACTTGTCCTTCGATTCAGGGATTATGACACAGTTTCATAATTCCACATCACCAGGTTTGCTTCAACTGCAGGAAGTTTGGCAACAGACCGCTGTGCGGTGATTTGCATAATGGTATGAGCATCAACTGTGTTGGCAGTGGTGACGTTGGTCAGTAAAACTGCAAGGAACCAATAAATGTTGGGGTTGGTTCGGCAGTATCCTGTACAGGATTTGCAATTAGCTCTTTTTTTACTCATCCATCTTTCCATAACAGATGTCACAAAGTCTCACTGGGGATATATCTGCTGTTGCTACAAGCTTCGATAGTGATTATTCTATGTGATGATAAAACCACAGTTATTCAAGCAGTGTTTTATGTGCCATATCTATGAGAAATTCAAGACTGGGGACTCAGCTTTGCCCGTGTGGACAGTCACCACAGAATGTGCTGCAGACATTTTCTCTTCATGCAGTGGGGAGATCTCAGCCATATTCTCTTCATGCAGTGGGGAGATCTCAGCCATGTTCTCATCATACAGTTGGGAGATCTCAGCCATGTTCTCTTTATGCAGTGGGGAGATCTCAGCCATGTTCTCATCATACAGTTGGGAGATCTCAGACATGTTCTCTTTATGCAGTGGGGAGGTCTCAGCCATGTTCTCACCATACAGTTGGGAGATCTCAGACATGTTTTCTTCCTACATTGGCGAGATCCCAGACATGTTCTCTTCATACAGTAGGGAGATCCTAGACATGTTCTCTTCATACACTGGGGAGATCTCAGGTCTTACCCGTGGCCCTTTCTGGTGGAAACTAACTTGTATCAAAATGTGTTGCACCACTACCTTCGTAGTCGCCTGTGGCCTTCTCATCTGAGAACCACAGACAGAAGAAACAAAAAGAAGAAGTTTCCTTGATGCTGCAGCGTAAGTCACTTAGGACAGTGGATGGACTAAATGCTATGAACACAATGCCACTCACAACTGATCTGATATTAGAGCCAGATATTTTGAATACAAATGCTTTGGCTGTTGATTTGTGTCCATATTATTTCACTTGAATGTAGACAAATACAGGCTGGAAATTCATTGAAAATATTTGGTTGCTTTTGTTGAATTATGCCTTTGTTTTGATATTCTTCCTATGTGGGTTTCAGGGTCCCGTAATTTTTGGGAAAGAAAAAAAAGAATAGACCTGAGAAGCATGTTGTGAAAGTTGACTATTTAGGAATTTGCTCTGGTGTGGTGGGAGGAAAGCTGTCAATCACAATACAACATGCCAACTACCCTTGCATAGGTAAATCCAGAAGAATAAGATGGAAGAGAAAAAGATAACATCTTTCCAGTTTTTGTTGTTATGTGCTGATTTCTTTAGAGGGTTTGTTTGTTAGAGGGTTGACTGATTGGAGGGTTAGTTGGTTGAAGGGTTGGATAATTTGTTGCTAATAGGGATGATTTGTTGAAAGGTTGTGATCTTCCTTGTGCTCAATATCAGCCATGCTCACCACTCAGTCCTATCTGGGTCACAAACAGGGTGATGTGTCTGAGGTCACCGTTGGTCTCCCACAGCTGCTCTTCTAATGTGGCTGCATTGGGCCAGATCTACATCCTTTACAGGGAGTAACTGGGGCAGTACATGCTCAGGAGTCTGTCCACCTGCTCCTCAATCACAGGCAGCAGATTATGTTATGCCTATCCTGTGTAAGCGTGCCTAGGACTAGAGTGCCCTGTCCAAATCTTTTAAAAATGATGTTTGTTCTTTCCTGTTCAGTTAGTTTATGCTCTGATCTGTAGTTCTCCACTGTGGCTTTTCCACTTCCTCTTGAATGATCTCTTTAGAATTTTTTTTTAACTAACTCTGTTTTGGACCAGCTTGTGAAAGATTATACCCAGCTCTTGCCTCCTCATTTGCTCTCTTTCTTGAGTATCACAGTGATATAGTATCTACTGCAGGCTTTGGAAAGGAAAACAATGTTTGTCCTCATTTAAGTAATTAGGTCTTGTTTTGTTTTTCTTTCTTGATAGACCTTGGAAAACAGACAGTAAGAATGCTGTGCTCTCTGTATTCTTGAGTGATTATGTCCTGGGCTGCAGAAACAAAGGCAGTTGCCATAGCTCTGTAGTTTGTGCAGTTGTGCAGAAGTCCCCTGGTGGTAGAGTGTGTTTTTAGATATCGGATGTGTATTCTGCAACCTCAGATTTGACTGCATTTGTAGCGTAGCCGTAAGTGAAAAGTCCAGAGTGACACTGGGATACGACTCTTCAAGCATAACAAGAGACAGGGTTCTCTGTTGTATCTCTAACTGTGCATCTTTTGTAGTAATCCCTTTCACTTTATGGATTAATATGCCTTGTCTGGCTTGCAAATCTGGGGTTTTGGCCTAAGCTTTTCACACAGTGCAACATTTCTCAACTGCAATTTTAATTGGGGGGGGGGGGGGGGGGTGTGTGTGTGTGTTGTTTGCTTAAACCATGTTTAAGTGCATAATAATAATGTTCCAAATGGCATTTAATTGCATATTTCCTTTCATCTGTTTTGTATTGCTTTTGGGCTGTGTTGCCTGAAAATCTGTCCTGATTACAAAATCTCTATCTGGATAGCAGATCCCACATACCACGTTCAGCCTCCAAAGAAGTTATTTGGGCATTCATAATGCCTGGTATAGCCTGCAGTCTGGTACCGGTAAGGATATGCTTAGCAATAGTAGTTAATAATACAATATTTGAAATAATATTCCCCGCATGAGTTCCAGAGCTCCATTGTAGGGGAAAAGAATAGACCCACTGTCTCCCTAAAGAATCAACTAGTGAGGAGCTTCCTTCGAAGTCAGCAAAACAGACCTGCACAAAGTGATACCTTGAACAGAGCAAGCCGGAAATGGATAGCTGGTGAAACAGAAATAGCATTGCAAGAGCTGATCACTGAAGATTTATGCCCAGGTAACATCATGATATTTACAGATGGGTCTATGGTGAGAGGTAAGAAGAGTTGGTTGGGTTTTATTGTGGTAAGTGGACACCGCTTGAAAACAGAAAGCCTTGCATACAATGTCACTACATACAGTATGAGAATGCAAGTGGAGGTAGCAATGGCAGTTTTCTGATGGCTTAAGAGCAGCACAGCCCGACATGTTGTAATTGTAACAAACTCACAGAGCATGTTTTGGGATGTTGAAACTGGTGTCATGCGATAAGAGTGGCTTGTATCACTTGATAAGACTTAGATCAGGGACATGTCATGGATTTTCTGTCCAGGATATTCAGGTGTGTGAGGTATCGAGCAGGTTGATAGACTAGCTGCTGCCACTCCTCTAGGCGGAGAGCTGATCTATGATAACACGGATGTGGTGATGGCTCTGGGGGATAGCATGGATAATGTAAAATAATAGATAGGGAGTCCATACACTGAAAGACCTAATTTAATGGGGTTGTGTAGAGGTTCCAAAAGATATTCAACATTAAAGGGGAAACAAAGGCGGACTTTTCATCAGCTTGAAACTGGTACTGTTAGCATGTCAACTTTTCGTTGTCTACTGAAGAAGGGGATGGAGCACATGTGGGAATGTCCTGAGCGAATTGATGTCAATTCTTGATCCATTCATTCATTAGAAATCAGAGTGCATCTACCTGAGGGGCTAAGAACCAACAGTCTGCACACAAAGTCAGATCTATTTTACGGATGTATGTGTATGCAAAACTCAAGGTCTGGAACAAGATTTAAAGTCTAGCAGTGGACAAACAACCAGAACTTTCCTCCAAAATTTACAGCCTATGAACATGAAGAAGAACAAGAAATAATATGAAGTGTATAAATAAATCAGGTAACATCTAAACCATTCATAGTAACATCTGGAATAAATCAGGAATGCGTCTTATCGCCAGTGCTGTTTATCATCTGCATCGACAGAATATACAAGGATGCCAAACCCAGGAACGAACTACTATTAGGTGAAGATCAGGCCTTGATACTGCCATGAAAACACCTAGCATCCATGAATGAAGAATGTAAAACAAATAGTGTGAGGATCAACACTGGAACGAGAGAAGTAATGTCAGTAAGAAGAAAGAAGCAGAACCTAAATATAACAGTAGAGTGCAAAGGCATTAAACAGGCATCTGACTTTAATCAAATATCTATTCATCAAAGATGGGAAATTGGATGAAGAAATTCTTCTTCTTCACGTTCACCAGCTGCAAACTTCTGCGGAAAGTTCTGGTTGTTCGTCCACTTCTGGACTGCAGCCCTGTTCCAGAGCCTGAGTGTTAATTGTGTATCCATTTTACAGATCTGACTCATTTGTATGCAGACTGCTGGTTCCTTGCCTCTCAGGCAGATGCACTCCGACTTCGAAGGAAGCTCCCAATTAGTCGACTCTTACGACATGCTTCTGGGTAGGCAGTTGGTCTGTTCTTGTTTTCCCTATAATAGGGCTCCGGAACCTACCTCCGGTGATGAAGAAATTAACATCTGATGCAGTAAAGCAAACCAGTTGTTAGAAGATTTAGTCCTCCTCTTACAGCATAAGATAATATTGATCAGCACAAAGAAGCCCTGGAAATGAGATGTTTGAGAAAGCCTGCAGGAATAACGAGAAGAGATGAAATCAGAAATGATGTCATAAGAGAAACTGTCAGAATAGAAGCAATTCATACATAGAAAATCAAATGGTTTGCTCAATTAGAATGCATTGTATGGCCATACGATACAAAACATACACTGAAATATGATAAGGACGTAGTCACGAGGTAGACAGAGAACAAATGGAAAGATAACATCACAGAAACTCTACAAAAGCGTGTTGTGATTGTGTCTATATGGTTGAGGCGGCAAGAAGAGAAGGAGGCAGAACACTATATCTCCCTTAACACCCGAAGCGGTGAAAGAAAAAGCGAAGTAGAGAAGAAGTATAAACAAGTACAGTGGTACCTTGCTATTTGTTCACTTTGACATACGACCTGTTTAGTTTAGATGCGAAATCGGAAAACCTTTACTTGGTATGGCCTTTCTTTGAAATACGACCTATATGCTAACACTTGTGTTAGTCAAAAAGTCACGACACCATACATTGTCTTTGCTTACCTCTCTCGAGACAAAGCCACAGACTGATGACTGATTTTACAGGGAAGTATCGCGCCAACAAAGCCTGAACACGACGCAAGACCATTTATCATTGTCTGGTCACAATTCTGAAACATCCCGAGCAGACGACAGAAGCAAAGTTCTTGGGCAGATTTTTAGTGAAAGTCTAACCATACGAGCGTCTTCTTCTTCTCTTCCACTATGTACCTCACTGAAGTGTCGTGGGAGATACAGCGTTCGTTGATGAGCTCTTTCAAGAGCACTATTCAGATTAATGTTCACTTCCGTAAGGCTGTTTTTAACGCCATCACTCCATGTTTTCCGAGGTCTTCCGCTCGCTCTGTATGCAAGCCGCAACCAGGTCAAAGTAGTGAAACATGACACAACGTGGTGTGAATTGTAGATTCAGAAAATGGCGCGATGCCTGTCGTGCAATGCTGGCGGGACCCGTATTAAAATTGATCGCGCGGGCAACTTCTGATCTGTTGGCGACAAGTTCTGCTATCATCAGTGATGAACTGCATTTCTAATGTTGGACTGTTTGTGTTAGCACTTCGGATGGCTACCATATGCTTTAATGCGAGTGTATGCTAGATATGCTGAGACAGCAGTCTGTCAATTTTTCCACAAGGGACTGTGATAGACATTCTGAGTGTTTTTCGCTGGCACAGGAGCGGAGCAAAGATGGGGCGACCCGTTTGCTATGAAGCTGAAACTAAGACTACCAGACTACCAGACCAGTGAAACATGACAGAAAAAGAGAGTGAGAATAAACACCAGAATTTAAGATTAATAAGTTTTCTTGGAGGGGATTCTCCGTCTAAACTATATTTACTTCTCCTCCCTTCACAGTACGATCCTGGAAGGCACGCAGCCCTTCTCAGGAAGGTAAAGTGAGGTTAACGTAAATGTTCGTTTATTTATCTAAATTGCTTTTGTATTTATATATTTGGTATTAGGCAGTTTATCAATTATTTTATGCAACCTCTATGGCTTAGGCTTTGTGAAAGCGCTTCGTAATGCCGGGGTGTCAGATTCGATGCCAGCTTGGGTCTAGCGTTGGTTTCGACAAAGGTATCGAGAAGCTGACCGTCCAGAAAACAATGGC
Organism: Candidula unifasciata; assembly: GCA_905116865.2. NCBI lineage: Eukaryota > Metazoa > Mollusca > Gastropoda > Stylommatophora > Geomitridae > Candidula > Candidula unifasciata. The sequence continues at coordinate 59,182 of CAJHNH020001322.1, forward strand.
AAAATCATCATGTAGCAGGTCCTTTGCAGAACGTCGCTCTCATCACAGTCTTTGCCTGTAAGAAACTCGGTCTCTTGCCAGTTCTCCCGCCTCATAAACTTTCACACTCAAGGAGTCACTTATATCCTGTGTCCATCTTCGTGTCGGTCGGCCCCTCCTTCTTGGTACCATGCCTTCTGCTATAATTTTTTCCAATCCGTTTTGGCGCTTGATATGACCAAAATATTTCAGCTGTCGAGAAAGGATGCTGTTCATTAGCTAATCTTCCTTGATGTTCAACTATACCGAGGCACCACTGCACCTACACCATTTATATATATATATATATGGATGGATGGGGGGGGGGGGGGGTCCACTTTATTCCCTTACAAATGTTACTGGCAACTGAAGACAGGAGCTCCCAGATCCGTTACTGTGCTGTTTGTTTCTGTTTCAATGGGCTGTTGTCAACTGAGAAGGGAAATAACCAAATTACTCTTTTAGAGAGATTCTTAAAAAGTCAATTACCCGTTGCCTCCCTTAAATTTGTTGGTACAGCGGCAAGGCTACCTGTTTTTGTAAGACGGTCACTTTTGTTTAAAACTGTCAGTACCTTGAGCTAGCTCGACCTGAGCGACAAGGTCAGTTCTGATAAAAATCAAACTCCGCGGAACTGAACCTAAGACCTTCAGGCGAGCGTCTAGCAACTACGCCATTGCTGCTCTATCTACGCAACGTATGGCATGTTATTTAAGTGTTGGTCTAAACACACTACAGAAATCTGGTCAGATATTTTAACATGGAAAAAATATTTCTGTAGTGCATTGACTAGAACTTGCCTGCCGACCCAAAGGTCTTGGGTTCAAATCTGATGTGGACTTTTATAACATGAGCTTGACTCGCAATGGCTGAGAAATAACAGATAACAGACATCACAAGTAATGCAGGCTATGGTACCGAGTGAGAGAGGTAGGAAACCACCAGTATGAAGGGAAATGCAGGACATAACAGACACCTCGGCAGGGCAGCGCATGAAGAAGGTGAGCTGGCCGAAGAGACAGATGATTTTCATGCAGGCTGTGATAGGAGTGACGTCCAAGGACCTGCTTTGCTATATGATGTTTGTTTTTTTAAGCTGTGTGTTATGTATCTGTTTTTATGTTGTTGTTTTTTAACATTTAAAAAAAAAAAATCTTTAAAAAGATGCAAAAAGTATTGACAGCTAGAGAGATAACATATTTGTTGATTGTTGAATTAAGAATCGACATCACAGCACTCGGGACACTTCCATAAGTGCTCCGTCCCATCTTCAACAGCAAGTTGGAATTCTGATGGCACCAGTAACCGTCTGATTGTATATCTATCTCATCCTTCCCCTGAGTGTTGAGCGTCAGCCAAATCTCCTGGTAACTCCTCGCAGCGCCATTCTCCTCATACCGTAATGATCTATCTGCACATCCGCACTGTTCACTTATTTGCAAAGGACCCTCATAATATCTACCTTATCATACATCAATTCACCACCAAATGGTGCAGAGCCAGCCAGTCTATCGGACTGCTCATTTTCCAACGCACCGGCACAACCTGGAGAAAATATTCAAAGTATGCTAACTACATGGGACCTCTGAAGTGAAGCTTGCCACTCTGCACAAAGCATGCCTATCTTCACCTTTCTCAACATGCTCTGGGTGTCAGTTACAATAATAGCTTCTGTGTAAACAATACATTAAAGATGAGAATCATCAAATGTATGCATACTCATCCCTTATGTATGGTGCAGACAATAAAATAATGAACAGGCAACTAGGATTTCAAATTGAGTCTCTGAAAATGCAGATAAGTAGGAGGTTAGTTGCGTATCCTTTACAGGACGTTGCAGAACCAACCCCAACAGCCCCTAGCTGTTGTATAGTTTTTCTAGGCAAATTTACGTCCAGTAGATTGCCACTGCTTTCTGGACGGTCGGCTTTCTTGATACCACTGTCAAAACCAAAGGAAGATGCATGGCCCGCAGCTGGGATCGAACCCGGCATCCCGAAACTTCATATCAACTTAGCCACAGAGCCGACAGATAATTAGGAGAATAGGTCGTATTTCATGGGAACAAAATCAAACACAGAGATTCTGGAAAAACTGTGAATGAAAAGAGAATTATTACAAGAAATTGAGGGGGAAAAAAGTAATATTTTGACCACAGTAAAAGACATGATAACACTCTTTTGAAAACCATACTGGATGGAAAGGTTAAGGGCTAAAGATAGACAACGATACAAGTGGTAGGACAACATTAGGAGATGGAAAAACAGCAGTGTGAAGGTGTGCACAACCAAGACAAGAGACAGACCATGTTGGAGATATCAACTGCAGCCAATCTTCACTGTGAGAATAAGACAGTCGATGACAGCCTAGAGAAAGGAAGTCAGAGATGGGATTTACTGCGTGGGTTCCAGAGCACATTTTTTTTGGGGGAGAGGGGGGGGGGGGAAATAGATCAACTGCCTCCCTATCAAGCATGTCCTAAAAGATGACTAATTAGAGATTTTTCCTCCAGTCCTGGAATACACCTGCCTGAGAGATGAAGAACTAACAGTCTGCACGCAAGTAAACCATGTTGTAAAACAGATGCGCATACACAATTCAAATTCTGGAGCAAGAGTAAAGTCCAGAAGTGGGTGAACAACCAGAACTTCTTGCTGGATTTTTTTGGCTGATGAAAATGAATGCTAAGAAGAAGAAGAATTAAATGAAAGACTTTCCCTTCTTCAACTGTTGCACAAGGCATTTTATCAAAAAAGAGGGACAGCATAGCAGGCCAAGAACAGTAACAAGATTAACATGTATTGGCATCAGATTTACTTCCATTTCACGGACACAATCTTAGCTGGCAAATGCAACAACTGTAAACAAGACTTCAAAGGCTTCAACAGGAGTTACTGTAGGCCTGTATTTCGTTGGAAGATAGCAGAAGAAGAAAACTGACTTAGTTGGTAGCTTTACACATGTGCAGTGACAAGACAGAATGGACCTGACACTGCAGCTACAAAGATTTCATCAGCAGCCTCTTCTTCACAATTCTGAACTGCTTGTTTCAGAACTTCAGTTTTGCATGTAAATGTGTTTAATAGGTCTGGCTTATCTGTATGCAGACTGTTGGTTCCTCACCTCTAAGGCAGATGCACACTGACTTTGGAGGAATAAACAACTATTAGTAGATTTTTACAACATGCTTGTTATGGACAGTGCAGGTATTCCCCCCCCCCCCCAACCACTGTGCAGCCAGTTATCCACACAGGGAATTAGCAACCATAAGCACAAATACTCAACATCCAGGTTTGCTGGATCCGCTATCACTACCAACGGTCAGCCTATGGATCATGCTGATATTATTAATGCCCTTAGAGAAATTGGAAGGATAGAGGACTTTGGTGGCAATGAATCCACATCACTCGCCAGAATGGCAGACTTGGGAATTATGATCGGCATAGCAAAAAACGAGACGCACACCAGACACGCCAGAAGACGTGTTAATCAACATAGAACTGGTACTATTAGCCATCGGATGTTGGGGTTCATACTGAGAGGAGGATCTGAGCACCTATGGACATGTCCGGAGTGCAATGATGATAACCCAACTAACTAACTAACTAACTCAACATCATCATCCTGTGACACTGTGTCGTTGGGTCATCAGTTTCTGTTGACTGTCTGATCAGCTCTCTCCACCTTTAGCGGTCAGTTGCGATGGACTTCAAGGTTGCATGCCTGAGGCCTGTCCGGCCAGTCAGCTTCTGTAACCAGGTCTTTCTTGGTCTGCCTCTTTTCCTCTTTCACTCTACATAACCCTGTTGTATTGTGTCTTAAAGACCGTTGGATCTTATTACATGTCCATACCATTGCATTTTTCACCTTTTCACTGTAGTTAAAAAACAAGCACAAACACTAACATAACAATGTGTGAACCTCATTTCATTTATTTCTTTATGGCATGATAACATATTATACACCAATGAACAGCGCTCCCCATATGTTGAGGCACTCCCCCCATATGTTCAGACATATCCTATACGTTGAGCCTTCCCCACATTTTCATAATATCAACACATTCCTCACACTCTCAAAACAAACAGCATGCCCCATACTTTGAGCTCACCCCCCACATGACAAAAAACATCACCCTTCTGTACTCAAACAGCCACATAAAAGGTTTATATTGACAAAGACTCTCCTAACCTCTTCAGCTGAAGAGTTAACAATACCTACCCAGTCTATTATGCTGCTTTTATTTCTTTAGCCACAATTATCAAAGCCCAGCCTACCTGCTACTTTATCACCCCCAGCCAGTTACCCCCCCCCCCCCAGCTCATTATTTTTCTTACTTTATCAATGTGTAGCCAGTTTTTATATTTACCCAGACCATTGTATCTGTTACTTTATCAATGTGTAGCCAGTTTTTATATTTACCCAGACCATTGTATCTGTTACTTTATCAATGTGTAGCCAGTTTTTATATTTACCCAGACCATTGTATCTGTTACTTTATCAATGTGTAGCCAGTTATTAAATTTACCCAGCCCATTTTATCTGTTACTTTATCAATGTTTAGCCAGTTATTTACCCAGACCATTCTGTTACTTAAACACCCCCAGCCAGTTTTTGCAGTTCCCCATCCCATCTGTTACTTTAATTTCCTCCCCCCCCCCCCCCCACAACTTTAACATCTATCCACTGCTACTTAGCTGTTATAAAATTATCTGGATAACAGATAAAATAACAGCTAGGACCGACTAACTTAATATAACAACTGTCTGATGCCGCAGAAGTTGAAGTAATACAGTGTAGGCTGGATCAGGAAAGATCTCCAAAGGGGAGAAATTATGGCAACAACAAAATGAGAACAGGATTAATGTTCACAGGGACCATATATACCACACACACACTTATACGTTTCATCCTTTAAAAAAAAAAAAAAGAACAAAATATTCTCTCAGATTTCTTAGTAGTAACATTCTAAGAACAAAACCTGGAAGATGTACATCACACCACTAACTACATTGTAAAATCACTCATTGGAACTAAACCTAAGATGTACAATCACACATCGTTGGCACTAAACCTAAGATGTACAATCACACATTGTTAGCACTAAACTAAAGATGTACAATCACTCATCACTGGCACTAAACCTAAGATGTACAATCACACATCGTTGGCACTAAACCTAAGACGTACAATCACACATCATTGGAACTAAACCTAAGACCACACATCGTTGGCACTAAACCTAAGATGTACAATCACACACCATTGGCACTAAACCTAAGATGTACAATCACACAAAGCTGACACTAAACCTAAGATGTACAATCACACAATGTTGGCACTAAACCTAAGATGTACAATCACACATCGTTGGCACTAAACCTAAGATGTACAATCACACATCATTGGCACTAAACCTAAGATGTACAATCACACATCATTGGCACTAAACCTAAGATGTACAATCACACATCATTGGCAATAAACCTATGATGTACAATCACACATCATTGGCACTAAACCTAAGATGTACAATCACACATCGTTGGCAATAAACCTATGATGTACAATCACACATTGTTGGCACTAAATCATCCAACAGTTAAATTACTGTTTTAAGAAAATTACATTTGAAAATTGTGATCTCTCTGAAAAGTTGCAAGAAAATACTTAATTCTGACCTAGCCGAAGCAGGAATTCATAAGTGTGCCTTTGGCATATTGTTGAGAGACAAAAAAAGGCCTGAAACTACACAGCTTAAAATCGCCGCAAGTGCACTAAGCTGACTTTGGCATAGTGTCAATAATATATGAGGAAATTGGTACACATGAAGAATAGCCAGTCACACATGGAGAATACTCCTACGTTGGTTTCGAGGCCCTAATCTGGAGGTCAAAAAAAGAACAGACCCACTAATAAGTGTGTTGTAAAAGGCAAATCGGATGTTAGGCCGAAGGACACAGATACTGCAGTCTAGCTGTATACCACAATACATTGTGCCAAACGTGGTCCTTTTAACCCCTTTGCCAGGGTGTTTAAAAAAAAAGTGTCATCAACCTATGGGAATTCCCAGAAAAAAATTAAATTCTTTAGAAAACAACTATTTTACATAGGTCACTATTACATTTTCAAAAAATGTGTTCACCTAGTTTTAAATGTTATTGCTGTTGAAATACATAATAAAGATGTATAACAGAGGTAATCAATAAACATGAACAGGGCGAATCAAAAAAACATTCCCTGGGGACTACAAAGCAAACAATATGTATCAGGTGACTCATGCCATAACCCCAAGACTTATATCACTGAGGCTTTCAGGAAACTTTGACATTAACTTGCTTTTTATTTTTAAAAAGCCATTGGAGTCTTAAGGTAACCATCCTAAATGCTATTTTTAGTTACTATATTCATATCCCGGTCTATTAAACACAGCACAATGGAATTTAACTATGCTTTTTGAGAATATTACTGCAGAAATGACCATATACAGACATTTGTGACAGTGCCACAGTCAGAAGTGACTAGATTTAGTCTTCTAGGGGCTAAAGGGTTAATGGTGAACATAGAAGAAGACAAGGACATGAAGAATAGACAGAAATTTACTTACAGGTTGTTGCCAGGGACAGAAATAGCAAGACAATTAATCTCTCCTCGACTGCTATTGCTAAACAGACATAAAATTGCCACAAAAATCAAACATACATTGTGCAAATGAGACAAACAACAGAAAAGATTTCAAACATAATGACTTCAAAATTACCACAAGTAATTCTTTTGTCTATTTACAAAATATACAACAGGATTTTACTTGGACATTAATAAGCAAGATAGGAAGGTGTGTAACTGTCTCTGGTGTGGGAATAGCAAAGTGTGCTGTACTGTTATCATAGTTACACCTTTCTATTTATCTCAAACTTCAGTCTCCCTTATCCAAGTTATCGTCTCATCTATCATCTCTCACTCTCCCGTCTCCAAATTATCGTCTCATCTTTCTCTTCTCCAAGTTGTATCATCTTTCATTCTCCCTTCTTCAAGTTATCATCTCATCTTTTTATTATCTCTCACTCGCCCTTCTTCAAGTTGTCATCTAATCTTCTTTTTCTTTCTTTCCCTTTTCCAAGTTATTGTCTTATCTTTCTATCATCTCTCATTATCCCTTCTTCAAGCTGCTATCTCATCTTTCTCTTTCTTTCCCCTCTCCAAGTTATCAGCTCATCTTTTTATCATCTCTCTCTCCTTTCCTCTAGACTGTCATCTATTTCCTCTATCACTTTCTTTCTCCAAACTGTCCTCTACTTTGTTTTTTTTTAATTCTCCTCTCTCTCTCTCTCTGAGCTGTCATCTCCAATTACATCCCTGATTCTCTCTCATCCAAAACTGTCACCTTTCTCTATCTCTTGCGCCCCCTTTCTCAAAGCTGTCATCTCTCTCTCTCTACCTCATTCCCCAGTTCTGAAAACTGTTATCTCGTCTGTCTACCATATCTTTCAGTCTCATTCTCCAAAACTGTCATGTCTGTCTATATTCCAAACCTCCTTAGTTCCCAACAGTTCCTTCTCACTACAGTAGTCAACAGACAAAAAGAAAAGTCACTGATCCGTTAGAACATGAGCCATACTGATTATGTGGTTCTAGTTCCATATTTTCAAATACTTCTATTATTAATATGGAGAAAAAAAATATATGAGTATACGGGTCAAACAAACTTTAGTCTCCCCACAGAAAGTAGGTCACATTGCACTGATAACTTTCTTGGACTGGTTTAACCTGCTGGACGTTTTGGGTGTGCTGCTTTGTTGTTTGCTTTCTGGGATGTCTTGCATTTACTTTTTTATTCAGAGAAAGAGAATGCATGTGACTTAGGTTTCCTCACTCTCTCAAGGGGTTGTGCGTTAACCCAGTTTGTAAAGTTTATGTAGTTTTCAAGGCGCTGGAATTCTGAAATATAAAAGACCCCATATCAACGGCATTGGGGAAACACCCCGTCACCTTGTGCCAAGGTCGACCAATCAGAAGTCAGCTAGACTAAGGGTCGACCAATCGGAAGTGGGCTAGTGTGAATATTGGCGGTTTGTGGGGAGACTAATGTTTCTATTACCCTTAGATGATATGGCTATGAGTTTACACTACCATATAACTTCCCTCTGGATGATGGGTCGAAATCTAATGGCAATGAAAAATCTAACTAAGACCATTAACAACAATGATCCAGGTCAGGAGAAGCCTGTCTATTGCTCCCCCTGTTGGCAAACTATTTGAATGTGCGACCACCCAAACTTCAAGAAGCTCCTCTGGGGGTGGAAAATCTTCATGGGCAATTCTACAAAAATCTGTGCACAGAGAAGCTACACGGAGGCACCAACAATGGCCAGATCAAGCAGCCTTCAGGCGTAGCCTGCAGCCCTATGCAGGTCTTTGACTTCCTTCCCTTCTGTCCTCTGTCATGCTGCTATCTAAAGGTCTCCAAAAAAAAATCTCAATTCGGATGGCAGACTAACGACTAACAGGGCAAATCCAGATACCCTGTTCAAACTCTAAAAAAGTTATAACTAAAGCACCTGTCATGGCTACACTAACCAAGTGTACACTGCAGGCATGTGTGAGTTAGAGTCGCTAGACGCTTGCCTGCGGATCATTAGGTCATGAGTTTAGGTCCTGACAGGGGCCTGACTCTTTTCAAAAATGACCTTGGCTGCCAGTTCGACACAGCCTTGAGTGGGCACCAGGTACAGTCCTGTGAAGTAAAGGGGCCCAGTGTGATATTGATCACATCACCCGCCAACTTTTGTTTGGTCTGTAAAATATAGATCTAGCCCTATATACCCAATATGCCTCAAGGCTTGGAAAAGGGTCCTTTTACTTCATATGTGCTAAGGAACCTTCTCCTGTTTGAAAAAAAAGTTTCTCTGTCAGGACTGCAGTCAGTTTGACTGTCAGTTTGACTAACATCTCAAAGATGAGAATCAGGTACATCCCCATGTGGGTTTCGGGGCCCCACTGTGGGGAAAACAAGAATAGACCCACTGCCTGCAACAAAAAAAACCGTAAGAGTAAACTCTTTGGGAGCTTCCTTTTAAGTCGGAGTGCATCGGCGACCGGGTAGCCTATCATTGACCGGCCGGTAAACAACCTCATCGTTGGTCAGGACAGTAGCTGGGTCTGTCTCCTTTGATCGTATCAACACTACAAGAGTCCTTTTCAGGGCTACTTGGTGTCAAGCAATGATAAGGCGCAAATAACCAAGTCACAATTACAACCAAAAGCTCCCACTTTTGAGATTCTTCCTGGACATGATGATTTTTGTTGTTGTTGTTGTTGCTCAAAGGCGGACTGGAACTAAGTTAAAGTAAATTTCCTGAGAGGCAAGTAAACACAAAAGTTTGCATACTATGAATCAGACCTGTGAAATCTATGTGCACTTAACAGTTTCTGGAACAGGACTAGAGTCTAGAAGTGGACGAACAACCAGAAGTTTAGAGTCAGTGAATGCAAAGAAGAATCGCTACAAGTCTGGAAAACCACATTCAATCATAAGCACAGTTGAATTAAAAATCAACATCACAGCATTTGAGACACTCCCATAAGCGCTTCCTCACCATATTCAGCAGCAAGCAAAGAGCTGCAATTCTGATGGCACCAGTAACTGATTGTATTCCCATCTTGCCTTTCCTCTTGAGCGTCAGCCAGATCCGCTGGTAACTTCTCGCAGTGCCATTCTCCTCAGGCAATAATGATCTACTCGTCACTCCACACTTTTCACTCACTTCCAAACAGCCCTCAAAATATCTAGCTTGTCATACATCAATTCCCCACCAAGTGGTGCAGAACCAGCCAGTCTATCTGTATGCTCATTTGCTAACACACTCGCATGACCTGGAGAAAATATCCAAAGGACGCTAACTACCCGGGACCTCCGAAGCAGTTATATGGGGTAACACAAAATGGTTACGGTGTAACCTGTGGTTTAGATGCTGTGGTTTCACTGGTGCCTATTCGGTAAAATGCCATTGCAGGAGTCGCTGGCAGCCGGACTAGAAAGGGGTGATGGGGTAATACACTAATTCTGTGGCAGCCTTGTTTGGTCATGTCCTGAGATGGAGAAAACTGGGGTACATCCTGATAGTGAGTTAGGTTGGAGGAAAGGAGAGGCAAAAGAGGACACAGAGAGAAGATGCTGGACAGTGTGGCATCATGGCATGGAAGATCAGCAGTGTCCGAACCGATTGAAAGTATGTAAGACAGAACAGTGTGGCCAGACATGACTATCAATACCACAGACTAGGAGAAAAATGAGAATAAAAGGCCTCATGAACCGATGCAAATTATGTTGAATTGAAGGATCAACATCAGGGCACACGGGTGTAACCCATAAGTGCTCCGTTCTACTTCAAGCTTGAGTCTGAAGAATCTCGGCGCAGTGCACGTAATTCCATAGCACCGGCGAGGATCCAATGCAATTAAGGATGCTCTGAAACACCTGGACCATGAAGGTTCAAGTCACTGACAAAATATACCACCAATCAAAAAGATTTACTCCAAAGAAAAATATAAATGCAATGAAAATGTTAGTGCATAATTTGACACTGCAAAATCTTGTGCAGAATTAAATGCTATCAGACATTATGTGAAGCACCATTTGTGTGTCCCCTTTCAAGTTGTATGCATATACTGATGTCCGTCCACCTGTCTGTGATAAGTCTTCACACACTTGACTCTGCCAAAGAAACAAAGTCAAAACAGATTAATCATCAAGTGTTACTCACATGTTTAATTTACGAAATACATTGTCTAATTTAGTTGGTTAGTTAATCAACAGATTATCCTCACTGCACATCAGAAAAGTCCATAAGCACCCAGATCCCATCTTCAGTGTGTGTGCCGACTGACAACACCAGTTCTGTGTTGGTTTACTTTTCTTCTTTGGCTACCTGCATAACGTTCATCTTTAGCAACACCTCTTTTGGTCTGGCGTTATTGTAGTCTCTTGAGTGTTGCAGATTCAACGTCGTCTCCTGAATCATCTTTTCATCCTGTCTCCTTGACAGTACTGAGAATATCAGCCTGGTCCATTGCTTTTCTCGTACCTACCATGACTCTGCCAGCAAGCCAATCAGCTCGTTCCTTCCCTCTTACCCCAGTGTGACCTGGCACAAAAATGAAATTGTCTAATTTAAAAGATACAGCTTCCTCATCTGTTTAATTTCCGAGATATGTCCTCATCTGTTTAATTTGATAGAAATAGCCTCTTCTGTTTGATTTACAAGATAAATCATCTGTTTAATTAAGAAGATATACTGTCACCTGTTTAATTTGCATGAAACATCATCTGTACTGTTTATTAATTTAATTTACAAGATACACTTTCTTGTTTAATTTTACAACATAGCCCTTAAGTTTAATTTAGCAAAAATATCCTACCTGTTTAATTAACAAGATACTTCCCAAACTGCTTAATTACCAAAAAAAAACATGTTTAATTTACAAGATACATTCATATCTGTTTAATTTCAATTAACAAGAAATATCATCTGTTTAATTTCCCAGAAACATTGTATGTAATTTACAAGATACATTTTTATCTGTTTAATTTACAAGGTACATTCACTTTGTTTAATTTACAAGAAACATCATCTGTTTACTTTATAAGAAACATCATCAATTTAATTTGCAAGAAACATCATCTGTTTAGTTTAAAAGAAACATCATCTGTTTAGTTTACAAGAAAACCTCTGTTTAATTTAAAAGAAACATCATCTGTTTAATTTTCATGAAGTGGAAGAAGACAAGAAGGAGGAAAAATACATTTAAAAAGTAAAAAATACGATTGTTAGGAATTTATCCTGACCTGTGTAAAATTGTAGCATTTTATCTTAAAGGATTTTTTTTAAAGGAATTCCAATTTTTGTCAGCGTTAACAGGACTAAAAGTTTGAACATCATAATGACTAATGAAGAACACTAATGATTCATGGAAGGGGGGGGGGGAGAGAACCAATGGCTGATGAACACGAGTAAAGAATGAGAATGTCAGTCAAGGACCTCCTGTGCATGGAGAGTCCTGAGGTGGGAAAGTTGGCGGTAGATCAAGTGGCTTTCTGAAATGCAGAGATCTTCTTCTTTGCATTCCCCGGCAGTATAAACTCTGGCAGAAAACTTCTGAATGTTCATCCACTTCTGGACTGTGGTCTCAATGCAGGATTGGAGTTTTGCTGCACATCCGTTTTACAGATGCCTGGGTTATTGTAAGCAGACTTGTGTTCCGCACCTTATAGGCAGATGCACTCTGGCTTTAAGGTAAACATACCCTTTTAGCTGACTTTTAAGAAATTTTTGCATGCTAGGGGGCAGTGGAGCCAATTCTTGTTTCCAAAAGAGACCCAGGAATCCAAAAAGAGAGAACAGAATTATGATACTTGTGTTCTGCACACGACCTGCTAACTGATGATTTTACTACAATTCTTCCGCTGGATACAATACCCATGTGATGTGTGTGTATGTGCGTGCGTGTATATGGGATTTTTATTTCTTCTTCTGTTTTCATACTTAAAAGGTCAATTGCCACATTGTGGTTTACAGCTAAGCTGTGATGTATGAGTCTTTTTTGGCCTAATACATCTGATTTCAGTAAATCCTTAAACAGTTGCCTTTTACGCTTGTTAAGAAGCAGCATATCTAGTCTTCTGCCTCAAACACTGGAGGCCAGAAACCACATCAGGAAGTTGTTTTCATTTAGTTCTTGTTATTCTCTCAACTGGATCCACTATTATTAGTTATTTGTAAATATTTCAGAGCACATTTTCCCCCTGTGTGGGTTCCGGAGCTCTAATGGGAAAAACAAGAACAGACCCACTGCCTACCCAAAAACATGTTGTAAAAGTCAAATAATTAGGAGCTTCCTTCAAAGTCGGAGAGCATCTGCCGGAGAGGCAAGGAACCAGCAGTCTGCATAGAATAAGTCGGATCTGGAAAAGGGATGCACACGCAACCCTCAGGTTCTGGAACAGGACTTCAGTCAAGAAGTGGATGAACAACTAAAACGTTCCGACGGAGTTTACCGCTTGTGAACGCAAAAAAGAAAAAGAAACACTCTTTGCAACTAAACATACACAAGCTGAGTACACACTAAACATACACAAGCTGAGTACACAACGAACATACAAAAGCTGAGTACACACTGAACATACACAAGCTGGGTACACACCGAACATACACAAGCTGAGTACACACTAAACATAAACAAGCTGAGTACACACCGAACATACACAAGCTGGGTACACACCGAACATACACAAGCTGAGTACACACTAAACATACACAAGCTGGGTACACACCGAACATACACAAGCTGGGTACACACCGAACAAACACAAGGTGGGTACACACCGCACATACACAAGCTGAGTACACACCGAACATACACAAGCTGGGTACACACCGAACATACACAAGCTGAGTACACACTAAACATACACAAGCTGGGTACACACTGAACATACACAAGCTGGGTACACACTAAACATACACAAGCTGAGTACACACTGAACATACACAAGCTGAGTACACACTGAACATACACAAGCTGAGTACACGCTGGACATACACAAGCTGAGTACACACTGGACATACACAAGCTGGGTACACACTAAACATACACAAGCTGGGTACACACTGAACATACACAAGCTGAGTACACACTGAACATACACAAGCTGAGTACACACTGGACACACACAAGCTGAGTACACACTGGACATACACAAGCTGAGTACACACTAAACATACACAAGCTGAGTACACAACGAACATACACAAGCTGAGTACACACTAAACATACACAAGCTGAGTACACACTGAACATACACAAGCTGAGTACACACTGAACATACACAAGCTGAGTACACACTGAACATACACAAGCTGGGTACACACTGAACATACACAAGCTGAGTACACACTGAACATACACAAGCTGGGTACACACTGAACATACACAAGCTGGGTACACACTGAACATACACAAGCTGAGTACACACTGAACATACACAAGCTGAGTACACACCGAACATACAAAAGCTGAGTACACACCGAACATACACAAGATGGGTACACACCGAACATACACAAGCTGGGTACACACCGAACATAAACAAGCTGAGTACACAACGAACATAAACAAGCTGGGTACACACTGAACATAAACAAGCTGAGTACACACTGAACATACACAAGCTGGGTACACACTGAACATACACAAGCTGAGTACACACTGAACATACACAAGCTGAGTTCACACCGAACATACACAAGCTGGGTACACACTGGACATACACAAGCTGAGTACACACTAAACATACACAAGCTGAGTACACACTGAACATACACAAGCTGAGTACACACTAAACATACACAAGCTGAGTACACACTGAACATACACAAGCTGAGTACACACTGAACATACACAAGCTGAGTACACACCGAACATACACAAGCTGAGTACACACTGAACATACACAAGCTGGGTACACACTGAACATACACAAGCTGAGTACACACTGAACATACACAAGCTGAGTACACACCGAACATACACAAGCTGGGTACACACTGGACATACACAAGCTGAGTACACACTAAACATACACAAGCTGAGTACACACTGAACATACACAAGCTGAGTACACACTAAACATACACAAGCTCAGAGTACACACTGAACATAAAACAAGCTGAGTACACACTGAAAAACATACACAAGCTGAGTACGAACACACGAACATACACAAGCTGGTGTTACACACTTAGAGCTAGAACATACACAAGATTGCCAGCCACACCGGACATACACAAGCTGAGTACCACACTGAACAGGTGAGATACACAAGCTGGGTACACATCCGAACATACACAAGCTGGGTACACACCGGACATACACAAGCTGAGTAGTCAGTGACTTCATACTTGATACTTGCTGGGTACACACTGGTCCATACACAAGCTGAGTACTACACTGAACAATACGAACCCAAGCTCTGTACACACTGAACATACACAAGCTGAGTAAAGACACTGAACATACACAAGCTGGGTACATCAGTTGGACATACACAAGCTGATTACACACTGCAACATACACATTGAGTAAATGGTCAGCTGTGTGGTCATACACCGAACATACACAAGTGGTACCTGTGGTACATCACACCGGACACTTCCCATTACACAAGCTGAGTACACACTGAACATCGACACAAGCTGGGTACTAATGACTGGACATACACAAGCTGAGTACACACTGAACATACACAAGCGTGGGTACACACTGAACATACATAATAGCTGAGAGTACACACTGAACATACACAAGCTGGGTACACACTGAAAAACACCACAGACATACACCTTCAAGCTGGGTACACACTGAACATACACAAGCTGGGTACACACTGAACAGAGGACACTGTAAGCTGGGTACACACTGGACATACACAAGCTGAGTACACACTGAACATACACAAGCTGAGTACACAACGAACATACAAAAGCTGAGTACACACTGAACATACACAAGCTGAGTACACACTAAACATACACAAGCTGAGTACACGCTGGACATACACAAGCTGAGTACACACTGGACATACACAAGCTGGGTATACACTGAACATACACAAGCTGGGTACACACTGAACATACACAAGCTGGGTATACACTGAACATACACAAGCTGGGTACACACTGAACATACACAAGCTGGGTACACACCGAACATAGTTATGAAAAAAGGTGGGGTGCATTCTCTGGACACGCACAAATTATTCAGAAGTTAGGAGTAAATAAATCAATTTAACTGAAAATGAGTAGGATTTTGACTGTAGCAGAGCACAAAACAAGGTAATGACACACACAAAAAAGAGAATAAGGTACACAAGCTGGGTACAAAAAAAAAAAAACATGTATGTGCAGCACACAAACACACTAATACATAACTGGGTGAATCCAGAGACAAGATTTGTTGCACTGAACATGGGGCTGGGGGGGGGGGGACATAAATGAGTGGGGAAAATGGAGGTTGAACATACAGAAGCTTACAAACATGATGGGTACACACCGAACAAAGATAATGAGAAGAGTGAGGATACACAGCAGAAGCAGAATAAACAGCTGGGTACACAATGACATACACAAGAGTACACAGGATGTACACAGAACACACAAGCTGAGAACACTGAACAGACACAATAATAATGAGAACAGTGAGGATGGGTACAGCAGAAACACAAGCTGGGTACACACTGACATAAACAGAACACTGAACATAGATAGCTGAGAACAGTGAGGATGTACAGCAGAAGCAGAAATACAAACAGTACAACCGAACATAGTAATGAAAGAAGGAGTGTGGATCTCTGGACAGCAGAAGTTAGAATAAACAGAACAAAGATAATGAGAAGAGTAGGATTTTGACTGCAGCAGCAGAAGCAGAATGACACAACAGAAAAAAATATAATGAGAAGAGTGATGTATGTGAGCAGCACTAATGCATAATGAAACAGAGACAATAATAATGGGAAGGGTGAGGATGTGGGGTACAGGAGGTTGAAGAAGAAGTTAAAACATGATGAACAGAACAAAGATAGTGAGAAGAGTGAGGATACACAGCAGAAGCAGAATAAACAGAACAATAATAATGAGAAGAGTGAGGATACACAGCAGAAGCAGAATAAACAGAACAATAATAATGAGAAGAATGAGGATGTACAGCAGAAGCAGAATAAACAGAACAATAATAATGAGAAGAGTGAGGATGTACAGCAGAAGCAGAATAAACAGAACAAAGATAATGAGAAGAGTGAGGATGCAGGAGTACAATAAACAGAATAATGATGAACAGTCAAGTGAACACAATGATGATGGAGACAGCCATGAAATGGAGGAAGTGGGGTACATAAAACAATGATGAACTCCGTGTGGGTCCCAAGGCACCATCTTGGAGCGGGGGGAAAATAGACTCCTTGCACCCCCCCCCCCCCCCCACATGCCATTAAAAAGTGACCTAATCAGGGGTGTTTCCCTAAGAATGCATCTGCACACAAATAAGCCAGATCAGCGAAACAGATGTGCATGCAAAACTCTAGTTGTAGATCACGACCAAAGACTAAGACTGGACCAAAAAAAAAACCAGAAATGTATGCTGGGGTTAACAGCTGATGAATGTAAAGAAGAATGATAATGAAGTAAGCAGGAAGGCGACGTTGGGGTATATGGGGTGAAAAAGGGAAGTAAAGCGATGATGAGTGTGGCTAGACCAAAGTAAAATAGATAACTAACAGGATGGGTAGGAAGATGCGGGGGAGGGGGAAGAACTGTGATTGAGACTGGTCAAATGACCAAATAAAAAAATGAAAGGAAAAAAAAAGGAAAAAAATTAGCAAAATCACCTGCATATATCAAGTTGCCCCAAATATTTCTGCTAATACTTTGGAGGGGAGAGAATGAAAAATAAATAGATAGCACAATAAGACAATAATAACTAACAAGAACTGAAAAAAAATGTTAACAGACACCAACTATACAATAAAATGTTTACAGGCACCAACTATACAATACAATGTTAACAGACAACAATTATACAATGTTAACAGACAACAATTATACATTAAAGCATGTGACACATAGGTTTAAGGTTTAAACAGTAGATCAACAAAGTGGCACAAGTCTATAAGTCAACCTATAAGTGCTCCGTTCTACTTCCAACTCAAGAAGAATCTCGGTGCAGTGCACGTTCTCCACAGCACCGGCGAGGATCATGAAATACTTTAGTAGATTTGTAAGTCCAGATTTTGCCCGGGCAGTGCCGTTAGGCTACTCTTTATTCTCCTTCTTATGCGTTCATCGGAAGATGTAATTGCGTTGTGTCCGTTTACAGCATGGCTGCGATATTTGCACCTTTCGGCCAACACATCCGACTTCTGCGGGCATTTGTTGACCGGGTAAGCCTTCCCGGGTAGGACATGGCAGTCTCATTGTTGTGTGGTCATCTTTATTTCCCAGGTCACAGGTGGTGCCCCAATCAGGCTGGTCCAGAGAAGCCACATAATGCTGATCAGCCCGCAGGAGAAGGCAGGGGCAGAACATGAGCATTCCCTGCCACCCAAGGAGGCATTATTGGACATATTAGGAATGATGATGATGTGTGGTGTTTGTGAAATGCTGTGCAGATAGTGAAAGTTCACAGATATAAGGACATTGCAGAATGACAACAAATGTCCACGTTTGTATACAAAACAAAAACTGAAGGGCTTCAGCAAAGCTTTTCAGTCTCTACAATACTGATGGCTCTCTACAACACTAGTGGCTCTCTACAACGCTTACAGCTCTCTACAAGACTAACGGCTCTCTACAAGACTAACGGCTCTCTACAAGACTAACGGCTCTCTACAACACTGATGGCTCTCTACAACACTGATGGCTCTCTACAATACTGATGGCTCTCTACAACACTTATGGCTCTCTACAACACTGATGGCTCTCTACAATACTGATGGCTCTCTACAACACTGATGGCTCTCTACAACACTGATGGCTCTCTACAACACTGATGGCTCTCTACAATACTGATGGCTCTCTACAATACTGATGGCTCTCTACATGGCTCTCTACAATACTGATGGTTTTCTACAATACTGATGGCTCTCTACAATACTGATGGCTCTCTACAATACTGATGGCTCTCTACAACACTGATGGCTCTCTACAATACTGATGGCTCTCTACAACACTGATGGCTCTCTTAACACTGATGGCTCTCTACAACACTGATGGCTCTCTACAACACTGATGGCCCTCTTCAACACTGATGGCTCTCTACAATACTGATGGCTCTTTACAATACTGATGGCTCTTTACAATACTGATGGCTCTCTACAATACTGATGGCTCTTTACAATACTGATGGCTCTCTACAATACTGATGGCTCTCTACAACACTGATGGCTCTCTACAATACTGATGGCTCTCTACAATACTGATGGCTCTCTACAATACAATACTGATGGCTCTCTACAATACAATACTGATGTTTTTCTACAATACTGATGTTTTTCTACAATACTGATGGCTCTCTACAATACAAAACTGATGGCTCTCTACAATCCAATACTGATGGCTCTCTTCAACACTGATAGCTCTCTTCAACACTGATGGCTCTCTACAATACTGATGGCTCTCTACAATACTGATGGCTCTCTACAATACAATACTGATGGCTCTCTACAATACTGATGGCTCTCTACAATACTGATGGCTCTCTTCAACACTAATGGGCTTTCAGCAGAATTGGCTTTGAAAAAACATGGAAGATATTTGGCAAGTTAAAAAAAAATGGCGCTAGGAACCAGTGGTTATTGGGACAAAACACATTCTTTGCTAACAACATGAGAAGGGGAACACTGAGTACACTGTGAAAACTGGAAAGCTGAAGGGGAAGAGAGGCAGAAGAAAACAAAGAGATAAGATGCTGGACAGTTTGACATTATGGTATGGAGCATCCTGGAAAAGATTTGGCTCTTATCATGTAATATATTTCCTAACTCAAAAGTGGCTGCACGGTAGTCAACCTTCCTCGAGGAGCCAACATCAAACCAGACATGAAGAAGAATTTGTCAAATTCCCACATTATCACAATGAAAGCAAAAGTTGCGGGTAGAAAGCCTTCACCTGCGTGACCCAAACAAACGAGGATACAATTACAAACAAGAAAACATAAATCTGTAGAGACGAGACACCTTTTTTTTAATCGGTGGTGCAACAAAAATGGGCCATGAGCACAGGATATGAGTGACAAAGTGGGTAAGAATGTGCACGAGACGGGAGAGTTTCTTTCAGACAGACTGTGAAGACAGTGGCGTTTTGCAAGCACCTGCTAAATGATGATGAGTCGTGTGACATTTTCATACAATCTTATATCAGTACATGAATGAAAATCAACAATCCAACCATCTCAGCCACCACAAGCAAGCTAACAGTGATTCTAAACGATAAGCTTAAAGCAGCAGTGTGCACACAACTTCACTAAGGCATTACAACAAACAGCATGCAAAAAATATCCATCCACATGCTTGGCCACAACATTTGATCATACATTAAATTGACCTGCAGGGAAAGATTCAGCGAGCACCATTGTTAGACCGCGTGTTCATGCACTGAGAACCAAGCACCTGTTAGCCCTGGATCCAGAATTAGAAGTTAGTTCGCACAAGTAAGATACTTACTGCATGAGGCTTTAAAGTGAAACTATGATATGCATATGCAAGCAGATAGAAAAACAGACAAGAGAAAGAGGCAGATGATACAAAAAGACAGAAAGAGGCAGAAGATGCAAACGGGTAGAAAATAGATAGAGAAAAAAGCAAAGGACAATAAAACAATTGTTGCGATCCTAGATTCCCTACCTGGCAGACGTCACCTTCAGATAATGAAACAAATATATGAGAATTACTAGCAGTTTATGACAACAAGCAACGAACACAAAAGGATCAATTACTTTTCACTTATGTACTCTTTACTTAGACAGTGTTCTAATGGCTGTGACTGCATCACTTAGGTACTATATTTCCACAATTATGAGGCAATCCCATGTATAAGATGCACCTTGATTTTAAAGACGCAAATTTGGAGAGAGAAAAAATAATATGACTATAACAATTTATTCTGTGCTTTTTATTAATTTCCTACCCCAAGCAGGGAAAATCAACAGGTCACGGAACAGAATATTTCAGGGTTGTAGATAGGCTGGACACAGGGTGCACTCTCTCATGTGATGTAGGTGGGTTGGGGTTAAGACCAGTTCTAGATGTTTTGGGGGTTTTCAAAAGCATCAGAAAGCCAGGAAACCTAGTCTTATCACTCTCTAAAATGCTAGAGTCCTGTGACATCATCTGGGGTAAGATATTAATAAAGAACCATTTATTCAACTGTTTTATTCATGATAGAATTTAGAAAAACCCTCATCACTGTCAAAACTCTTATCCATATGAATCATAAACATGAAGGGACAAGTGTAATACACCCAGTAAACCTCATGGAAAGAAAAAGGGCCCTTTATATTTCCTCACAGATGAATGAGACAGCCATACAAACAAAATGAATACAGTATAACTACAGAGATTAAATAGACAGATCAACATGATCACTGTTATTAAGTCTTACTGTAATTGCATCTATGGCAATTACACTGACAAATTATCATGAAAAACTCTTGATTTAAAAAACAAAAAAGGTTAAGATAGCCAAAAATGTCCTACAACATCACAAAACACACCCACATGTAACAAAAATAACAGTCACTAAGAAATTATACACAGTAATATCTCCAGGCCAACTGCCGGCCCTATCTGTTTAGTCCCTAGCAGCTTCAAAATTTTAGTTTCCTACCTTGGAGAGTTCACTGGGCTAGCACCGCCAGCTTTATTTCTAGGATCATCTTTCATAAAGCTTCTGCAAGTTGCCAGCTTGGATTCCAAAGCCTAAATTAAAAAAAAACAATAATAATAATGATTTAACAAGAACATTTACGAGTCAGTGGATTCTGAACCTGGAGGCTCAGGCCCCTTGACAGCCCCCCTACCATCACTCAATACTGGGGAAAGGGGGTGCCTCACTCCCATCCCCAAGTACAAGAGGTTACCCCCCCCCCCCCCCTGCTCCAAGTACAAGAGGTTATCCCTACCCCCACCCCAAGTACAAGGTTATCTCTCCCCCCACTCCAAGTACAAGAGGTAATCCATCCCCCCCCCACAAGTACAAGGTTATCCCTACCCCCACCACAAGTACAAGGTTATCCCTCCCCCACCCCAAGCACAAGAGGTTTACATCCAAGTTTTCTGCCTTGTCAAAATTATATAAAAATACTCAAGGAAGCATTTAAAAACTTTAACCAGAACAATACGAAACAAGCAAGCCAACTCTTGGCCTCAAATCTTTGAAACATTAGTAAAGCTAAAAGGCAGTGGCTATCGGCTACCTGCAGCCCCATGCTAGTGCTGTTAGTGTCTAACAAAAAGCCATGTCAAACATGCAACCTGTTTCCATTTTATAGTGTTATCTCTCATTCAAACGTGCGATTGCCCACAATTGGTGTAAGATTCTTCTTCTTCTTCTTCTTCAGCGCTCCGAGACCTTGAGGTTCGCAGCTGCAGATATCACCTGCCTCTGCTCATCACTCTGGTTGGCCCTCTCTTTTCAGTTGGTGACACCAAGTGTTTGTAGGGTCTGGGCGTTATCTCTCCATCGTATTCTTGGTCTGCCTTGTGGTCTACGACCATTCAACTCCTTGTGTATACAGTTTTTACCTCTCAGTCATTTGACATTCTCTCAATGTGCCCAAGCCATTTTTAGTCTATTAGATCTCATAATGCCAGTGATCAATGGTGATTTAAACAGATTATGAATTTTTTTGTTGCTTCTCATTCTCCATTTCCTGCTGTTTGCATATTTCACAGGTCCAATGTTTCGTCGTAATTCTCTTTTTGAAAATTGCCTTCTCCCTTACTAAATTTGTAAAAAGCAATACTTTGAGTTATAACGCCTCTGAAGTTAGTCTGGATCCTAAAAGACCATTAATGTGAGTGTTCCTGTTCCTCAAAGTCTGCCCGTGAGGCAGGAAACGGCACACAAATAAGCCAGTAAACTGGATGTACATACAAAACTCGGGTCCAGATAAAAGCCAAAAGTCCCAATGGACGAACTACCGGGACCTTCCGCCGCAATTCATAGCCAGTGAACGAGGAGAAGAAGCGAGTAGTCCTGTATTTTCCTTGTATGTTACTCCTAACCACGACTAGCATTCAGCTCTAGGAGTTTAACATGCCATGAATGGGAAGTATACATTACAGTAGCCTTTAGAAAGATGTGAAAGATTCTCATCAATTGCGGAGAGAAAAAAGTGTTAAAGTGCTATTAGAACCTGTGGTGTTATATGCATGTGAGACATGGACAATGAGCAGATGAGCTGAAAAACCTTTACTTGCCACAATTATGTGGTTCTTAAGAAGAATGCCAAGAATATCATGAAAGTATAGACAAATAAACAGCAGTTCTCATGGACAAAGATGAAAGTCGTAAACTTAGAACAATTAGAAGTAGACATTCAATGAGTTCTTGACATGTTATGAGAAGAAATGAACTTGAGAACTTGGTTACAACTGGTAAGATTATTGGAAAGAGAGCAAGAGAAAGCCAAATATATAAATACCTGGATGGGCCAGGGAAAATGGATGGGAACAGACACAAACACTGAACTGATCTGTGATTCTTGTGATCATGTGAGATGGCGAAACATGACAGCCTATACCAGGGCTATTCAACTAAGTTTACGCAGGGGCCAGAATTTGAAAAACAGGATAGTCAGAGGCCAGAAGCCCGAGCTCCGGCATAGAAATATCACTAATACAATACAAATGACAATGATTCGCGGGCCACTTGCCAGGCCTCCACGGGCCGGATTGTGCCCGCGGGCCGCCAGTTGAATAGCCCTGGCCTATACTTATCGGCATGGATAATGATGATGATGATAATACCTTATCATTAACCCTAACATCCCAAAAAAGACTACATCTAGTCACTTCCGTCTCGAAAAGCTTACTTAAATGCCTCTGGTCCTGTGTACCTCCTATATTAGGTAAAAATAGCATTCAGAGGAGTTTCCTTGTAAATCCAAAAGCTTTTCAAAGCCTGGTTGACTTCTCGTTTTTTCTCGCATGCCTCAGTGATAGAGGTCACAGGGCCATGGTCTGAGTCACCAGATATATATTTGTTTTAAATCCCGGAATACATACATTAAGTACGTGTGTGTGTGTGTGTGTGAAATGATGTGTAGATAAATAAACATTTAAAACTATTTATTTATTTATTGACTTTTCTTTTGTTAAAAGTAGCCTTTTCCACACCTTCGGGCATATCTGTTCTTTCTTTGTGTCTGGTTCGTATGCTCAGATCAGACCATTATGTGGGTTCCCTCTATGAACCCGCATGTCAGCTACAGGTCCTTCAAGGTTGCCCGTAGCTTGCTGTGCACACTTTGCTCTTGAGGCCAGGCGTCTATTCGAAGTTGTCGGTAGAGTGGGCAGGTCTGCGGAATGTGTTCAGGTGACTGTGGTCCTGTCTGACAGGCACACTGAGGGGACTGTACATTCTTTTATTTTATGCATGTGGTAGTTGAGCCTGAAGTCCTGTTCATAGACGGAGAATTGTTGTATGTTGCTTTCTGTTGAGTCTGTTGATAGGGTCTTGTGAATGTTTACTGTTAGTTTGGTCCCTCTACAATCCCTTGTATTTTTCCTCGACAAGTGTTCTGATTTCTGGTAATGACAATAGATATTAGGCATACACAGCTAGACCTATATTTGATAGACCTATCGACACTTTGTGGTCAGCATTACTGTACCCGGTACCCACTCAAGGCTGGGTAAACCTGGAGGTCGAGGTCACTTGAAAATTTTAAAAAAGTCTTCAAGTAATCAATTTAAATAATGCAGATACAAACAATACATTGCACAATTTATTGAAAGGCATATTTCGCTGTATCTCATCAGGTGCGTTACTACAGGGTTACATCCGGTGGCCATGGAACAGACGCAATGTTTTGGAAGAAACTATTCGCATTTCAGTTGAATTTATTCAGTTTTGTGCTTTATTTTATGTTGATGTAACTCTGCAGTAACACACCTGATGAGATACAGCGAAATATGCCTGGCAATAAATTGTGCAATGTTTTGTTTGTATCTGCATTATTTTAAAAGTCTTGCTACATCAGGACCCAAACCCACCATTTTCCGATCAGCAGTCGAGCATCTAGCCACTACAACATGGTGACTCCCTATTTATTAGTTACCTGTGTAAAAAGTTTTTTTTCAAAATAATTTTTATTTAAAAAGACTTTTATCAGAAACTGTCATAGGTTAAAAAGTTAAAAAAAAAAAATCTCTTCCTCGGGTTGGGGTGGGTGGGGGGGGGGGGGGGGGGTGGGGGGGGAGGAGGGGTTAATGAATGTGCCAGGCACTAGTATGAAGCAGAAAATAAGGAATCTATTTACAAGCACATACAAAAGGGTACAGATATAGACATCCAAGGAACACTCTCAAGCTGCAAGCATGTTCATTCAGATATACCATAAGAGAATATACCGAGCTTTCCACATCAGACTGAGCTGGTGTCCTATCTGGCAATACTTCAGAGTTACCTCGAAACCTTCCTGAAAGCTGGATATCACAGAATGGTTTAAAAACCCAAAAAATAACAACTACTAACTAGACGAAACCAGGTGAAGATTTGACTTTTGCTTTTATGCTTGGGTACAAGTAGGAGAAAGAGGAACATTAGATCTGAGTCATGTTTCGGTGGAGTTGAGATATAATTCTATTGCATTTATTATTATTTCTGTTGAGTTATAATTTTTTTGATATTATTATAATTTTTTTTTTTAATCAGTTATTCTAAAATGATGGGAATACCCTGGACAGAAAAAAAATATGGTACTGAAGATGTCTTGAAAGAAACTGACTTATAAAAAGAACCAATTGCCCTTATCAGAAGACAATCTACATTCTTTGTTTATCTCAAAGAAAGAGAAAACTGCAGTAGCACATGACAATAGGAAGAGAAGCAGAAGCAGACAGAGAGAAGATGCTGGAGAGTTTGACATCATGTCAAGGAAGATCATCTGTGTCAGGACTGATTGAAAGTACACAAGACAGAAGGTTGTGGATAGACAAGACTATCAACAACACATGACATGGACTATAAGAAGATTGTGGATAGACATGACTACCAACACCACATGGCATGGACTATAAGAAGGTTGTGGATAGACATGACTACCAACACCACACGGCATGGACTATATATGAAAGTTGTGGATAGACACGACTACCAACGCCACACGGCATGGACTATAAGAAGGTTGTGGATAGACATGACTATCAACACCACACGGCATGGAATATAAGGTTGTTGATAGACATGACTACCAACACCACATGGCATGGACTATAAGAAGGCTGTGGATAGACATGACTATCAACACCACATATCATGGACTATAAGAAGTTTGTGGATAGACATGACTACCAACGACACATGGCATGGACTATAAGAAGGTTGTGGATAGACATGACTACCAACACCACACGGCATGGACTATGAGAAGGTTGTGGATAGACATGACTACCAACACCACACAGCTGGGACTATAAGAAGATTCTAAAAGGATAAGAAAATCCACATAATCTATCAAATTTTGTCTGGTCTATAAAAATATGCACCTAGTAGCCCATATCAAACATACAGGAAGTCACTAATGTGTCAGTCAACTCGTACTGGGTGCGGTGAGCACGGAGGCATGGAGATGGCTACTTTATCGGAGACCTTAGCATGTATGGGCAGACTAATGTGTTAGGACGTCGGTACAGACAGCAAAGAATTTAACAAATAAAACCTAATGGCACAGAAAGGGTTATTCTGATCGTTTTAATAGCGACTGTATGTCTGGAAATAGAAAACTGCAAGTTGACAAATGCTATATAAAATCACCCCGATAATACAATAATAACAAGTGACTGAACTCACTGCACAATTTTTTTTATAAATGGTGTCCCAGGAAAAACAAAGAAACACAATGACATCCAAAACTTTTCAAAATGAATTAGTGCCCCAATAAATGTAATAGCAACGTAGTGCCCCAATAAATGTAATAGAAAAGTAGTGTCATATTAATTACAACAGAAAAGCGGTAGTACTTCAACAGAAATGTAGTATGCCAATAACAGAAAAGCAGTAATACACTGACAGTAAAGTAGTGTGCTATTAACAGAAGAGCAGTAATACACTGACAGTAAAGTAGTGCGCCCATAACAGACAAGTAGTAGTACACTGACAGTAAAGTAGAACATCAACAAAAAGTACACCCTCGACAATCATTAAAAAAATAGATGATTCACTAATCAAAAACACAAAACAATGCATCCACAAAACAATTTTTTTTTTTCAATTCTTTTCAGGCTGTGATGATTATTATCTCCAGTTTCTAATTTCCTGTTAAAGAATATCAGCGGATATTAAGGTGATATTTTCCTCTTGTGGGTTCTGGGGGTCCATTGAGAGGAAGGGGAGGGAGGGACCCCTCCCCCTTAACAAGCAAGTTGCAGGAGATAATTAGGGGTGTTTTCAAAACTCAAGCTCTGCAATAAGATCAAAGTCCAGAAGTGGACAAACAATCAGAACATTATACCTGAGTCTACAGCTGGAGACCGTTATGATGAAGAAATGAAAGTGATATTTATTTTATATATAAAATGAACGGCCATGTGATGATAAAGGATTGGTCAATAAAATGAAATGACAACTTCAGCAGAAGTTATCCCAGTATGAACATTTGGAAATCATGAGTTCAAATAATTACATTTAAATAATTAAGGCCAGTCATGAGATATGGGTTAGATAATCTTCACAGCACTCCGGACACATCCATAGGCGATTAGATTCAACATATTCATCAGCGCCGTGCAGTTAATAGTGCCAGTCCTATGTTGGTTAACAAGACTTCATGTGCGTCGGGTGTGCTTCTCATGGTTGGCTTTACTCCTAGTTCACGTATTCTTAGCAGTGATGTAGACACGTTGCTTCCAAAATCCTTAGAACATCCTATCTATCTAAGGGCAATGACAATGTTTGCGTGATCCATGGGCTGGCCATCTTCAATTAATGCAGCACCTGCCAGTCTATCAGCTCTTTCTTTACCAACAATGCCTACATAACCTGGGACGAATTTGAAGGTAACTGCACACACAGGAGAGTTTTGCAATGACTCAAACCACTGTCTGCATAACCAGCCTGCCTTGACCCATCGGGTCATGCTCATAGTGTCACTCAGCACACACACGCGGGAATAGTCCTGTGATTCTAGCCCCATGAAAGCTTGTGTCACCGCCATCACCTCCATCGTCATGCTGCTGATGGTCATGGAGAAGGCACTGCTGGCTTCTTGACCTGTTCTGCCTGAAGAGCGAGCTGTAAATGCCAATGCACTCTTATGTCCTCGTATAACGAACCCATCTGTGAAGATCAGTACATCTGTCTCATCTAACTTGTCACTGATAAGTGCTCATACCTCGGCATTGACAGCAGCTAGATTCTGCTCCCGAAAACTCCTATTGAGCATCCCGACACATGAGAATGTGAGATTAGGCGCTTTAGATGCTGGTATCCATTCGTCACCTGGATGGATGTCTGTATGGCTGCAAACCTGCATGATGTCCTCCTCTGCTGATGTCCTACCCAGCCATGATTTGCCCCTTTTAAGCCTATTGCATATTTTTTTAAAGAGCATGTGGTGTAAAGGGTGCTTCAGATCTGAGCTTATCTTGAGGTATGCACGAGCCCTCCAGATAATTGAGGCCAGTGTTACAATGAATGAAACTAGTTTTACCATGGATAAAACCAGCTTTACATCAGTATTACACCACATCCAACCAGTTTTACACTACATCCAACCAGTATTATACCAGACGAAACCAGTATTATATCAGACCCAACAAGCATTGTACCAGACCGGACCAGTATTATACCAGACCCAACCAGTATTATACCAGACCCAACCAGTATTATACCAGATCCAACCAGTATTAACCACACCCAACTAGTTCACGTTACATCAAAACTTGTTCATTGCATTTACCAGCTGTAAACTCTGGAGAAAGTTCTGGTTGTTCATCCACTTCTGGACTCTAGTCTAGTTCCAGAACTTAAACTTTGAGTACCCATCCGTTTTACAAAACGGCTTATTTGTATGCAGAATGTAGGTAGGTTCCTTCTAACTTCTAAGGAATACATCAAATCTAAAAACCTCATAGAAAGTGTTCTTACCCCAACCTTCCTGAGTAAATCTCCTACAATGTTGAGAGCAGATATTCGAGCTGAAGGTGTAAAAGGGGTCCCTGTAGTGCCATTACTAACTCCAGGCACAGAGAGTGCTGTGAAAGAATAACATGACGGAATAATGAAATCACAAATACAAGTTACATTTGGCAAGTCTAGCTTCCATGCACACTGTATAATGCAAACATTTGTAGTTTGAATGGAAGTTGACCCTATCACCCTAGAAGCCACCACTTCTGGTTAGTGCCATTTTGCGGTAAAGGTTTCTTTCCCGACTCATTTACACTGATATGTTTACAAGATGTCTAGCTAACTAAAAGAATTAAATGCATCTGCACAAATGTTCAGCGTGACCGGGAATGATTACAACATCTACTAAAAACACCATGGGAGAGAGGGTCCTCTGTGTAAAAATTCCGGTCATATTTTCTCCACTGGCTACACTGGTTTCTAGGTAACCAGCTCACATATCACACTATAATTAATTGGAGTGCTCTTCCCTTTGTCATTTGGTAGTTAGTCCATGTTGAGAAAGGCCCAGGCCAAAAAGTCAATTATGTGTTTTGTGCTCGATGTTCTCATTCCCTATTTCATTAAGCTTTTTAGTCACAGTTCACTGGAATAATTTCTTGGTATTAGCCTGACAGCAGTCACCTCTCTTTTCATAATTAATTTACAGGCCACAAAACTTGTAAACCGGTTCATTCTAAGCTGCATTCATTTTTACTGATTACCCCCTTACTCTGATTAGTGTTTTGGATGATAAATTGATTCTGTGTAAAAAAATTTTTTTTTAGGATGGCCTTAATTTGACCATAGGTACAAACACATTTAGGGGACCTAACAGTCAACACAGTTTCGAATAATATTCTTGAGTCGTGGCCTTTGGCATTCTCTGCTATTTAAACTTGGCAGCCACGCCCTGTCTGTCATTCCAATGGCGGGACAACAACATAGCAGGAATATGTCAGTTAACTGAATTTGGGTAGTCATGTCTGTACATGTTGTTTTGTTGATTTATGTAATGTGCCGATGAAGGCTCTATAGCCGCGACATTCACCTTTCATTTGTGTTTGTAATAGTGTGAAGCTTCACACTATTACAAACAAAAATGAAAGGTGAACGTCGCTGGTCTACTTTTTATTTGGATTTATATATTTTAAGTCTTGATGAGCATTTACATGGATATCCACCAAGAGAAACGCTAAAACGAATATTGTCTCTCTTGCCAAAGGTACTGTACTCAATTCTTCTTCTTTATGTTCACTGGCTGTGAACTCTGGCTGAAAGTCCTGCTTCTTCTTCTCTTCCATCATTTACCTCAGTGAGGTGTTGGGAGGGGGGTGTAAGGATCATTTGTGGGGTTTTTCCAATGAATTGTACAAGTTAGTGTTCATTTCTGTTAGGCTGCTCTTTATGGTGTCGCTTTATCTTTAACTTGGTCTTTTCCTTGCTCTGTGTTTATTATATTTCTTCAGCGTGGCTCTCTGTGGTAGTTGGTACCAGGGCATTCCCATCCGGCGGCCAAACCATCTCATTTGTTGTTCTTCAATGAACTGTATGACTGGTTTCG
Organism: Candidula unifasciata; assembly: GCA_905116865.2. Taxonomy (NCBI): domain Eukaryota; kingdom Metazoa; phylum Mollusca; class Gastropoda; order Stylommatophora; family Geomitridae; genus Candidula; species Candidula unifasciata. The sequence continues at coordinate 89,701 of CAJHNH020001322.1, forward strand.
GTCCTAATCTTCTTCTAATTACTTCAATCTTGATTGTATCTCTTCTTGTCACACAGGCAGCTCTCCTAAGACATCTCATTTCTGTTGTTACTATCTTTTGCTCATCAGTTGTAGTAAGGGTCCATGTTTGGCACTAGTAGCACAATGTAGACTAAAAAACTGTTTTTATGAGATTTGCTTTGGTTGCCAGAGGTATCTTTCTATGTGTCAGAAGCAGTGTTAATTGTCCCATAACCTGGTTTGCTTCATCCATTCTTCCATATGAGGTGAAAAATGATCCTAGATATTTAAATAAGGTCCTGCTTGTTTAGTCTTGTTGCAGACCTTAAGTTTTCCATGCACATCCAGTTTACAGACCTATCTTATTCATATACAGACTGTTAGTTTGCGGCCTCTCAGGCAGATGCACTCTGCCTTCAAAGGAAACCCCCCAAATTAGTCGGCCCACCTTTTTGACATGCAGTGGATCTAGTCTGTTTTTTTCCCCCCACCAACAATGCCCTGGAACTGACACAAGGAGTGCTGAATTCCATACATGATGTTGAAAAGACTGAACTACGAGCCCTATATGGTGTTTACAGGCAAGGCATGATGATGATGATGACAGCAGCTACAAAGACCTTGCTAACAATGCTAATCACAAAGAAGGCTGACCTCTACTGATGGGTGTTGTTGGAGTGGGTGGAGATGTCCCATGTCCTGCATAGCCACTGTCCTGCATGGGTTGCTTCACTGCTACTGGCATGCCATCACCAGCACTGGGTTTGATGACTGTGCCCTGATGCTTGCGGACATCAATCTCTGACTTCAGATCTGCAAATGAAAAAAAGGTTAACTCTGGCAGACTAGCTAGGTTCACTCTGGCAGACTAGCTAGGTTAACTCTGGCAGACTAGCTAGGTTTACTATGGCAGACTAGCTAGGTTCACTCTGGCAGACTAGCTAGGTTTACTATGGCAGACTAGCTAGGTTCACTCTGGCAGACTAGCTAGGTTTACTATGGCAGACTAGCTAGGTTCACTCTAGCAGACTAGCTAGGTTCACTCTGGCAGACTAGCTAGGTTAACTCTGGCAGACTAGCTAGGTTCACTCTGGCAGACTGGCTAGATTAACTGTGGAGGATGAACAAGCTCTTTCTCATTTCTTAAACAAACATCCTCAATCTAAACTAAACCTTCCCTGTATCAGTCCCTGGGAGTCATTTTAAAGAAAACAAAAAGAACAGATCCACTGCTTCCCTTAAAAAGTACTCTGTGAAAGTCAGCTAATTATGGGGCGTGTCTTTATAAGCTGTAGTGCATCTGCCTGAGAGGAGAGGAACCGAAAGTCTGCTTGCAAATAAGCCAGATCTGTAAACAGATATGCACTCAAAACTTAAGTTCTCGAACCAGATTCAAGTCCAGTAGAGGACAGAAAACCATTTTTGCTGGGTTGAACACAAAGAAGAAGAAAAAAACTGAAAAATTTCAACTACATATAAAACAACACAAACTAGAAAAAAATTTAACAGGTGTTGCTGATCTGGGAGAGTGTAATAGTGTGTGAATATAGTATTATGATAGTACTATCTGTGAGTTCAAGGGGAACAGGGTCAACACTGGCCCGAGTATTGAGGGGGACAGAATGTTGACCAGTGGAAATGTATTATCACGAAAGAAGTGTGTACGCACGAGAAAGTAGACGTGTGGGTTTACTGTGTGGGGGCTGACAAGCATGGGTAACGAGAAGAACAGAGAAAGACTGAATTACGTGACAGCGTGATTCTCATGTAACATCAGCCACCCACATAAGCGTGATCCTCGAGAACGCCCACGTAAGCGTGCTTTCTCGAGAATGCCCACATGAGCGTGATTCCCGAGAACACCCAAAGGAGCGTGCCTACCGTGTAAACATTAGACACCCACATGAGTTTGGCAGAGATATATTGGGCTGAGTAGTCAGTCCGAGTCAGCCAAAGTCCGAGAGACAGAGCAAGACAGAGAGAGAGAGAGAGAGAGAGAGAGAGAGAGAGAGAGAGAGAGAGAGAGACCAAGTCAGGGTCAGTTATTATCTCACTCGAGTAAGACAAGAGTACCGTACAACTATCAGGCATCAAGGTCTGAGTAAGGGTTGAGGTTGCGGTACTGGTCGAAGGTAAAGTCCCGCTGGCGAAGTAAGTCCAAGGGGACGGGATGCTCCAATAGTAACTGTTCTGGGTGACGACGCGAGGAGACGTAGGGTCACTGCGGAAACAGAACAGTAGGGATGCCGACGAGAGCTGTGTGCTAGAGGGGACTTGTGTTAGAAAGTCATGTCGGTCATCAGAGTCCTTCAATAGGCTGACGTGCTGTGTAGTGGAGAGCGGCAAGAAGTCCGTCTCCAGTCAGCCGTAGTTGTCTGCTGAAGTAATATCAAGGTCCAGTGGATACGAGAATTCATCCTGTTCAGTGGTACGGGGAGCCCAGAGTTGTGGGATGCTTTAGGCCTTTGGAGCTATAGTGGTCAGGGAGAGGTCGCTACAAGTTGAGAGAGAGCGAGTGATAACTAAATGGACTATGTTTGAATGTCAATTAGGATCAATGTCTACGTCTCTGCAGTTTTTCTGATATGAGGGCTTATGTATACCCTCTTGTGTTCTGTCGAATAAATATGCTATGTTGTGGAACTACTGTCATCGAGTCCTGCTTCGAGTGAGAGGGAGCGAAAGTTATACCTTCTGGACACTTGGAAGTGTGCTGAATAGTGTGTAACTCAGACAGCACACAACAAAAGGGCAATATGGGTAAAACTACAATACAGTGATACCACATATAAGGAGAGACCCGGCTAATATATACATTTTTAGTTGTGTATTTTGTTGTTGTTGCCTTGGCTAACAAATATGGGTTTGGCAAATGAATGTTTAAGTGGATGCGCACACACATTAATGTGACTGAGTTGTCTGATGCAGGAAAACATGTTTTGACTAATAAATGAGATTCTGGGATTAATTATATTTGTTAGCCACGGTCGCACTGTATATCAGACGTAATGATGGTATACATACAGCAAGATGTGATATCTATTCAACAGGCCTATTCAACTGGCAACCTGCAGAGGCCTAGGAAGTGACCCGCGGATCACTGACAACTGTATTGATCATTTTTCTATGCTGTAGCTTGGGCTTCTGGCTCATGAGGATATCTGTTTTCAATTTAACTGAATACCTGTGTGGCGTCCGGGGCCCTATTATAGGGAAAACAAGAACAGACCCACTGCCTACCCAGAAGCATGTTGTAAGAGTCGACTAACTGAGAGCTTCCTTCAAGTTGGAGTGCATCTAGGTGAGAGGCAAGGAACCAGCAGTCTGCATACAAATGAGTCAGATCTGTAAAATGGATGCACATGCAACACTCAGGTTCTGGAGCAGGACTGCAGTCCAGAAGTGGACGAGCAACCAGAACTTTCTGCCGGAGTTTACAGCTTGTTAACGCGAAGAAGAAGAAGAAGATTTAACTGAACAATCTCGCTATTGAAGTGTTCAGTAAATAAAAATCTGGCTACAAAATGGCACACATGACTAACCTCTTGCTTCATCCCTCAATCTCTGAACTGTCTCAAACAAAGCCTCCTTTTCATCCAGCTCACTTTCAAGAAAGGCATTCCTTTCAATTGCCTGCATGAAGAAATAAAATAGTGTATTTCATCATCAAAAACTATCTCATATCTCAGGAAAAATTAGATTAGTTACAGTCATTCCCCCCGTGTGGGTTCCGGGGGAAAACAAGAATAGGCCCACTGCCTCCCCAAAAGCCTGTCGTAAGAGTCGACTAATTGGGGGGGCTTCCTTTGAAGTCGGAGTGCATCTGCCGGAGAGGCAAGGAACCAACAGTCTGTATTCAAGAGAATGAGATCTGTAAAACTGATGCACACGCAACACTCAGGTTCTGGAGCAGGACTGCAGTTCAGTAGTGGACGAGCAACCAGAACTTTCCGCCAGAGTGTACAGCTGGTGAACGCGAAGAAGAAGAAGTTACAGTCATCATTGATGACAGCATCTGGGTCTGTCTTCTTTGATCGCATCAACACTGCAAGGGTCTTTTTCAGAGCTACTTGGTGGCGAGAAATGTTGAGCCAATTTTATATGACGTATATAACCTGGTCACAAATATAACTAAAGGCTCACTCTTCGCAGGCGCTAGTTGAACGTGACGATATTTTTCCCCGCAAAACAAGGAAGGAACAAAGTTACAGTGGAGAAGATTGACTTCACTGTGGCAGATTTAATCAAAAAATGGCTCAGCCACTCTATTCAGAATGGTAGCAGCTGCCTAAAGTGTCGCATAAAGCACAAACTCTGTAGCTCTATTGAGATCCTCGTGGGTCTTCGTAAAAACTTTACTCACAAACTGAACTTAGTCCGGTAAACGAAAATATGAACTTTAGAGTGTATGGAACATGGCTTCAATAAACTGCCATAAAGAACCTTAACGTTTGTTATTTGTGTTCAAGGGCTGTTAACTCCTGCGGAAAGACCCAGTTGTTCGTCCATTTTTGGGCTTCAGCTTTGTTCCAGGACCTGAGTTTTGTGTATGCATCCATTTTACAGATATTGCTTATCTGTATGCAGACTGTTGGTTCCTTGCCTCCCAGGCAGATGTACTCTGACTTTAGAGGAAGCCCAGTTAGTTGACTCCTACAACATGCTTGTTGGGGAGGCAACAGGTCTGTTCTTGTTTTCTCCATAATGAACCCTGGAACCCACACAAAGAGGAACCTTAGTAAACAAGGTTTTATGAAGTATCAATATTTCTCTTTATCCAGTAATACAGGTCTAGCCCTATATGCCTGAAAGCGTGGAAAAAGGGTCCTTTACTTGTTTATATCCAGTCACACCCAAATGAATATATCAATCTGTGTGCAACCATTTTCCAATGCAGTAATCAATCTCATGTCATTGTTCTCTTTATGTTTGGCACTGTTCTATTTATGTGAGTCAGTGTTATCTTTCTACCTGTAATCATTTGTTTGTGTCTGTCATTGTTCTATGTATTTCTGTCACTCTTTACCGCTGTCATCATTCTCTTTACCCCTTTTTTTGCCTTTCACTGCTCTATTTATGTTTGTCATTGTTCTCTTTAGTCTGTTACCAGTCTCTTTATTTCTGTTACTATTCCATGCATCTAGCACTGTTCCAGTCAATCACTGTTCTATTTATGTTTGTCCTCACTCTCTTTATTTCTGTCATAATTCTATTGATGCCAAGAATCTTGTCTAGCTACCTTCCTCAATCGTCTTCTATGAATCCTTCCAGTTGTTACATATTCTAGCCCTTTTCTCCTCCCATAATAAGACTAAAAAACGCTGACTGCCTCTCTGTTTGTTGTGTTTTCTCAAACTCTTTATCAAGGGCAGTGCATTATCCCAAGTTTTGCACCTCTGAAGTCAAAGTGTCCAGCTCTGACACATAATTGTGTAAAGTTTGATACCTTTAGGCAAATCCCATCCAAGGCTTCAGGCCCTACCTGCCAGAGAGGCAGACTTTCTTTCCTGACAACTTATCAAGTTTATTTGAAAAACAAAAACATTTACATGATTACAATCAAGAGAAGAAAACCTGGCTAACCTGATTCAGCCTCTGTTCAAAGTCTTCTAAAGAAACAACAGTGGCACTGAAAAGAAACGAAATTTTAAGTAAAGGCAGAGTTTAAAAAATGTATACAACCCAGGAGAATTATTACTTTTATACTTTTACCCATGAAATCTGAAGGACAAAAGGACCACATCCTAGAAATCCCCCCCCCCCCACAGAAGAATACAATGGAGGGATAGACTACGAGCCCTATGTGGTGTTTACAGGCAAGGCAGAATGATGATGATAATGATGACAGCGGCTAAAAAGACCTTGCTAAAAAATGCTAATCACCAACGCTGACCTCTACTGATGGGTGTTGGAGTGGGTGGAGATGTTGTGAGCTACAGCACAGAAAAATGATTAATACAGTGCAGTTGTCAGTGATCCACGGTTCACTTCCTAGGCCTCTGCAGGCTGAAGATTTTTTTAAACAAACATTTTACATAAGTCACTAATAATAAAAAATTTTTAACACAAGTCACTAATAATAAAAAATGTTTAACACTGACTTCTACACCAACGGCGCAATTATAATTATTATTATAATTTACATATATAAGTAAAGTAAGCCAGGAGTTTACTCACCTTCAGGCGTATTGCGACTGTAGGGCTAGACCGCCAGACCAATATGCACTCAGTGGGGGATGTGGTCAACATCACACAGGCCGCTTTTACTTCCCAGGACTCTACTGGGTATCTATTTAAGGCTGGGTCGACCTGGGATCCAAGGTCATTTTTAAAAAAAAAAGTATCTGAACAAGTTAAAAAAAAAAAGGTTAAGTACGGAAAGGGCCCTTGTCCACGCCTTTAGGCATATAGGGCTAGACCTATATTTTATAGACCAATCGGCACAGGATGGGTGATGTGGTCGGCATTACACCGGCATTTGAACAAGTAGCAGAAAAGAACTAAGCAGAGAACTTCCATAAGCCTACATACCGTTTAGCTCTTTCCAAATCATCGTTATCTTGTTCCAATTCACGTATATATTTCTGTAGCTCATTTCTATGAGCTTCCACCCTAGCATAGTTGTCTTCCAGTTCTGTCACTCTGTGGTGACTGTCTGTCTGTAGCTTCTGCAACTTGTCCTGGATGACAGCATAAACAAATGCATTCACAAATGATGTGTGCACAGACACAAATAATCACAGCTGTATAGACAACTGATGTGTGTGCAGACACAAACAATCAGAGCTATTTCAACAACTGGTGTGCATATAGAAACAAACAACTTTATGATAAAGTTTATCCTCTTAATTTTTTTTTATTGTGTTCTTGTAGCTAAAAATCTAAATTAAACCCTGTCGTCTCTAGAAATTCATTTTTCCAACATTTACACGTTTCTAATGGTCTTTGGCCAGTGACTACTACACCTATATCACAGTTCTGGTACTATCCCTAACGGCACAGTTAGTTAACTGACGGATTATCCTCAATGCATCCTAAAGTCCGCAAGTGCTCGGATCCCATCTTCAGTATTTCCCTTAGCGTGTGGCGACTGATAACATCATTTCTTTGTTAGTTTACTATTCTTCTTTGGTTCGGGGGATGGGGGGGAGAACTGCGTGGTCTTGAGGCATGACGTCCCGGGTTCAAGCTCCAGTGAAGGCTCGGATTTTTTCATGTGGACTTCAGGTAATTTCTCTTGGTATCTGGGTAGTAAGATTAGACGCCTGTGTATATTGTTGCGCACGTTAGAAATCCCTTGGCAATTAGAAATCGGAAAAGAGTAGCCCTATGGTGCTGCCGGGGCAAAATTTTGGGTTCAAAAATCTACCCAAAGTATTTCAGGATCCTCACCGGTCCTACAGAGTTTGTGCACTTCGTTGAGATTCTTTGGACTCAGACTGGAGTTAGAAGTAGAATGGAGCACTTGTATCATGATGTTGATCCGACATATAAACCTAAATCATCTTCTTTGGCTACCTGCATAGTGTTCATGTTTGTTCATGCACACCTCTTTTGACCTGAAGTTCTTGTAGTCTTTTGACTGTTGCCGATTCAACGTCGTCTGAATCATCTTCTCATCCGACCTCTTTGAGAATGTCTACTGCTTTTCCTTAGAGGCAAGAAACCAACAATCTGCATACAAACAAGTCAGATCTGTAAAACGATGTGAGTGCAACACTCGTGCTCTGGAACAAGACTAAAGTCCAGAGGTGGACAAACAACTAGAACTTTCTGCCACAGTTTGCAGCCAGTAAACGCGAGGAAAAAAAAAATTGAAAAACATTTTTCAAGTCATCAATGCAGTCTTTGTTGACTTTGATAACTTCAAACAGACTGTATATATAAGAAAAATAAACAACAGTAAGTACTCGTCCATTCTCTCTCTCTCTCTCTTTCTCTATCTGTCTATACCCTTTCAACATCTCATTCACCACTGTTATGCAAATACAACAACGCTGTGCAAATGTGCCCCATCAAACCAACTGTCATTAACATATAAGTTGCATAAATATACATTCGACAGTCATACACTTATTCCCGAGTCGATGACCATTTTCATCATGTCAGCTTGGTCACTTTCCTTAAAAGGCAGCAATGATAGAAACAAAGAAAGTAATTACAGAAATAAACAAAACATTTATCATGTGCCATAAACAGAAGAATCATCATCATGTGCCATGCCAATAAGCATAGGCGGCCATGTTATACCACCTCACATGATCACCATAATTTAGGATCAGGTCAGTGCACGTCCTAATAGTCCTCTTCTTAGCATTCACCGGCCGTAAATTCTGGCGGTTCATAACTTCTGGATTTTGTCCCAGAGGATTACTTAGTCGGCGTTGGAAACGTGCTTTGTAATGAAGGGTTTGATCCCAGCTGCGGGCCCTGCGCTTTCTTCCAGAAAGCAATGGCAAACTACTGTATGTAAATTTGCCTAGAAAAAACACAACAGCCCAAAAATGCTGGGGTTGGTTCTGCAACGTCCTGTAAAGGATACGCAACTAAACAACTCAGAGGATTTGTTAGAGGAATTCCCACTGGTTCATTAACCATTTTTCGGCTATCTTCCGAACAACAGTCCCAAATTATCGAGGCCGAAAATATACCCTAGCAGGGCCTCAGTCACATGTAAATTGCAGACTTCCAGCGACTTAAATTGCGGACTTCCGCTACGCGTGGCGTGGAGCCAAACTAGATGGCTGGGACTTACGAGCAACAGCTACCGCATCTCCTGCTGCTTCCTTCATTTTATTTGCTCGTGAGTCCCAGCCATCTAGTTTTAGCCCCACTCCACGCCGCCCATGGGGGATACTCTCGGTGGTGGCGGAAGTCTACAATTTACACGTGACTGAGGCCCTGTTAGGGTATATTTTCAGCCTCGATAATTTGAAGCCATTATTAGGAAGATAGCCCATTTTTCTTAGCACTCGCAAGGCAAAAGGGTTAAAGGTCACTTCCTGGAACAATCACAGACATTTCTACTTCTGCTGTGTTCAACTGAAGATATAAATGAGTTGTGCCGGTTTACAACATGGCTGCGATATACGTGCCTTTTGGCTGACAGATCCAACTTTCCGCAGACATTTGATTTAAAAGTTAGCCTTCCAGATGACAGGCATGAAAGCTAGTGGATATGCTGAGACTGCAGTGTGTGTCCATTTTTCAAGAAGGGGCAGTGAATGGGCATTCTGTGCGTTTTGCGTCGGCACAGGAACGGAGCAACTATGAGGCGACCTGTTTGCTATGAAGCTGAAACTACGATTACATACAAGACAGGCAAAACAAAGTCAAGCGAGCAGCCACTAACCCGGAGTGAGTCACATTCAGTCTGTAATCTTTCATTTGATAAGATGAGCTCCTTGGCTTTCTTCTCCTCCTGTCGCAGCTGCGTCTCCAGTTCTTGCTCTAACTCACGACTGCTGATCTGAAACTCTTCCAGTTCTTCTTTTGTTTCTTCGTAACTGAAAGAAAAATAAACATAAATAAATATTTCCCTGTATGGAGGTCTACTTTTTCCTTAAGTGAGTTTTGAGGTCCAATTATGGGGGAAAACAAGAACAGGCTCATTCTAACGAGCATGTCAAAGGAATTAAAATTTATTTCATGCTGAAATGTAAATGTCAAATTTACTTTGATATTTAAAAAAAGGCCACATACAAAAATGCTTGGTAATCTAAGTAGGCTAACAAAATACTAGGGCAGCACAAACAAAACAAAAATTGACAATGACAGCACAAATGAGACAAAAATTACTAAGAGGCAATAACAGCATAAATGACAAGAGACAATGACAGCACAAATGACACACAATTACAAGAGACAATGACAGCACAAATAACAAGAGACAATGACAGCACAAGAGACGATGACAGCATGAATGACAAGAGACAATGACACACAATGACAAGAGACAATGACAGCACAAGAGACAATGACAGCATGAATGACAAGAGACAATGACACACAATGACAAGAGACAATGATAGCACACACACACATACAAAAAATGTCAACACACAACAAAAGATTATGTAGCAAGAATCAAAAGAGACAAAACGAAAGCAGATATTTGAATATTTAAAAAAAACTTTTGTAGGGTTTTTGAAGGTACTGTTTAATTTTTATTTTTTTTTAACTTGTCCACAAGTGAACCAGGGCACTTGCGGTACTTCTTGCAGACATACATATAGGTATAATATTTTGACACACACGCATTTTTATATATATATACATATATACACACACATACATACACACAAGAGGAATCAATAAGTTAGTCACAAATGGTTATGGGATGGCATGAAATTGTAGTTTGTGGTTTCTAATAAACAGCATCCTGTCTCGGAAGCTGAAATATTTTGGTCACATCAAGCGCCACGACAGATTGAAAAAAAAATTATAGCAGAAGGCCTGGTACCAGAAAGGAGGGGCAGGGGCTGACCAATATGAAGATGGGCACAGGATATAAGTGACTCCTTGAGTATGAAAGTACACGAGGCGGGAGAGCTGGCGAAAGACCGAGTTTCTTTCAATCAGACTGTGATGAGAGCGACGTTCAGCAAAGGACCTGTTACATGATGATGGTTTCTAAAGGTGTCATTATGTGACAGCAACACTGAACTTTATGTCTCCATTCGTTACGTGGTGCTAGGTGTTGCATGCGCATTTGCAATACAAAAATAAAATGGTGACTGTGCTCAGAGTGCAACCTCATAGAACTATGTACTGTTGCGCTGTGTTTTCTTTTTTTGGGGGGAGGGGGGGGGGTGCAAATGGGATGCCTGCATAAGACATTCATAAGGAAATGGTTCCTGTTTATGCTGACAAATGTTTATCTCCTAAAGCGGTGCATAGCTGGGTAAAAAATTTTCTCAAGGACGCTCTAAAATTGTTGATGAAGTCTGATCTGGTCATCCTGTTGAGACTGCAACAGACGCATCCATGCAGCTGAGATGATAAGAGGTGACAGGCAAGTAATTTCTGACTATGTAGCAGCTGCAATAGGGTGCTCACATGGTTTAGCAAACAATGACAAACAAAAATAATGAACCGATTAAGCCTGTCCTTTCGGTCAATATGCAGTTGAAGAAGAAGACATGCTGAACAGGATTATTACTGGGGACAAATCACTACCAGCCTAAATCAAAGTGTGCTTCAATGCAACAGAAACATCCTTCTTCATCTTGTGTTTAAAAAAATTCAAGGTTATGCCATCAGCAGAGAAGGTTATGCTGACAGTGTTCTGGGACTGTCAAGGAGCACCTTTAACCAATTTAAAAAAAAAAAAAAAAAAAAAAAATAGATAATGTAAAGGCTGATTCATACTGTAAAGTTCTATCGATGCTTCATGATGCAATTTAAAGAGAATGTAAGGCCTTCTGACTAGGTGAGTACTGCTTTTTCACGATAATACCAGACCACACAGGCTCAGTTAACTCAGGATAAAATTATTCATCCCCGGGTGAAAACTTCTGGAACATCCATCTTACAGCCCTTGGTGATTTTCACTTGTTGGTCCACTGAAAACCCACCTTGGCAGGAGACTTTTGTCAATGACACAGAAGAAATGTGAAGTGAAAATGTGGGTTAGAAAACAGAGCATGCAATTCTATTCAACAGAGGACTGATAAAACGATGGGACAAGTGCTGTATGTGTAAAAATAAATGGTTTTCAAGTTCTTATCATCTTAAGTAACCATTTGTGACTTTTTTTATTGACTTCCCCCTGTGTGTGTGTTATATATACAAAATAAACATCTTATCCTAATACATAAGTATAACACATGCATAAATAAATCAAACTGTAAAATAAAAGTCAAAAGGCATTATTTCAGGACAAACAAATAAATTTAAGTATCTAGACATGGATAGAACAGAACAGGACAAAACTGCATTTTATAAAATGAAGAACATTCTGTGCAATAATTCCACATCATTGGAGGTTGGGAAAAAAACTGGCACATGCTATATGGAGTCAATTTTACCATATGGTTGTGAATCCTGGCTTCCTATGACATGCTTGTTGGGGAGGCAGAGGGTCTATTCTTGTTTTCGCTACAACTGTGCCCCAAAACCAACACAGGCAATTATCAACATAATCAAGGGCTTGCCGACTGGCGTGGGCAATCATGCCTGTCTATAATCTGCGATCAGCAACTTAGTGCATCAGTTCAAGTCTTGAGACCCCTCCATGCCGTGACAAAAGGTTGTCAAGAATCTACTCACACAGACATTTTCTAGTTTTCCTCTTCCCCCAACATGACCAAACAAACAATTATGACTGTCTCTTTGTGATGTTTGTGATCATTTGTCTTCGAGCCTTCACTTTTTCGGAAACATCTGGGCCAAAAAAACAACCAACTGCACACAAATTAGCCAGTAAAACGGATGTACACGCACAATCAGGTCCTTTCACAAAGCCCAAACGGACAAACAACCAGGACTTTCTTCCCGAGCTTACAGCCAGCGAACAAAGAAGAAGAAGATGATAAAAAAATAATATAGTTTTGAGATATCTTCACTCATGTCAGTAGGCACAAATTTGAAAAAAAAAACTATAAACTTACTCTTGTTTATACTTTTGTGCTAGGTTTCTCCAGTACTCAATCTCCTCATCTTTTGAAGCAAATGTCTTTGAGGTATCCATTGAAAAGTCTTTAATGTATAAATATCACACCTTAAAAATACGGAGTCCATGTATGTATATCCAAATCCGCCTCGTGAAAAAACACTGACGAATTATTCTAAGATAATAAGTCACATTAGTTGGTAAATGCTGTCGATAAATACCATGGGTAACGACAAAATTATCTATCTAGGATTTCAGTTTCAGTGATTAAGACATCAATTCAGTGGACAGATCTCCTAGTTTAGCAATCTGAAGCCTACAATTAGTATAAAATTGAATAATTAATCATTAAGACATTCATCAATGACGCTGTACTGACTAGACTGTGGGTGGGCAAAGACAAGTTTCAGACGCTAACCTGATCTTTGATAAGTAATATCTGATGAAGCCAGTCTTTGCTGTCGTTGATGTCAAGATAGGGGACATAAACAATTTCTTATGGAAACAATCAGTAAAAGTACCTTGGGGTGGCTGTGCTGCATCGAAGTACTGAGCATGAATGGGAATGCCCAATGTTCAAAAACGTTGGCTGTGATAATATACATTAGTATTAATAAGACTACTGAACCATTTGTGATTTTAACCTCTTGAGAGAGGGAGGGGGTGGGGTGGTTAGCCACTGATCATACAATTTTTGTAATTTAAAAGGTCCAATTTTCACTGGGGGACATGCCATCATCATCCATTGTTTTCTATCTTTTTAGCTTTCATTACGAACGTTATGGTAGTTTATGTCATTAAAATACGAATGTCTCCACCTAGAACTGAAGAACACCCTCAGGCTTCACTTTCTGCAGATTGTTGCACTTGATTATCGTTTCTTTTTAAACCTCTATCCAGTTGCTGAGCAGCAGCTGGCCCTGTGACTAGAGCGCTTGGCTCCCATGTGGTAGACCCAGATTCAAATCCTTGGTAGAGGGTAAGTGGGATCCATGTTTTTTCTGTCGGGGATTGGGGGGGGGGGGGGGGGGAGAATTAAACATCCTAAAATGCGCACTTCATAGCATCTGTACTAGCTGTGCAGCCCTGAATTTTCAGCATGCGCAAAAGGATGAATTAATTGGTAAAATCGAATCAGTACTATTCATTATTTAGGTTTGGGAGAGAACCAAACATATAATATAAAAATCATAGGGAGGACAAGGTGTAAGCTGTAACTTGCAAAGTTGAGTTTAATCAAGAATTAACATCACAGCACTCAGGGCATTCATGTGTGCTCAGTCCTCATCTTCAGCAGCCAGCGCAGCATGCAACCAGTTTCGTACAAAACAGCAACTCGAGTTTGAGGTTTTTAACAGTTGAGTTTAGTCATCACAGCACTCAGGGCATTCCCATGCATGCTCCGTCCTCATCTTTAGCAGCCAGCGCAGAGTTCCAATATTCCAATATGATGGTACCGGTAACAATCTGGTTATATGTCCGTCTTTTCTAAATGTAATGAGCCGGCCAGACCGTCTGTATATACACAGGTGCCTCATTCTTTCCAGGCTGTAATAATCTTTTTCTCTACTGATTCCATTGCTTGTTACAAAGGGCCTCGACCACACTGCCTTGTCATTGTCGTGTGTTGTAACTTGCAAAGTACAAAGGATAGGCCGACTCGGTGTGAGCTGGTTGGTAGCCTATTCTCCATTGGAGGATAAAGAATAGAAGAAGACAAGAATAAAGTGGGTTGGTAGCCTATTCTCCATTGGAGGATAAAGAATAGAAGAAGACAAGAATAAAGTGGGTTGGTAGCCTATTCTCCATTGGAGGATAAAGAATAGAAGAAGACAAGAATAAAGTGAAAGAATAAGAAGAAGACAAGATTGAAGAAGCACAAGTTTACCTTACAATTTATTAGCCTGACCTATTCTAAGTTTTTAAAAAACTGAAAATACTGAAATATGCAATAAGGCATAGAGTGAAAGTGAAACATTAAGTTTCATCATTAACTGTAACTAACAACACTAACAGAGAAATCTAAGAGAATAAATCAAATGATGAGAATCAAAACAATTGATTGTAGTCTGAAATAGTTGTTGTTGTTTGTGTATAAATTATAAATAAATACAATAACTTAAAAACATCCTTTCAATGTTAGCACGAATAATATCCGAGTCTGGAAAATAACTTCCTATACGTTTAATATCAAAGGCAGCTTACGTGCTTACGTACACAACCAAGAAAACTACAGTGTCTACACACAGGACCTTAGGAAAACTATATACACTTCATACAGACACCGGACGCCATGTTGACGGAAGTGACCAAAATGATGAGTTGCCATCACTTGCCCCACAAGTGTCATGGCCAGCTGAAGCAGGCTACTGTTGGTTAAACTGTCACCTTTCTTGCTCCCCGTCCGCCTCGTTTTTGTTTTTTTTTTTTAAATTATTTATTAGAATGAAAAAATGTCAAAAAAATGACCAGACATGGGACAGTTACGATGCGCTCATAATTGGTGGCAACCATATTCCGGAACTTCGCTATGCAGACCATGCAGATGACACAGTCATCCTTCGGAGGACTAAAAGGGAATATAATATTTAAAAATCATGCCTATAAAAAAAAACACTGATAAAATCATACCCTTTTATTGAGTTTGAAAACAACAAAAACAAAGTCGACAAACAAAACTGGCTGTCATAAAAAATAACAGTCAATGATGAAAAATTTAAAAAGTCACAAACTTTGAATATCTAGGCTCCATAATAAATAACAATTGAGACCTTTTGACAGGAGGATGGACATAGCACTACAAATAGTTAACAGCATTAGAAGTTTTTGGTTTAAGAACCAGCACTGAAATCAAAGCTAAAATTTTTAGAGCATGGACTATCTCCAGCATTTGGGTGCCTATAGCAACAGGAGGATGTGATTTACGTGGACTATGTCTAACTAACCCATATTGTCGTTATTTGGTCCTATCAAGCGCATTGGACACTGTGGGGGTCCAGGACCCCGCCCAATCCAGCCGCCCGCCCAATCATGCCCTCCTCACCACCTCACAAGATGTATAAGCAATAACTGGGTGTGGGAGCCAGGGTCCATAAAAACAAGATATTTAAAAAAAAAAAATTAAGTAGGACCCTTACAAGCATATCGTAAAAGGCTAGTATTCCCTCAAAACACGTTTACAAGATTATTTTTCACAGAATTTGTTTATGCTTTTCATATTATTTTATTACTATTGCTATATAGCCTATTATTTTTATTATTAATTTTTATCACCATCATTATGTCTAGTTAATGTGCTGAAAGTTGAAGGTTAAAGTCCAGATTATCGACTTAATTGCACCGGGGCTTATCCCATAGGGCTCGGTCCGTCTCCGCAGAGCAGCTAACCGCCTGCCCAGAGCATCGCAGGAAGCACAAACTCAATAGCTCTGACGACGACCCCTATGGATCTCCGTAAAATATTGCCCTCGTGAACGAATGGCGCCGCCGTGAAACGAAATAAACGTATTTCAGAGCGCCAGGCAAACGACTGCACCACTTCGTCACAGAGACAACTCAAGATCATGTGTCGAATAACAAAACAAAAAAAAAATTTTTTTTTTTTTTAAAAAGGAAATGTTTAAAGAAATATTTTTAACGAAGATTGGCTATCCTCCGAATAACGGGCACAAAAGATGGCGGCCTCAAAATATCCTTACGAGCCTCAGTGTCAATTGCGCACTTCCGGTGACCTAATTTGCGGTTTTCCGGCGACTACCGCCACTACCACGAGTCTCCCACCCCGCTAACGCGGCGTGGATTGGGGCTAAACTAGATGGCTAGGACTCAGAGCAAAGCTGCAGGAGATGCGCAAACTCCTGCTCGTGAGTCCCACGAGCCCGTTATTCGGAGGATAACCCCAAGATTTATAAATATATATTTAACAATGTCCAATTATTCCCCTTTTAAAATTAGTGGGTGGAGTGAGTCCACCCCCTCCCCCCTTACCACCACCACCACTACCCATCCCTAATGCTCTCAACCACACGAGAAGGATTCTGGTCCGAAAAGTAACTTATATGTAACTGGGTGTTAACGTTAATATTTCAGACTGCAATCCTGCCAGGAAACCAGTAAATGTCCAGAAAAATTAATTACCCAAAAAAAAAATGTTGTAAAGCCATATTCCACCCACACTGTCGCCGTTTTGTGTACGAGACAGGCCGTGTCTGTAACATCGTGTGGTTGCGTAACAAACTTCCTGTCTCCTATAAACAGTTCGCGTTTTTATGTTTAAACATCTTCTTGTTTCAAAACACTAAATAGATAAATATAACAATGACGCAGACCCGTGTGCTGCAAATAGAAGTAGTTCGATTATCGTAAATATATTTGGACAAATAGGAGTTGTCATCAAAATAACAGAATAGGATGGGCAAATTGGACTTTTAACATTCAGTTAAAAAATAC
This sequence comes from Candidula unifasciata, assembly GCA_905116865.2. Lineage (NCBI taxonomy): Eukaryota > Metazoa > Mollusca > Gastropoda > Stylommatophora > Geomitridae > Candidula > Candidula unifasciata. The sequence goes on from CAJHNH020001322.1 coordinate 106,763, forward strand.
TCATTAGATTTTCACTTTCATAAAATGGTTCTCGTGTCTTTAACATATCTGTGTGTTGTCAGAGACCTACTTTACTCTGTAATATTTAATATGGCTCGCTAGGTAGGCCAGCTAACAGACTCAACTACCCAGACACACCTAAGACACACTCCGGCTGAGTACAAACATAATCTTTGATGTACAATGAACAAGTCGACAGTAAACACTTCAACTGAGCTAGGCAGCTCCTATCCGAAACCCCCTTGGCGCTGACAGCTTTACAATCACTGATCATCCCAGGCCAGTTCCCATGGATCTACCAGGAGCACGACTCCTAGCTGGCAGTTTCTCAGTGCCAATTAAGCCGCCGTCTATTGCCACATGGGACTCAGGGATCCACATAAGGTGTGTGGCCTAAGCGTGACTGGCCAGTGTTACCGCCGATTGCAATGCGCGTCACACCTTGATTAACTGCTCAAACAAATACTGCATGAAATCTCTACTACACAAAGAACCTTAACTCTATACTAACTAGTCGAAACATTAAATAGAAATACAGCCTATCATAGGTACTAAATACAAATATCCCAATTTACACTTCTTTCTTCTTTTCTCAAAATCTGCTTGTGCCGCTAGGCGTCGCAGTCTATCGGATGATCGGCAACCGAAGTCTCAAGTTGTCCGTGACTCCTTCAATCCATCTTCTTCTTGGTCTTCCCCTGCCTCTTGGTGTTTCGATTTTCCTGTTGTATGCTCTTGATGCTTGCATCGTTGTTTCCATTCTCATTAGGTGACCAAACTATTTCATTCTTTGCTTCTCAATAAATTTAACGATGGGTATGGTTCCAACAGTTCTTGTAATCACATCGTTTCTCACTCGATCTCTTCTGGTTTTAATCGCAGCCATTCTCAAACATCTCATTTCACAGGTGGTTAGTCTTCTCTCGTGTTCTTTTGTTAATGTCCAAGTCTGACATTGATAACCTAATGTCGGTATAAAGATTGTATTTATAAATTTGTCTTTTTATCTCAGCTGGGACAGCAGGGTGTTTTAAAATTGGGGCAAGCTGGTATGCGACATTGTTGGCTTGTTGGATTCTTGCTTCGATCTCTCTGTCTATTTTACAATTAAATGTAAAGATACTTCCCAAGTATTTAAATTCTTGCACTTGTTTTAGGCTGTGATCTAGAATCTTTATGTCGATGGTCTGTTGCTCTCTACTTATGCTCATGACTTCTGTCTTTTCATTATTGATCTTCATGAGCATAAGTAATAAGTAATTTACACTAACCGTCGCTAAATCTAATTTTACCTAGTCAAACAGTTCCGTCTTGTCTGTCTCCTGTCTCAGCACACGACTCCCCTCCAACCAGCTCGGACAAAGCTTTTTGTTTCCGGCCCGAATTCACTGTTCAACACGCAGTAATCCGTGTCACCTGTGTGAACTAGGCTTGGTCCATTAACTGGACCCAGTTTATTCCGTGGTCAAGCTGTCCGCTCTCATACTGAGTTGTACTGAAGGTCAACTCGTTTATACGTGATGATTCACTCGGAGTTGTCCTTCCCATAGCCGAACTGGCCTCTGACATGTTTTATAAATAATGTTTGTTGAATTCTCAGTTATTACAATAAACACCCCCCACCCCCAATCCCCAACTAAAGCCAAACCAAGTAAGCTATAATAGTGCATGAGGCAATCGTTTGTTTGTATGCCTGATAATCAAAACTTCGACTGAAGTGGATTTTCTTCTTCCTCGTCTTCATTTTTCACCAGCTGTAAGCTCTGGTGGAAAGTCCTGACTGTTCGCCCATTTTGACTTTAGCTTTGTGCCAGGGTCTGAGTTCTGCGTGTGCATCCGCTTCACTGGCTTTTTTGTTTGCAGCTGATTGCACTTCGACTTTAATTGCACTCTAATTAATCGACTCCTACGACATGCTTGTTTGGGAAGGCAGGGGGCTTATTCTTGTTTTCCCCCACTACGGGGCCACGAAACCCACACAGAGAAATGTGATGGTTGAAAACAAATGAATTTTATAAATCGTCCTGTGTATTAACACTTCACTGCTGTTGAGTACAGTTAGCGTATGGGACTATTGATGTTGTTCTTTAATTATTATTTTGTGTGTGTGTGTGGGGGGGGGGGGCCAAAGAGAGAGAGAGAGAGAGAGAGAGAGAGAGAGAGAGAGAGAGAGAGAGAGAGAGAGAGATTCATGAAAACAAGAGTTGGCTTCTGGTGAAGCCAGAGAGAAGGCCAATGCCGGAAAACCTGGACACCTCATTTAAATATTATAATTATATTTCCATCACGCGCACGCAACGAAAGGTCACAGTGACATTATGACTTTGAGCGGCGGGAGTGCCAGTCTCTCTCTCTCTCTCTCTCTCTCTCTCTCTCTCTCTCTCTCTCTCTCTCTCTCTCTCTCTCTCTTTCTTTCTCTCTCTCTCTCTATCTCTATCTCCCTCTCTCTCTCTCTCGTCTGTCCGTATTCCTGTCTGTCTCTCTTCTGTATGTCTGTATCTCTTTTCTTTTTATTGGTCTCTTTTCCATTTCTGTCTATCGTCTGTCACCACTGTCTGCCTATCTCTCTTTTGTCTGTCCGTATCTTCCTCTTCTTTCTTTTTGTCTCTCGTCTGTCTTTGTCTGTATTCTCCCACATACCCCCCCCCCTTATATTCTGTTATCTTTTTCCTCATTAGGCCAAAACCGTTTCTTTGTAAACATACAAAGTAGTGTCAACTACAGGCTTTTCTTTCTATCTATCTATCTATCTATCTATCTATCTATCTATCTATCTATCTATCTATCTATCTATCTATCTATCTATCTATCTATCTATCTATCTATCTAGCGATCTATCTATCTATCTATCTATCTATCTATTCTATCTATCTATCTATCTATCTATCTATCTATCTATCTATCTATCTATCTATCTATCTATCTATCTATCTATCTATCCTATCTATATCTATCTATCTATCTATCTATCTATCTATCTATCTATCTATCATATCTATCTATCTATCTATCTATCTATCTATCTATCTATCTATCTATCTATCTATCTATCTATCTATATCTATCTATCTATCTATCTATCTATCTATCTATCTATCTATCTATCTATCTATCTATCTATCTATCTATCTATCTATCTATCTATCTATCTATCTATCTATCTATATCTATCTATCTATCTACTATCTATCTATCTATCTATCCATCTATCTATCTATCTATCTATCTATCTATCTATCTATCTATCTATCTATCTATCTATCTATCTATCTATCTATCTATCTATCTATCTATCTATCTATCTGTCTGTCTATCTGTCTGTCTGTCTGTCTGTCTGTCTGTCTGTCTGTCTGTCTGTCTGTCTGTCTGTCTGTCTGTCCTGTCTGTCTTCTGTCTGTCTGTCTGTCTGCTGTCGTCTGTCTGTCTGTCTGTCTGTCTGTCTGTCTGTCTGTCTGTCTGTCTGTCTGTCTGTCTGTCTGTCTGTCTGCATTACTCAATTATTTTTTTTTCGACTTTAAGTGCAGTCGTTGCTTTGCTTAGGTACAAAATACTGTCAATTAGTTCTATCTCCCCCCCCCCCCCCCACCTTTTCTAAGTATGTCCCTCTGTCTGTATGTATGTTCGCTGGTTATGTATCTTCCTCCCTACCTAGAGATTTCGTTCTCTTTCCCCTTTCTATTGTACCATTTGAAAACCACTCATCCACAGAAACCATAAAACACCAACGGACATCACAATCGCTTTAACTATAACTAATACTTTTGTAACCACAACGTTTATCTCAGTAGTTAAACAAATTTATAAAGGAATGTTTCCACTTCTGTCGTTGCATTTCCATAGCAACGAGAATCAACAATGACCTAAATATATCTTTTCACTTAGATAAACTCTGCTACATGGCAACAGTGACAGCCTTTTATGTAAGATTTCATGTTTTGCAGGCTAGTGGGGGAGTTTGGTAAAAGACCTTTATAATAGAAGAAAAAAAATTCATTTTCAAAAGCTGGTTCGTGCATTTAGGATGTCCTAATTTAAACACAGATCAATACTTCTTTCCTGTCAGTTCTTTAAATAGATAGCGGAGCCATAAATACATTGTGAGATTATTTCAGTACGTATTTCATAAACAAGTTTTTTTTTTTTTTTTTTAATGAGAAAACGCATTCTGCCTTGTAAATCTCTGAAAGGTTACAGAAATGGCGGCGTGAAATAGCGACCTCGTTTTTACATTGAGGCAGGAATCGATAATAGTCTGTCAGATGATGCAAGTACATCTCGCTCGCACTTCGTTGAAATAAAACTGCTCACGCATGGTGCTGTGTATTGGGGTTTTTTGCCTTTTAAAAAGATCAATAGAGTGATTCACCAGTGACTGTCGGGTGATGCTGTCCTCATGGGTGATTCATCCTTCTTTCTTTCTTCTCCAGGCATCTTTTGCGTGACATAGTAGTTGTGTTCTTTAAACACGTGTTACGTCTCTCTCTCTATCTTCAAAAGAGGGTGAAGAAATATAAGAAATATCTAGGCAACCAATGGTCAAGAATTATCGGCAGAAAATATGGCGATATATTCGATACATCCTGAGAAGAAACGAGCAGAAAAAAATCACTAAACAGGCACTACAATGGGAAATAAATGCATTAAAGAGGCTAAGACGACCAAAAGAAACCCTAAAACGAATAAACTACACAGACAGCTAGTGAGGCTGATGGATTTGTCGCTGTTTGCGTTGTTCTTCTGCTTTCCTTGCTTCAGCATTACGAAGATATCAGACTTTTTCCAGGTTGGAGTAACTATACTAAAAATCCAGCTGGCATTAAAGATATTTAGTAATTTGCTTTTGGCTCTCCATGGGTATTATTCGTGATTTTATCAGGGCCAGGAGCTTGGTTAGATTTCAGCTGGTTTGGTCCTGTGTTAAGCTCACTGATTGAGAATTTATCTGGCATGATGCTCTCTGATGGTTTTACTCTTGCTGGCTTTCTCGAGTTCTTGAATTCTTTGTACTAACTCAACTTCTCTGGAATGTTCTACATCAATGTCACTAATAGATTTAAACTGATTTAAAAAATATATTTGCAGCTTCTTTTCCAGATTTCATTGTGTTACCATAATTTATTACTACTGGGTTGGCTTGTTGGGCTTCTCCATTTAGACAGTTAACTAGTTTCCAGAGTTTGAACACATCTTTTTCAAAAGTGGGTCTTTGTCTTGACATGCCAGATCTTCCTAGCTGCTTGGATTGTTTATTTCTTAAGTTTAGCTTCTCCTGGTTTGTAAATGACCTTTTTTACCAGTGGGTTGCTTCCTACTCTATCCCATCTTCTGAGTGAGTTTGGTGGAGGTCTTGGATTTGTTGGGACCAGAATGTGATGTAATCTGTCATTGAATCCCAAGGTAAGGTTTTTTTTTATTGCTGCTTTTAGTATGGCTTCTAAAAAATCATATACTGATTTAGCAGCCTGACTGGATTTTCTGTTTTGTACGAAACTGCGGTTGCATGGTGTCGACTAGTTTGTCTGTTAGTACACTTGAACCAGGATTCTGAGAAAATAAACATTGTTTACAATTAAGAAAAATACAACTGAAGGAACAATAATGTACTTCATTCTTAAGACTTGCATGTCAAATTGTGTGTCAGAAATATTGAACAATAGATTTACAAGTATGTCTGCTCTGGACAGTCGCTAGATCATCAAATGACCCGGGCTTGCAGTAAAAAAAAAAAAAAAAGAATTTTTTAACACAAGTGATTTAAATCTATAATCAGGTAATCATTTGCCGTCTCCGCAATATAGGTTGTATCTCTAACATGCCATGCCTCTTGTCTTGGATGTACACTCTCTCAAACTGTTGTTCGTCTATCTCTTAATGTTTCCCTCCCACTTGTAACATTGTCTAGCTCTTGCTCCTGTGCCTTCGACCTTTCCCTCTAGTATGGTTTTTAAGAGCGCATTAAGTCTTTTAATGTGACCAGAATACTTCAGTTGTCTCTTTATTAAATTATATTACATAAATTCGCTTTTTATTCGCAGTTTTTTTTTTTCCAGAACCTCTGTATTTGATTGTTTTTGTCTCCGCGAAACACGACCCATTCTTCTGTACATCCATCCACTCAGTTGGATGTTCTAGTACCCCTGCACTAGCCGAGTGTAATTAGAGTGGATCAGCCAGCCACACCCAAACTACAGTGTAATCAGTCACATGACTGTGGCTTTTGGCAAGGTAGATGAAGAACCATTGGCAGGTCGCCATAAACCTGGTGTGCAAAAGTATGCGAGCTATGTGGACGTGGTGAGTCTTCCTCTTCTTCTTCTCATTCTGCTTCTTCTTCTTCTTCTTCTTCTTTTTCTTCTTCTTCTTCTTTTTCTTCTTCTTCTTCTTCTTCTTCTTTTCTTCTTCTCTTCTTCTTCTTCTTCTTCTTCTTTCTTCTTCTTCTTCTTCTTCTTCTTCTTCTTCTTCTTCTTCTTCTTCTTCTTCTTCTTCTTCTTCTTTTCTTCTTCTTCTTCTTCTTCTTCTCTTCTTCTTCTTCTTCTTCTTCTTCTTCTTCTTCTTCTTCTTCTTCTTCTTCTTCTTCTTCTTCTTCTTCTTCTTCTTCTTCTTCTTCTTCTTCTTCTTCTTCTTCTTCTTCTTCTTCTTCTTCTCCGCCTCCCCCTCCTCCTTTTTTTTAAATTCTTCTTCTTTCTCCACTAATTCTTAGACTCCTCATTATATCTACCAATAGAGCATAGGATACTTCATCACCCAATGAGGCACTCAACAGCAGCCAAGCCAAACTAAGCTCATAAACCTGTACTAATTGACCGCATTGTACAACTTAATTTTTCCACTTGGCGAGTTAGCCAGTTTTCCTTAGCCGCCTCTTACGCCATGTATAGGGCTAAAAATGGTTGCTATTCTTTTCTTTTTCTTCATAATGTATATACAGTTTATCTTGGCTCTATTGTCGACCCAGCCTAAAATGGATACACTTGGAGTCATGGGAAGTAAAGGTTGCCGGCGTGATGGGCACATGGAGTATAGACAGGTCTTTAAAAAGGGGATTCTAGCATCATATGCCTATGAAAAGGGTCTTTGAAAATGATGTCATTAAAAGTGCCAGTAATGGGCACCATTGCCTACCGTTAAAAAAAAGCTATGTGTGTAATAAAAGCGATTCTTTAAAACATTGGAGATGTCCGCCTGTTATTCAAAGCAAGCTTTTACAAACCTTGGAGATGTCCGTCTGTTACTCAAAGTATGTCTTTACAAATCTCAGAGATGTCCGTGTTTTACTTAAAGTAAGCCTTTAAAAATCATGGAGATGTCCCCGTTTTACTCAAAGTAAGCTTTTACAAATCTCTGCGATGTCCGAGTTTACTCAAAGTAATCCTTTAAAAATCACGGAGATGTCAGTTGTAGTCAAAGTAAGCCTTTACAAATCTTGGACATGTCTGTCTGATACTCAAAGTAAGCCTTTGAAAATCTTGGAGATGTCCGCCTGTTACTCAAAGTAAGTCTTTTCAAATCTTGGAGATATCCGCGTTTTATTAAGTCTTTATAAATCTTTGAAATGTCCGCCTGTTACAAAAAGTAAGCCTTTGCAAATCTTGAGATGTCCGCGTTTTACTCAAAGTGCCTTTGCAAATCTTGGAGATATCCGCGTGTTACTCAAAGCGTCTTTGCAAATCTTGGAGATATCCGCGTGTTACTCAAAGCAGGCCTTTACCAATCTGGAGATATCCGCGTGTTACTCAAAGTAAGCATTTCCAAACCCTGGAGATATCCGCGTGTTACTCAAAGTAAGCATTTCCAAACCCTGGAGATATCCGCGTGTTACTCAAAGTAAGCATTTCCAAACCCTGGAGACAGTGCACACTTTAAACGTAAGTAACTAACCTACGAATTGCCGTGTCACTTGCGGCTAAACGCCCGCCTGCAGATCGGAAGGTCGTGGGTGCGCGTCCTGACGGAGCCATACGTTTTTTTTAAAATGACTTTGACTCCTAGGTCGACCCACCCTTGAGTGGGTACCAGGTGTAGTCCTGTGAAGTAAAGGCGGCAGGCGTGATACTGACCACATCACCCACCAAGTGCCGATTGGTCTATAAAAATGTAGATCTAACCCTATATTCCTAATACACCTAAAGGCGTGGAAAAGGGTCCTTAGCTAAGCTACAGCTTTCCCACCCACAATCTACAGGAGCTTCAACAAACTTCTATTTTTTTTCCACAAATGCAGTTTTCTTTAATAAAGCCTTTAAGATTATTATATAATATAATTTATATGATTTTGAATAAACATTATTTATTGTTTCTTTAAATAAATATTAAATGACAATATATTTCCATCATTCATATATTGTACTGTGCTCTGTTGTTTAACATTACCGTTTTAATTGTATGTTTTGTGTATTCGTGTGGTTTTGTTTGATTTATGTATGTGCTGATGAAGGCTGTGTATCCGCAACGTTAACTTGTCGTTTGTGTTTGGTATATTATGAAGCTGAATAATCTACTTTTCGTTCGGTTTCCAGGATATATTTTTAAGGCGCATGTTTTAAATTTTCTGAGATTAGCTAGTGTAATTTACAACAGCAGGGACCTCGAGGATTTATCATCAAGTCAAATTAAAGTGAATCTTATCAGAACTATTTTTTGGCCAACACTATGCTATCTATGCCAGACGTGGACACTTACATCCTCCAATTAACGTAAAATTGTGACAACAGAGATAAAATGCCTTAGAAGAGCTGCCGGAGTTTCAAGGAAAGACAGAATACGAAATCACAAAATCAGACGAATACTAGGAAAAAAGCCAGTCTTACAGGTCATCAAAGAACAACAAATGAAGTGGTTCGGACACCTAACAAGAATACCCTGGTACTATCTGCCACAGCAAGCCACACTAAAACGTTACAACGGGTATAGAGCGAATGGAAGACCTCAGAAACAATGGAGTAATGGCATTCAGAAATAAACATCAGTCCTAATAGTGCTCTTGACAGAGCTCATCAACGAACATTACATCTCCCCCCGACACTTCGATGAGGTATAAGGTGAGAGAGAAGAAGAAGAAGAAGAAGAAAATCCGGCCCTGTTTAGAAATGTGTGTTTCCTAAAAAAAAATCTCTTGAAAAAAAAAAAGACCATTCACAGGCTAAACGAGGTTACTATTTTACGCACCAAGAATTCCCACTGCACACGGCAAGTGGCTAAAAATATTCGAAGAGTTAATGTCCACAGAGGGGAATCCGACACAGAAATAGAAAGCCGAACACAAAGAGAGCTACAGGATTAACTCCTCCCTGACGACCAGGACCAGCTTTGCTGAGTCATCACATCGGAACGTCGCCTCGCCGCAAACTGCAGCGGAGCTATAGCCCGAGCCATTTGCGTAAACTACGTAATTTCTGATTCTGTTATTTCTGTTAGTAAACTTAGATACCAACGTAGTGGTTACATCCGTGATCGCAGGGAATTTCTTTCTTTTCATTAGGAAGTAGATTATTGTGAAAGGAATACTAAAGCGTGCTTCTAAGAGAGTGGAATAATGAGTAAAAAGGTAAGAAATTTCACGAATTGTTTAATTTCTGTGGCTGTACATATTTTGTGTAGTGAAATGAAGGCGTCCATAGTCCCATGATATGGCTTTGTTTACGTTTTGTTAGCAACACGAGGGTGAATGAATGGAAAATGCGCAGCAGGTGTTGGTTCTTAGCTCTTAAACCACATTTCACAACTTTAATTATCATAAATATTAGTCAAATATTTTCATTTTATCATTGATGGCAGTTTTGACTATTCAGCGAAGTGGTCTGGCCTGGAGTAGAAGGAAGAACGGATAGAAAGTAGGTCGGCTGACCCCATAGGTTGGGATCTCGTGTCATTGGATAAGATCAGAATTTCCCCCACATCTCGCTTTGTTTACGTTTTTTTAAGCTCCGTTATGTGCTGATTTCAGTGTTATAAAGGGTCCGTCGGTGATTTTGGGGACTTTGAATGAAATAAAATTAGCCTTTGATGTTTAAAATGTTTACTGTTTAAGCCTTTGTTTACTCTAAGAGGCAGGCATACGAAACACAACGTTGCAAAATGCCACGCGGCCTCACCATAGCGAAGGGAAGGCAAAGGTCCGTTATCTACATTGCCTACTTTTCTGTATAAAACCCAGTTTCTTTTAATAGAAGTATTGTATTCTCGTTTCATTTTCAAACATTAGGGCGTACATGCTTCAACAGCTAGTTGCCATTGTTTGAAAGCGGATACTATATCATATCTAAATATATGTTTACATGTATTATTTATGTGTGTGTGATACATACATGATTACATGTTTGTATATACTATATACTGTATATATTGTTTACTTTTTCCCTAGTTTTGAAAGTATGTCTTCAGCTTTTTACATTAATCTAATCCCTGTCCCCTCGTGGGACTAATTTTTCGTTAATTTGAAGCGCCAGCATAATTGTTGCCAGGGCCATGATATAACCTGACAGTTTAACGGGGTTTGTAGGACATCTTCACGGGTTATCCTCATCTGAATGGTGGCACTTTGTGTCACCGGGTATTTTTCGCCCGGTGTGATGTCCTGGTTCGGTAAAAAGTCAGTCTTCAATTAACTGTAGAAATCGTCATACTTCTTCATCCGAAGATGTAATTGCGTTGTGTCCGTTTACAGCATGACTGCGATATTTGCACCTTTCGGCCAACACATCCGACTTCTGCGGGAATTTGTTGACCGGGTTAGCCTTCGCGGTGAAATCTTCACAAAATATCAGTTGATTTATTGTAAAACTTCATCCTTGCTAGCAAGAGACTGCAGGTTACACCCATCTAGTAAAAATCTTACAGGTGCCCCAGTAATAACATGTTTGGGGGTTGAACTGATATCTTCCTTTTCTTCTTCGCATTCACTGACTGTAATCTCCGGCGGAAAATTCTGGGATTTCGTTCACTTCTGAGCTTAAGTATAAGTCTTGTTCCGGAACCTAAGTGTTGAGTGCACATTAGTTTCACAGATCTGACCTATTTGTATGCAGACTCAAGCTTCCTTGCCTCTCAGGCATGTGTTCTCAAATTTTGAAGGATGCCTCAGTTAGTCGACTCCTACGACATGCTTGTTGAGGAGGCAGTGAGTCTGTTCTTGTTTTCCCTACGATGGGACCCGGGAACCCACACGGGAAAAAAGAGAACTTTTTCACTTTGTTATGGAGACGATGAGCCTGATAAAAATGGGGTTTGTGTGTGTGTGTGTGTGGAGGGGGGAGGGGTGGTAATCCGTGTGGCCGAGCTGATAGATTACGGTGCCCCAGGTTTGAACCAGCTTTTTTTAACCTAAACACAACAGGAGAAAGGCACGTAGGAGTCTTGGCCGAAGTGTCGCCCCCACATCCTTAAGAAGATAGAGATGTGGAAACATTCGCCGAGAGGGATGGGACCACCCCCCCCCCCCCCCCCTTTTCCAGCATCTGACGATCAGAAACCTCATACTGTGCTTGCCCCAATACTAGAATCATCATTTTAAGTTCAGGATCTCTGTGCCGTTGCCTAACGCATCCAGCACAAAATAAGTGATGTTATGTCTTTTTATAACCCCAGCACACAGGTATGCCGGGTCAGTAAACACCTTCCGTGACCTGATTAATTACAAAACGGGGTGGGTAAATCTCAGGTTTAAAAACACTTGTTTTTGTCATGTACTCCAGTTAACCTTGAAACAGCCGAACAAAACGACACCTGAATGCAGTGTGACAGCCTCGCCTAACTTTATTCGGCATGTCAGCAAGATGTTCGTCTATTTTCAGTTTCGTTTTTTTTCTGTCTCCCAGCTGCTTCAGGAAAGTTTATTAAGATTATACGGTCTCAGTCTGGATGGCGGTAGGGTAGATCAGATGGCAAATACCCCTTTCAACCTGGTTTTATCTGCGGTCTCCGTGGCAAAGTGGTCAGCCCGTTTGCCTCGCACTCTGAAGGTCGCTGGTTCGTTTCACGGCTGTGCCTTTCATTTCATGTGCGCAATTTTTATGGAGGTCCCTGGGGATCGTCGCCGGAGCTACGGAGTTCGTGATGTCTGTTGCTCTCTCGACAGGCGGCTAGCCGTTCTGCGGAGAAAGACTGAGTCATATGGGATAAAATTCGGTACAGTTAAGTAGATCCTCGCGACTTTAACCTTTATTCTGCACTCAGGGCCGGAATAAGACCTCTATATAAGATTTGGGTGCCCCCTCCCTTCCCCAGCCGTCTTAACAGAATTATGGGCCCTTAGGAAAACTATTGTGCTGCGGGCCCCTACCTCAACCACTCACATGAATAGAATATAAATTGTCACTTGATATACACAGATTAGTATGGGGCCCACATATGGGATACTGGAAAGTATCCAGCAGGTCGGCGTGTTAAGACGTGCTCCAATATGAATGTAATTCACAATATCCCTGGCACAAAACTCATTCCCTGTCCTCACTGTCCAAGAACTTTTTGGGCCCGCATCGGCCTCATCAGTCATCTTCATACTCATACTTGATGAAAAAAAGTGGTCATCATCATCTTGATGGACCACACACACACACACAATTCACAATATAAACGATAATAAACCAGTGGGTGGTGAATTGATTCACGACAAGGCAGATGATCAATTTCCTTTGGGAACAAGCAACGGAATCAGTAGAGAAACAAGACTATTAGGGTCTGGAGAGAATGAGGCGCCTGGTTGTAACCAGAGGGTCTGGCCAGCTCACTACACTCATATGAAAGGCAAGACGGACATATAACCAGATTGTGACCGGTACCATTAGTACTGGAACTCTGCGCTGGCTGCTTAACGGAGGACGGAGCACGCATGAGAATGCCCCGAGGGCTGTGATGTCAGTTCTTGACTCAACTCAACTTAAACCATAAAATATAAATATATTTGCCGAAATTTAAACAAAATTACCGGAAGATAGAAAATAATGTTTACTTTATACTCCCGCTTTATTTATATTTCTTATTACTTTTTTTTTTTTAAATTGGAAAGTCTTTGATCAGATCCTCAAGACTAATCTTATATAACGCGTGTGCTTCTACTCACTAGAGATGAGACATCCAGTTTGCCTTGTTGCATTAGGGTTCTGATGGGGTTTTCTGTTGAAACTATGCGTCAGATAGGGAATTTTCTTTTTGAACTATATGTCAGCTAGGGGGTTTTCTTTTTGAACTATATGTCAGCTAGGGGATTTTCTTTTTGAACTATATGTCAGCTAGGGAATTTTATTTTTGAACTATATGTCAGCTAGGGGATTTTCTTTTTGAACTATATTTTATGTCAGCTAGAGGGTTTTCTTTTTAAACTATATGTCAGCTAGGGGGTTTTCTTTTTGAACTATATGTCAGCTAGGGGATTTTCTTTTTGAACTATATGTCAGCTAGGGGATTTTCTTTTTGAACTAAATGTCAGCTAGGGGATTTTCTTTTTGAACTATATGTCAGCTAGGGGATTTTCTTTTTGAACTAAATGTCAGCTAGGGGATTTTATTTTTGAACTATATGTCAGCTAGGGGATTTTCTTTTTGAACTATATGTCAGCTAGGATTTTCTTTTTAAACCATACATCAACTGAGAAAATAAACGCTTAGCTCCAAAGCTGTTGAAAATGTATGTGGTCTCCCTTCCTTTTGTGATACCCTAAACACGTGCTTAATGGTTAATCAAGCCCTGTCTGCAGTCCTATGCACGAAATGTTGACTTCAGTCCTCATGACTGTTTTCCAGTAGTTAATGCTGTTCTTTAAGATTATCCCGTTCACTTCTTGTTACTTCCGCTGCCTTTTCTTTAACGATCTCCGGAGCCGCGATGTTGAAGCGGCTAAATGTTCGGCTTGGGCCGAAGGTCATGAGCTTGAAACCGCATTGAATCGGAATTGTTTTCTCCCATATATTACGTTGGCTTCCACGTAGGCCCAGCCTGAAATAGGTTATGTCATCTACTTCTAATGTTGCACTTATAACTCTCTACAATCTGTATTTCTTTAATCTGTTTCTGTGTATAATGAACAGCGCTCTTCTAAACTATTTGTTCTCTCTTCTTCTATAGGTGTCAAACAATACTCATCTAAACGCTTTGTTTATAATATCAATTTTTCATCTGCTTCTGTGTCTATCAAACAATTCTAATAAAATCTATAATTGTATGCTTCTCTGTGTATAGATTAATACTCCTCTACCCTACCTCAACTTTTAAAGATGTTTCAACCAGTACTTTTCTAATCTCTTTTTATTTCCTGTGAGTGTGGGAAAAGTACTTTTCAAAACTTTTTTTTTTTCGTCTCAGACCGTATTTAAGTGGGTACTTCTGATAATACTGTAGGTTTTATATACAGTATATTATGGAGGTTCTGGTAACTAGTCATCCCGGCTGTTCAGGGTCTAGTGTCACAACATGAAACGTCTTCCAATGTACACAGAAGGCGTAAACAGGATAATGCTTCAGATAATAATAATGGCATCCGTCAGTCCCGGGGGACTATGGAGATGTGCCGCTGGCTTTGGGAACAGAAGACGTATGTCGTGAGAGACTGAGCTAGCACGCAACAATTCTGCAGAATCCCAGACACGCCGTTATGTTTTAGTTTTTGGCATTGTAAAGCACGACGTGATTTTTGCTGCCGCAGCAAGATCTTGTTTATTGTCAAATTGATTTGGTTTGATTCAAGAACCGACATCACAGCACTCGGGGCATTCCCATAAGCGCTCCGTCCACATCTTCAGCAGCCAGCGAAGAGTTCCGATACTGATGGTGCCATTAGCATTCTGATTAAACGTCCGTCTTGCCTTTCCTTTGAGCCTCGGGCATCTGCCAGAACCTCTCATCACTCCCCACTGCATCAATCTCACCAGACTGTGGTGATCCATCTGCTCCTCCGAACTGTACACGCTCTCCCATAAGGCACTAATTACGTCTGCCTTATCATGTATCAGTATTCCACCAAGTTGTGCATAGCTAGCCAGTCTCTCTGTCTGTTCATTCCCCAACACACCGGCGTCCCCCGGTGAAAAAATCCAGACAATACACCTCACCCGTGTCCTCCGCAGTGAAGCATGCCACTTTGCACGAAGCCTACATGTTCTGATCTTTCTCAGCATGTTTTCTGAATCAGTTACAACCACGATCTGTGTGTGTGTGTCGTGTTCTCTAGCCAGCGGAAAGCTGCAGTGACCGCCTCCACCTCCATTCTTAAGCTGGATGTTGCGGTATCATATGCTAGGCTCTCCTGCACCAAACGTCGACCATTAACTTTTGCTAAGAAGCCCCAAGAACTTCTTTTGCCTCTTGACACTGAACCGTCTGTGTAAATGATCAAATCCCCTAAGCGAGCATTATTGTTGTCAATTTGAGACCCCCTCGACCCCTGTGTGGGTCCAGAAGCCCATTAAAAAGTGCTAATAGACTCACTACCTCTGAATAAGTTTGTTGGAGGAAGCCGCTGACATGGGTTTGCTGGAATTGGGTGGGTTGTACCCGTGTGGGTTCCGGGGCCCTATTATAGGGGAAACAAGAATAGACCCACTGCCTACCCAAGAGCATGGTAAGAGTCGACTAATTGGGAGTTTCCTTCAAAGTCGGAGGGCATCTGCCTGAGAGGCAACGAACCAGCAGTCTGCATACACATTAGTCAGATCTGTAAAACGGATGCACACGCAACACTCGGGTTCAGGAACAGGACTGCAGTCCAGAAGTGGATTAACAACCAGAACTTTCCGCCAGTTTACAGCTGGTAAACGTGAAGAAGAAAAAGGATATGTTGGGCCGAAAAGCGAAAATATCGCAGTCTGGCTTCAACCGACATTACATCATGCCAGCCGCCCTTTTAACAGAAGAAGACATTGAGAACTTTGATAATTATACCTTATGTTTGTGTGTAATAATATAGTTAAAGTTGCGTATCCTTTACAGGACGTTGCAGAACCAGTCCCAGCATTTTGTTTTAGCTGTTGTGGGGTTTTTTAAGGCAAATTTACGTCCAGTAGGTTGCCATTGCTTTCTGGACGGTCGGTTTCTTGATGCCACTGTCGAAACCAACGCAAGGCAGAAGGCCCGCAGCTGGGATCGAACCCGGCATTGCAGAGCGCATTCTCAACGCCTAACCCACAGACGCCGACGTAATAATATATATAGATTCTGCAATAAATAAGGTTAGCGAGGTAGAAAGGGCAAACAACAGTTTAGACAAATTCTTATTGCTGTCATTACGTCTGTAACTGTCGGAAAAAAAACTCGCCGAATCTTAATTTCTTGGGCGACTTGTGTGTTTCTCTACGACTTCTGGGTTTACCACCTGTATATTTGTGTATAAATAAATGATTGTACGTGAGACCGACAGTTGGTAACCAACGCCATAAACTATAATGCACAATTAATATCTACGTTCTTGGCGACCACTGGTTGGTTGTTTGTGAAGATCCGGCGTCATTCGTTTGAAAATATCTGCTTGCTCATGTCTTTGTTTAGCACAGCTATAAATAGTTGCTGGCACGACCAGTGCAGCAGGACCGCAGGCCAGGCCATCTTGTCGTTGAGCTGACTTGCACAAACGGATTCCCGCGAACGTGGCGCTTTACGCATCCCCCCCCCCCCTCCCACGTCAGGGGAGTGGGGGAGGGGGGTGTCTGCGCAGCGGAAGTTGCGGCGTCTGGCGCTGAGCGCGCACATGCGCACTAGTTCACTTTTGGTGTGAAGGTAAACATATCGGAGACGGTTGTACCGGTTCTTAGGTTCATAACTCTTTCAATACCAGTTAATTGTTACTTCCACTCTTTATATGCTACAGTATGAGTACGAAAGTAACACTGTTACTAATAGTTATTTAGGTTTAAAGAAGTTCAAAGGAGACACTTTTGAGACAGGAACGGTTATTCTAAAAAAAACCCAACATAGTTATGTAACCATAGCAACTGTTTTGTCCTGATCATAGAAACATTTAAAGAGAGGAGAAACCAGCAGAGAATAACCAAGCAGACATTGTAATGGGAAAATAAATGATTAATTAGGCGGGATGGCCAAAAGAAACCCTAAGAGGGACGTTGATAAGAGAAGTCAAAGGTGCTAGCTTGGATCATGGTATTGATTGAACTGTTTGCGCGGGTTTATAACGGAATGGGGCAATAGAGGCAGAGCGCCTGAATAGAGCTCGAGCTCAGTGAGATATATAATGGCACAACAGGATAATGGAAGAATACTGCTGGCGTCTGCCACAGTGTCTAGATATTAAGTAAAAGACCTAGGTCTCTGACACTGTTCGCTTCTGGTGGACAGAAGATGCAAAGTAAACATGTTGGCTACAGGTGTCACTACATCTTTAGTTTACTCATTTAATTAAACTCCTACTATCTGGAACATTGGACTCTTAGTTGGGGGACCCAGGTTCAAATCCCCAGTAAGGCCGTTTGTAGGGGAGGGGTAAAAGTGGACATAGTTTGTGGCGACTGCACTTTCCCGCTGCCTTAATTCATCACACTCAAGCCCCTATCCTAATATGTACTGAAACAATGAATACACTCTTAAACTCCAGAAAACATTCTGCGATGGAAGGTACAGTTCTGAACTCTTGAGTTGAGGCCATTGACAGGGCAAGAAACTAAATAAATTCAGAGTATTTAAGGAAATTGAGTATGACTTTTTCCACATTACATATCAGGCTTATTTGTGTGCAGACTATTGTTGTTGTTTTTTTTTTTTTGCACTCAAGCAGAAGCACTTAGACATTGGAGAAAACATCCATCCTAGCTAGTTTTCAGCCCCCACACCGTGCCTCTCCTGGTAGGGAACCAATTTTTGTGAAGATATTTTAACCAGTTTGGTCCAGGTGGTGTTTTACCTCTGATTTCTGTTTTCTGGGTGTCGCATTGTTTGCTTGATATACCTGAAGATGAGGTAAAGAATCTTTTACTTTACAGAAGTAACAAGGAGGTTTGAACCACGGATCAACATCATGGCACACGGGTAGTAACCCATTAAGTGCTCCGTTCTTCTTCTAACTCAACTCAAAGTCGGAAGATGCTCAGCATAGTGCACAGGCTCTGTAGCACCGGGTAGATTTTTAACTCAACATTTTTGCCCGGGCAGTGCCTTTAGGCTACTCTTTTCAATGTCCAACTGTCAAGGGATTTTTTTTAATGTGCGCAACAATGCACACGGGCGTCCGATCTCACTGCCTAGAGACCAGGGAGAATTACTAGAAGTCCAAGTCCACGTGAAAAAATCCTAGCCCTTTCCAGGGATTGAACCCAGAATCTCTAGCACTTGAGGCGGACACCTTGCCTCGAGACAAGGCGGACACCTTGCCTCGAGACCACACAGCCCCAATAACAAGGAGAAGGTTCAAAAACTAAAGGTGAAGAACAGTTGATTTATGTAGCAGAGACAAAAAGCATCCTGAATGTCATACTCTTGATCTCATCATCATCAATTGGCACTCCACATTGAAAGTTGGCTTCAGTGGGTCCCGGCACCTTCTTATTAGGGTCACCCTACCATCATCATCATCAATCTGCACATTTATTTGCCACATAGGCCTTGTTGTCTAGTCCTCCATTCCATTCTGTCATAATCAATATTTTTAATATCATTCATAGAATCCAGTCCATCACCTTTGGCCTCGGGATTTCCTTTGGATTTCCTTGTTTCCTCAATTATTGTGTCCCCATTTTAGTATATTTAATGGTGTTTCCTTGATTCATTTTCCCCTATTTTAGTACGTTTACTGGTGTTTCCTCAATTCATTTGTCCCCATTTTAGTAGATTTAATTGTGTTTCCTTGATTCATTTTCATCCATTTTAGTACGTTTAATGGTGTTTCCACAGTTCATTTGTCCCCATTTTAGTAGGTTTAATGGTGTTTCCTTGATTCACTTTTCCCTATTTTAGTGCATTTAATGGTATTCCCTCAGTTCATTTTCCCCCATTGTAGTGTGTTTAATGGTGTTTCCTCAGTTCATTTTCACCCATTGTAGTGTGTTTAATGGTATTTCCTCAGTTCATTTTCACCCATTTTAGTGCATTTAAGGATTTAGGTAAAAATCCAGATATTTATTTTGTCACCTTCCTCAGTTAATCCCATTTAATGTTTTCTTGGGCATCTGTTTTCGAATGCATGTATTTTTTGTTCTATGTCTTTACTGATTCTCTAACTTTCACTGGCAAATGTTAAAAAAGACAATTAAAAACATTGGAGTTTTAAATATGTAACTAAATTTTAAAACTATATTATTTAGAATTCTGTAGTTTGTTTGGGCCTTCAATATGTGTCATCACAACCAGGGCACCTCCAGACTTCTTCTCCCAAGTTTGATATTCTGTTGTCTTCATCTGGTACTATCCTTCAAGTTGTCTCATGTAGAGTATTTAGTTTTTGGACCTTTTCTTCATTCGACGTCTGTGGCTTAGGTGTTGCGAACGCGCTTCATAGTGCCGGGTTCGATCCCAGCTGCCTTGCATTGTTTTTGACAGTGGTATCGAGAAGCTGACCGTCCGTCCAGTAAGCAGGGGCAAACTACTGGACATAAATTTGCCTAGAAAAACCACAACAGCTTAAAAGAAATGCTGGGGTTGTTTCTGCAATGTCCTGTAAAGGATACACAACTGACTTTTTCCCTCATTCAGTAATGTCTTCCTCACTCTCATTTAAAGTTTTACTTTGGTTCATTCTACCACTGTGATTTTTAAACACATTGTTGTAACTGTTATGTTTCTTTTTTTTTTTCTGTTTTTTTTAAAAATGTGATGTACTTTCTTCTACTATGATATTCCTTTTTCTACCTTGATGTTCTTTTTTGGGCCTCGTTTTTCCCTTTTCTGCCTGGCTGTTCCTTTTTCTGCCCTGTTGTCCCCTTTTCTGCCCTGTTGTTCCCTTTTCTGCCTTGTTGTTCCCCTTTTCTGCCTTGATGTTCCCTTTTTCTGCCTTGATGTTCCTTGTTGTTCCTTTTTCTGCCATAATGTTTCTTTTTCTGCCATAATGTTTCTTTTTCTGCCTTGATGTTTCTTTTTCTGCCTTGATGTTCCTTGTTGTTCCCTTTTTCTGCCTTGATGTTCCTTGTTGTTCCCTTTTTTCTGTCTCGATGTTCCTTTTTCTGCCTTGATGTTCCTTGTTGTTCATTTTTCTGCCTTGATGTTTCTTTTTCTGCCTTGTCGTTTTTTTTCTGCTTTTTTCCTTTTTCTGCCTTGTTTTTCCCTTTTCTGCCTTGTTGTTCCTTTTTCTGCCCTAAAGGTTTTTTTTCTACCTTGATGTTCTTTTTCTACCTTGATGTTCTCTTTTCTGCCTTGTTTTTCTTGATGTTCTTTTTTTCTGCCTTGTTTTTTTCTGCCTTGATGTTCCTTGTTTTACTATGAAATTCAATTTTTTTTTTAAAAATAGATGTAATGACTTATGAGGTATACAAATTCTTCAGCTTTCTATTGCTTCATAATTTAAAATAACTGGTTTGTCTGTTTTCACATTATTTCTCATTGCTTTACTTTTATTGGTGTTATTTAAGGATCATCTACTCTACATCATCACTGTACACTCAGAAGGAGATCAGAGCGCTTATGGTCATGTTCAATGTGCAATGAAGACGATCTTTAAATGAATAATGAACGTCACCATATGCCTCCCCCAGCGGCTTAGGCACCATGTCTCTCAACAGATCTCCGTCTTTGATTTTGTATTCGTTCCACTGATGCAATTTGTGCCAAGCCATCAATCATTGTCTCTGCTAGAATACCTCTTCCTCTTCTTCTGTTGATCTGTCCAGTCATTACAATGCTCTCCAATGCCTCTCTTCTTTATTCTGCCAATAACCATAAATTGATTCATCTGTCAAAGCACCTAAGTACTTAGTGAACATACTACAATGTATTGCTTCAGAATAGTCCCGTTTACTTTTAGTTTATGACGTAAGTTATGTGTATATGACAGTAAATTTGTATTTTAAAAAAATGTGTCTGTTAGAATATTTTATTTCATTTATTTTATTTATAAAATGAATTCTTCTTCTGCTTCTTCCCTTTCACCAATGTAAACTGGGAAAGTGCTGGTTGCTCATCCACCTCTGAACCCTACTCTTGTTCTAGAATCAGAGCTTTGCTTGCACATCCATTTTACAGATCTGACCTTGTATGCAGACAGTTCCTTGCCTCTCAGGAAGATGCACTCTGACTTAGAAGGAATCTCCCCCCCCCCCCCCCCAATAGTCAACTCTTACAACATGCTTGTTGGAGAGGCAGTGGGTCTGTTCTTGTTCCCCCCCCCCCCCAACCTATGTGGCCCTGGAACCACAACGGGGAACAAAACGTATTACAAATATATTTGTATGAAACATGTATGTAGATTGGTAATTTTATTAACAGTATTCAATTTTTTTGCAGATTTTTTTATCGCATGTCAAGTCTGACGAGCTGTCAGCTGCGGCTGCTGCAAGAGCGGCCAGTGCCAGCCCACCTTCGAAACATAATCACATGACCATCAGTGACGATGACCTTGTCTCACTTTCAGTGAAGGAGCTGAATCGGCTGTTGAAGGGTTTAACACGGGATGAGGTGAGCAAGCTCAAACAACGAAGGCGTACTTTGAAAAACCGAGGGTACGCAGCTAACTGTAGAGAGAAGCGCATTTCACAGAAAGAAGAACTTGAAACAGAGAAAGATCTTCTGCGTGCTGAGGTAAATAGACTTCAAAGAGAAAACGATATTGTGAAAATGGAGCTGAATTCTCTAAGAAGTAAATGTGAAGCCTTAGAACAATTTGCTTACCAGAATGATATTCGAGTGCTCACACAGCCGCTTGTTATGTCCTCCATGCGTAGTTCGATTGTTATGAAAACGGATCCATCGCTTCCTACTTCGGTTAAAACAGAACCAATGTTGCCTACATCGACTGTATCATAGCGGAGGTGCCAAATGGTTGGCAGATCTTTGCCATTTCATGTGGACTGAGTTTAAGCACCAGATGTAACACATGAATGATTACACTTTACAGGCATTAAATACTCGACACGTGAGGCCTTAAAGTGAACATACAGTTGATCCCTAACTCCTGGATTACCTGAGAGATAAGCACTAACGCGTCCACAGCCTGTGTGACACAGATAATTTGCATACACACCCTTGGATATTTACTGAGGGAGAATGAGCATTTATGTACTTGCTCTGAGTGCAGTGATGTTGATTCTCTAACAAGATGGCTGCTAGAAAGATCTTTGTAAATCCTTGTTTTGCCTGCACATTTCAGGAAGTATGTTTAAATAACCAGTCATCTGACTGTTAAACAGTTACAGAATTTTTTTTTTAAAATTGGGAAGGGGGGGGGGGGGGGGGGGGGGGGGGTTAACAAAATTGTTTCCTTTGTTAGATAGAACAGCCAAGATGGCATGTTATTTTAGCCCAAAATGCATTCTGGCTTATTTGGTTTGTGGTATTCTACAAGCTGAACAATTGTTCCTCAACAAGGACTTCCAAAACATGTTACAGTCTCCTGCCAACAAGGAATCACCATGTGTACAACATTCACAGATGTTGCATCACTTTGGATATTGTCAATATATGGATACATATCATGTCGTTTTCCACATATCACATCATTTTTCACATAATTTCCAGTGACATTACTATCTTTAATTGTTCATACAGTGTTATCTGACACTGTAAAGTTGCCTGAATTTTGAATGGATCTGGCTAGAAAGGACATGTGGGAGGAAGAGAACGGCGCGTAAATTACCAGTTTGAACCCGGAAAAGTCAACATCTTCACCTGAAGACATTTGCCGAGAGAGACAGAGCGCCTGTGGGGATGCCTAGTGAGCTAGTTGTTTATTCTGAAGTCAGTAATTGACAAGACTGTTCCAAATCACCTTTGTTTATTGATATTTATTTTTCTGTGTTGTTTTCTGACATTGGATATTGTTTCTGACTGCTGCTTTTACTGCAGTGGATTATTTGTATTGAGGTTGACATAGTTCAGTTCTGCTGCGGATTAAGCGCTTGGAAAAGCAGACAAGTGGTCTCCAAATTACTGTGCAGGTGCAAATAAAACCAGTGAAATTCAACTATGCTGTCCCAGAGTAAGTCACTGCAGAAGTGCCAATGTATCAGCATTGTCAAGAAATGTGTTTCAACTGGGAGTAACTAGAGTTTGTCTTCTTGGGATGACAGATTTGAGCCAGATCGTCCTCCTCTTTTATTCTTAAGAAACCAGCAGTGTCTCATTGGTTAGACTTGATTATCCCGTAATGTTTTTTGTGTGTGTGTTAATTTGTCACTTTTGATCAGAGGATGTTAAAGAAATCTGGCTTCTGTAATTGTAACATTCAGCGTTTAGCCTCTTTGAAAATGGTGCTCTTATAATTTGTTGTAATGATAATTTATTTGCACACTGAGAATAGAAAAATCTTGAGGGCGCTACTGCTCCATGGAGGGCGCTACTGCTCCATGGAGGGCGCTACTGCTTCCCTGGAGGGCGCTACAACTGCCTGGAGGGCGCTGCTGTCTCCTGGAGAGCGCCACTGCTCTTTGGAGGGTGCCACTGCTCCCTGGAGGGTTGTGGGACAGTCCAGGGGGCGGTAAATGCCTCAGCAATATTGGGTTGAGGGTGTTGAAATGGACTAGGGAGCGGTAGGAACCTAAGGTGAAGTCAGGGGCATTTAAAAAAAAAAAAATAAGGCGGAAAGATAAACACCTAGATGACGTGGTCACATGACCACTGACCAGATAAATGATTCTTCTGATCGTGTGCGATAGTGAATCTTTACCGCCTGTGCTTATCGATATGGCACTTGGTGGTGATGATGATTATATTCTAAAGGAGAAAAATGCGCTGAGTAATTCTATTTTCTCTTTTAATTAGAAAAAGAGGTGGTAGGCCAGACAAATTTGGGAAACTTTTCTACACATTTTTTTACTACTTCAACTCTCAGATAATTTATTACTGTAACTCCCAGATGGTTTTTACTGTAACTCTTGTACAGTTTTTAACTCTTAGATGGTTTTAACTGTAATTCTCATATGTCTTTAGGCTGGGTCGACCAGGTCAGTTTGAAAGGAATTCAAACTTCAAAACCACAGGGGTGGCAGTCAGGTGTCTTAGTCCATTCGCTATTGCAGATCTCTTCAAGTTTGGTCTGATGGAACAAATTTTGTATTTATTTATGCAGTGGTTCTTGTTTGTTTTCCCAAGTTTACAGTGTTATTTGTTTTCCAGATTTATGGGGTGTTTCCTATTTGTTTTCCAAATTTATGGGGTGTTTCTTATTTGTTTTCCCACGTTTACAGTGTTATTTGTTTTCCAGATTTATGGGGTATTTCTTATTTCTTTTTCCGAGTTTATGGTGTTTCGTTTACTTATTTGTTTTCCGGTTTAAACTATGTCTATTGTTTATTTTTCCAAGTTTATATGGCGTTGTTTGTTTTCCCAAGTTTATGGGGGTGTTTCTTTTTTGTTTTTTCTTCTTCAAATTTCTGTGAATGAAACTGATGGGTTGTGCAATATTAACTGACAGTGACTGGCTACCATTTCTGTTTCAGCAGTATCTTATTTGTTGTATGTTAGTCACCTTTTACAGCAGGCTTGTTGAGAGCTGTGGATCCTGTCCCCCACCCTTGCCAGAGTGGGGCCCCCTCTACTTCTGGACACTTGGTCTTCTTCTGTAACTTGCCTTTTGCGTGCACATCTGTTTTACAGAACTGGCTTGTTTGTGTTCAGAGAGGGAGAATCCATGTCTCAGGCAGGTGCACGCTGACTGTGAAGAAAACTCCCCTAGTTAACTTCTTCTTCTTGGCGTTCACCAGCTGTACACTCTGGCGGAAAGTTCTGGTTGCTCGTCCACTACTGAACTACAGTCCTGCTCCAGAACCTGAGTGTTGCGTGTGCATCAGTTTTACAGATCTCATTCTCTTGAATACAGACTGTTGGTTCCTTGCCTCTCCAGCAGATGCACTCCGACTTCAAAGGAAGCTCCCCAATTAGTCGACTCTTTCGACATACTTTTGGGGAGGCAGTGAGTCTATTCTTGTTTTCCCCACAATGGGGTCCCGGAACCCACACGGAGGCCCTAGTTAACTGCCTTTTACCATGTGCTTTTTTTTGTTTTGGTGTTTGTTGTTGACTGGGGCAGTGGGTCTATCCCACTCCGCCCCCTTCCAAATGGGGGCCTTGGGACCCACACTCGGAGAACGGCAAAATTAAGAACAGCCTCAGAGAAATGAAGATCACCTCATGTAAATGCTGCATTAAAAAAAAAGTCCTTACGTATCCTCCCTCCCTCCCCCTTTCTCCCCCACTTTGCTGAGGTATCTGGGGCAAGAGGTGAGAAAAAGAAGAAGCTGAGCATGCATGTAGATATATCCCCCCCTAACCCCCAACACTTTGCTGAGGTATCTAGAGCAGAAGAAGAAGAAGCTCATTATGCATGAAGATACGTCTCCTAATATGTGGACAGGTATTCTGTTTCCGTTAGCACCATCTCCTTCTGTGTATAGTTATTGAGCTTGTTTGCTCATCTAAATACTTATTTATTTGTTACAGTGCGTGGTGAAGAAATATCAGCTTCAAATGTTGTTTATTCACCTTTCCGTGATTTGATCGCCACATTTGTTTTCCTTTTCTGTTTACAGAAACATTTTAGTATGTATATTTTTGTTTGTTTGTATATAACGGTCACATTATGCATTTTGTATATAACCACCATTTTAAAATTTTTTTTTTTTTCAAATTTTATTCACTGGCTGTACAAAAAGATTAATAATATTGTTAATAATTTTAAACAGGAAGAATTTGTGAATATGTGGTTTCCTGTTTGTCCTTATATAATTCCATAAAATCACTAGAGCTGTCATCTCAACATCTAATTTTGTACTCACTGTGAAGTGAAAGTGTGCTGTCCTACAAGAGATTAACTTAAAATTGTACATTAAGAGTTCAGATAGTTGTTTTTTTTTCTGTTTAAAAAAAAAATTTGTGCTGTGCCAGTAAGTGTCCATTTGTACCGTATGGAATTATTATTGGTAATTTATGCTTTTTTGTTCAAAACAGAGTCAATATTTAGAGTTGATGATCAGAGAGGTGTCAATATTAGTGTTGTTAATCAGAGAGGAGTCAATATTAGTGTTGTTGATCAGAGAAGAGTCAATATTAGTGTTGTTAATCAGAGAGAAGTCAATATTAGTGTTGTTTATCAGAGAGGAGTAAATATTAGTGTTGTTGGTGATCAGAGAGGAGTCAATATTAGTGTTGTTGATCAGAGAGGAGTCAATATTAGTGTTGTTGGTGATCAGAGTAGAGCCAGTATTAATTTCAGGGGAAAAATAATAGACCACAGACTTTTTTAATAAAAGAACTTTTAAAAAACAAGTTTGTCATAAAAGACGACTAAAGAAAGGCTTATTGAAATTGGACGTGTTGGGCAGAAAGACATAGAT
Organism: Candidula unifasciata; assembly: GCA_905116865.2. Lineage (NCBI taxonomy): Eukaryota > Metazoa > Mollusca > Gastropoda > Stylommatophora > Geomitridae > Candidula > Candidula unifasciata. The sequence continues at coordinate 133,171 of CAJHNH020001322.1, forward strand.
ATCGCAGCTTAGTTGTAAACCACAGTGCAACTTGCCAACTCCTCTTTTAAGTGCGAACACAGAAGTAGAAAACAGAGGCAGACAATAGGACATTGATAGTGACAGACTCAGTAAGCATGTTTTAGAAGATCCAAACTAGCAAACTCCAACTTGAATGCATTGACAGCATCCAGAAGTCCGGTCTAAAAAAAACGGTCTAGATTGTAAACATCAGAACAATCCGGATTGAAAAGAGATGACAGATTAGCTGTGTCTACAGTGGTTAATGAAATAAAAGTATGGGCAGGACATTCATACTGAATATGCTGCATTCCTGAGACAAAAGATTCAGAGATGATGAACCGCCTGTTTGAACTTGACATTAAAACTGGTGGGTAGGACCAATATCTAGGATGTCGATGCAAGTAACAAGACAGTGAAAACATGGTCCTGGAGTTTGTCAGAAGAAAAGATAACAAAGAATTTGTATATATATATATTGCAATGCTGTATTTTTTATATTTTTTGCCAGTTGCACAGTGTTGCTTTGTGTGTGTATGTGTGCGTACATGCATGTGTGTGTGTGTGTGTGTCACTGATGGTCATGTTTTCATCAGTCCAGGACAGTTGAGTGTCACCTTTTCATTGCTTTGGCTTTCAGCTGCTTAAATGTGGGGACTTGATAACAGTGTATTCTGATTTTTGTAATTTTACTGAGGCTGTGAGAGGTTTTCTTGTGAAGCAACACTGATAGAGTTTATGCAGGATGTTGCATACAAGCAGTTGTTTTAGAAGGCTGACTTCCCTTGTGGGTTCTGAGGATCCCATTTGAGAAGGGGGAAAGAAAATTAACCCCCTCCCAACAAGCATGTTGTCACTGCTGACTATTTAAAGATTTGCTGAAGTCAGATGTAACTGACTCATAAAGAGAACTGATTGCCCACATCAGAAAGAGCCAATCTACATTCTTTGGTCATGTGATGAGAAGGAGAAAGTTGGAGTGCATCAGGACGATAGGAAAGCTGCAGGGAAGGAGAGGCAGAAAGAGAGGAAGAGAAAGGATGCTGGACAGTTTGACATCATGGCATAGAGGATCAGAGTTGATTGAATGTACACAAGACAAAAGGTAGATAGACATGACTACCAGCGCCACACGGTATGGACTTTAAAAAGAAGAAGAAGTCAGGTGTGTTAAACCAAAATGTGCAATTATTGCAACATGACTGTAAATCACAACATGGTGTGCTAAAGGGCAAATTTAGAAAAAGACTGACATACCTAATCTTCCGCCGTTTTATTCCCCCATTGCAGATTAGGCTTTTTACCAACTGAAGCTAAGCTGTTCTATCTTTTCCTGCCTTCTGCAGCTCATCACATATCCTCCTGTTACTATACTGTCTCTAATTGTCTTCTGCATATGTTTTAGGACAATAAATATTGGGCCCTGTGGGTTCCAGTCCAAGTGTATTCTAGGCATCCCATTGTCAGGTTTGCCTAGCATGTGTCTTATCCAACACCGGAGTCTCTTCTTGACAGCTGGGATTTTAGTTTTCTTACTCTGTTAGAAGTGACTCTTAGAAGTTCAAGACTACAGTTGGGAGACATGAGTTTAGATCCCCCAGTGAAGTGATGGAGTGAGGTTAGTGAATAAGTTCAACAATTTCATGGTCCTCAGGTACTGAGATTCAGTTTTTGCAGTGGGCACTTTTTATAAAAGGATTTTTATGGTTTTTTGAACAGTGGTACAAGAGTCGCACCGTGGAAGACATTAAGCTAATCTCACCAAGAATATTACCAAAACCAGTAGGGCAGTGGCTCTCAGCCTTCTAAATGACGTGACCCTTAAATACAGTTCTTCATATTGTGGCGACCTCCAACCATAGAGTTATTTTCATTGCTATGTCATAACTTCAGTGAATATGTGTTTTCCTATGGTCCTTGGCAACCTCTGTGAAAGGATCGTTCGACCCACAGGTTGACAACCGCTGTGGTAGGGGGTGCTCTCTAGCCAGCCTTCACTGGGGAGACGGCACATATATTTTTTTTTTTTAAGTTATGAAATTGTTTCTTCTAGGACCAAAAGTAAACAAAGATCCTAACAGGCACACTTCATAGTGACTGTACTAGCACCTGCCCTTAAATCCTCAGGCTGAAGTCTTTCATAACCTAAGCAGATGAAAGTGGTAGTAAAGATTAGTTGCCCCCCCCCCCCCCAGTGGGTTCCGGTGACCCATTTATTTGGGGGAGGGGGGGTATAGATCCACTGCCCCCTAGCAAGTACGTCATAAGAAGCCACTAATTAGGGATGTTTGCTTCAAATGTCAGAGTGCATACGCCTGAGAGGTGAGGAGCCAGCAGTCTGCATATGTGTATGCAAACTGCAAGTTCTGGAAAAATACCAAAGTCCAGGAGTGGACGAACAACCAGAACTTTCCACTGGAGTTTACAGCTAGTGAACACGACTAATCTTTTTTCTTTCACTTCTGCATAAATAATTATGTTACACCATTAAGTTTTCTTTTCTGTGTAACCAGAATGTCCTCTTACTTGAACCCACAGGCAGATGTGAAAGAAGGGGAGGCTAAAAACAATTAGACACAAAAAAAAGTCACAGCCGATAAATAATATGAGTAGATAGCAGGAACTGTGGGAGATAGCAACAGATAGAATGGCTTGATGTGAGTTAGAGGAGAGCAGAGAAAGAATGTGTTACCTTTGTGCCCATGGATGTGTAGACCTAGGAAAATATGGAGTGATGGCATTAAGAACAGCCTTACAGAAATGAACATCTGTTTTAGTAGTGCTCTTGACAGAGCTCATCAACGAATGTTACATCTCCCCCAACACTTTGATGAGGTACAAGGTGGAAGAGAAGAAGAAGAAGAATGTGTAGGCACAGATGACTGAGAATCTTTGTATACAGAAAAGAAATCCTTACATACTCCTTACACTCTTACATCCTTGTTTACATCCCTCACAACTTTGTACACATAACAAAAATCCCTTTACATCATCCTTACACTTTAAATTCCTGACAGCATTTTATACATAAGAGAATTCCCTGACGTACTCATTACACTTTACATCCCTTGCAGCATTTTCCACATAACAGAAATCCTTGACATACTCCTTATACTTTTACAACCTTGTATACATCCATCAGGGACCATCTCCACAGTGGAGGATGATGTTACATCCCTTACAGTAGAGCTGTCCAAATAAGATTAATCAGGACAAAATGTTGAAAATAGGACCCCCACTCCCCTTAGGCCTGAGCTCAAGCATTGAAAGATCAGTAATACAGTACAACTGGCAATGACCCCTGGGCCACTTGCTAGCCACCGCTGGCCAGATTCCTGCCATTTTAAGAATAGCCCTACCTCATAACACATGAACACAACAATTTTTATCAAATAATAAAATAGTGATGCAGATTTTTCATTTACCAGTAGGCCTGAGTTTGTTACCACAGCTAGTCAACTATATATATATATATATATATATATATATATATATATATATATATATATATATATATATATATATATATATATATATATATATATATATATATATATGTGTGTGTGGGTGTGTATATATATACTTCCATATACACATACACACCCACACACACACACACATATATATATATGTGTGTGTGTGGGTGTGTATGTGTCATATATACTTCCATATACACATACACACCCACACACACACACACACACATATATATATATATATATATATATATATATATGGTGGTCAACTTGTATGGTAGGTTTAGGCCTAACTTATAAATTTGAGCGAAATATTTTGGGTTAACCTGTAGGCTGCAATTTAAGGTACAGTTTTTCTAATTTTGACACTTTTAGGGCGTATTTATATCCTTTTTTTTTTTTATTGTTGTCGCGACTGAGTGTACGATAGCATCCTTTTCATACTCATCATCATTCCAGTGTTAACGTATGTACTCATTGATTTCCCATTGATGATGCAGTTGTTGCAATGTAAGCCTTTGTACAAAATTTTCAAAAAAGTGAATAAATAAGCAGTATCTTTATTGTGGGTGGTTGGTTTCTTTATAACATAGATATGATCATTGTATAGTGCACATTAGTGAAGCTTGTAAATGAGTGTGTGATGCATACAAATGAAGTGTGTGTAAATGAGTGTGTGACACATACAAGGAAAGTGTTTGTAAATGGGTGTGTGGCACATACAAGTGAAGTGTGTGTAAATTAGTGTGGCGCATACATGTGACACATACAAGTGAAGTGTGTGTAAATGAGTGTGACCAATCTGGTAATCTTTGTTTCAGCTTCATAGCAAGCAGATCACCCCATATTTGCTCCGCTCCTGGGCCAATGAAAAACACACATAATGTTTATCACAGTCCCTTGTGGAAAGATTGACAAGTGCTGTGTGTAAATTAGTGTGACACATACAAGTGAAGTGTGTGTAAATTAGTGTGCAACACATACGAGTGAAGTGTGTGTAAATTAGTGTGACACATACAAGTGAAGTGTGTGTAAATTAGTGTGACACATACAAGTGAAGTGTGTGTAAATTAGTGTGACACATACATGTGAAGTGTGTGTAAATTAGTGTGACACATACAAGTGAAGTGTGTGTAAATTAGTGTGCAACACATACGAGTGAAGTGTGTGTAAATGAGTGTGACACATACAAGTGAAGTGTGTGTAAATGAGTGTGGTGCATACAAGTGAAGTGTGTGTAAATGAGTGTGCACATACAAGGGAAGTGTGTGTAAATTAGTGTGGCACATACAAGTTGAGTGTGTGACACATACAAGTGAAGTGTGTGTTAATGAATGTGTGACACATACAGATGAAGTGAATGACACAGGTGAACTGTAAATAAATATGACACATACAACTATGTAAATGAATGTCACGCATACAAGTGAGTTGTGTAAATGAATTTGTGACACATACAAGCAAAGAGTTTAAATATACGCCACACATACAAGTAAAGTGAATCAATGAGTATCATACATATAAATGAATTATGTAAACGAATGTGTGACACATACAACTGAAGTTTGTAAATGAATGCCACACACTCGAGTAAAGTGGGAAAAAGTGACAAACTCAGGCCCAGCTCTGCCCAGGGTCACTTATGAGTGACGAAGTTGGGCCAAGAGACTCCTTGGACGTTCATTCATGTGTGTTAACCTTTGAGACGCTTAACACTAAACCTAGGTCCCACGAGAGAGCGCATTCTTCAGCCCTCTAGCGTAGACCAGCCTGACAAAGCCTCAATGAAAGATCACCTATTGTGTAGCTGAGCGGAGCTGGGCCTGAGTTCGTTACCTGTTCCGTAAATATCAATGAGTGTCATACATACAAGTGAATTATATAAATTAATGTGTAACACATACAAATAAAGGGTGTAAATGAATGTTACAGATTCAAATTAAGTATATAAATGAGTGTATAACCATAAAATGAAGTGTATAATTAGTGGGTGACACATACATGTATGTAAATGAGTCACACATACAAATGAAAGAGTAAGTGACACATACAAGTGAAATGAGTAAGTGTATGCATGATTCATAACACTAAAAGGTAATTTTCTAATGGCCTAATTGTCTCTCTTCTGGCATCTTTTTCTTCTTTGGTAGTCTTACTGATACCAGGTTGTAGCCCAGTGCCATGGTCTTCTGTATTTGTCGTGCGCTTCTCGGGTGGCTTGGGTAATGGATTTGTTCATCTTTTTTCTAGGTTTTAGCTACACGATTTATCCATATCTTTCCTGGTCTTCCTCTTGCCTCGCTCCCAGGTGTTCTGCTGTAAAAGATCTCATCTGCAGTTTAGTCTGGCTGCTTCTCACGACAGTCGAGTCTGGATAAGTAGAAGTCGCAGGGACCTAAGAAAATGCTTCCACTTATCAGGATTGCTACTTATTCAGACAGCACACACAATAGAGAAAATTGCAGGGACTAAGCTGGTCATGTCGACTTCACCTAAATTCGACGTGGACTGGACTGTAGATGGCTTAACCATTTCATTCTTTATTAAAATAATACAGACATGGTCTTATTCCAACTTTTTCTCTTACGCTGGTATTCGTAACCCTCTCTTCTTGTGTTGTGAGTAACCTTGCAGAGACAGCGCATTTCACATACATCTCTTGGCATCAAATGTCCATAAAATTGCTTACCAAGATGAGAGACAGGGTGTGCTAAGGATCAACTCTAGTCAACCTTTATTGCGAGACATTCAACTAATTTATCGACTGATATCTTTTGTTCACCGTCTTACCGGTCGATCCATGCCTCTTCTGCTCTGACTACATAGTCGCAGAGACCTGCCTGGCAAGGTCAATCAATTTGTTACAAAGACCAAAATCCATACATAGAAGAGTAAGGAGTGTGCATGCCAACTTTGAAGAAATCTCTCCTAAAAATAAAATCAACGATGATAATTAACTACTATTCTAAGGGCATAATAAATCAACTGTGGTTAGTCTTCCCAAACGAAGTAGGTCACATTCATTCACAAGTTTGTTGGGCTGGCCTACTCTCCTGCCGGTTACGGGTGTGCCATTCTTTTGTTTGTTTTCTGGGTTGTCTTGCATTTACGTTTTTATTCCGAGAAAGAGGATGCCTGTGACATAGGTTGCAGCACTCTCTAGGGTGGTTGTGTTAGACCCAGATTGTCCATGGTTTTGGAGAGTTAAAAACGTTGGCGCGCTGAAATATACAACACGCGATATCAACGACATTGCGGAACCCCTCCGTAACCTTGTGCCAAGGCCACGTTGCTCAAGGTCTACCAATCAGGAGCCAGCTAGTGTGTATATGGGTGGTCGGTTGGGAAACTAACGTTAGTTTTACCTCATAGTACAGTTTCGATCTTGACCAAGATCCAGAAAAGTGTAAACAAAGCAATGTTTGAAACAGAAACACAAATTATATAATTGTCCTCAATAAAATAAAATAAAAATTGCACGATGTATAAAATAACAAATGTATAATAAGAACTCGATGGACTGACTGACTGACTTTCTACCCCACCAGGACATCACACAAGCGATAAACACCCGATGACACAAAGTGCCACCATGTGGATGAGGATCGCCGTGGAGAGGTCCCAGAAACCGCGTTCAGACATTTGGCCATAATGATGACCTGCCTATATTACGGCCCCTGGCAAAAGCCAGGGTGGGGCTTCAAATAACAAAAAATTTCGTCCTAAAAAGGACGAAACACCTAGCATATGCTAGGGTTATTGCTGATCAACTCGATGGACATTTTAGATCCCAGTTATAGGTAACCGTGAGAGTTAAACCGGATATTTTTAGTGGAAATGCCACTACTGCTTCTAGGAACCACACCTTCTATTATGTCGTCTTGTGTAGCCTATCCTTTTCCTGTTTTCTCCGAACTTCTTAAAGTGGTTTTCAGAAATTGTGAAATAGAGATCTGCAAATTTTACTACTTCTTCGTGTTCACCGGCTGTAAACTCTAGCGAGGAGTTCTGGTTGTTTGTCCATTTCGTGACTCTAATCTTATTTTAGAGCATTGAATTATGGGTGCACATCCATTTTACATATCTGCCATACTGGTATGCAGACTGTTTGTTCTTCGTCGTTATAGCAAAAGGATAAAAAACTTCATTAAAGTATTAGACGACAAAGAGGATTTGGGAATCACGATAGACGATGTCTGTTTCAGACCAAGTACCTGAGGTGGAGTAGGAACAAGCAGAAATAGTAGTAGTAGTAGTAGTAGTAGTAGTAGTAGTAGTAGTAGTAGTAGTAATAGTAGTAGTAGTAGTAGTAGTAGTAGTAGTGGTAGTGGTAGTAGTAGTGGTAGTGGTAGTAGTAGTAGTAGTAGTAGTAGTAGTAGTAGTAGTAGTAGTAGTAGTAGTAGTAGTAGTAGTAGTAGTAGTAGTAGTAGTAGTAGTAGTAGTAGTAGTAGTAGTAGTAGTAGAAGAAGAAGAAGAAGAAGAAAGAAGCAGAATTACGATAATTGATCCAGACCAAGCACCCGAGAAGGTGGAGGAGGATCCTCATCATCATCATCATCATCAGGTACCTTGCCGACTGGCGTGGGCGATCATGCCTCTTCACAATCTACGATCTCCTGCAGCATGTAACAGTTCGTGTGCCAACACACCTCCGTTTCATTCAAAAAGACTGTCAAAAATCTTCTCTCGTTGTCTTCCTCTATGCTTTCTTCCACATATCTTTCCAGCGGTCACAACATGTTCTATTTTATCTCTTCTCATAATATGGCCGGAAAATGATGACTGTCTCCTTTTGATGTCTGTGATAAGTTGTCTTTTTTTTTTTATTTTTTTTTTTTATTTCACTATTTCTTTAAATCCTGTGCCACCAGTGTGACATCAACTGCTTTCTACTTGACCCATTCATGATATTAAATTAAAAAAGAGAATCGTCTTAGGGCTCCCGTCTCTTTCAAAACCTCTTGGTTGCTCTTTTTTGGCTGTCCGAGGTATTCTAAGCATTTTCTATGTAAAACCTCAAGAAATTGTTTGGCCTGCCTAGTGATTGTCCAGGATTCACAGCCATATGTTAAAACTGGATGTATATAGAAAGCAAGAATTCTTTTTCTAACTCTCAATGACGAGGATATATTCCACAAAATATTTTTCATTTTACAAAATGCAGTTTTTGCCTGTCCTATTCTGTTTCTTATCTCAGCTAGGCATCTTCCATCTGATGTTATCAGAGGAGGATAATATACCCTTAAGCATATACTTCTTGTCATTTTTAGGACAAAATTTGTCGTTATTTGAAGCCCTACTAAGGCTCTTGCCAGGGGCCGCAATATAGCCTGGCCATAAATATGGCCTAAAGGCTGAACGCGGTTTCTGGGACCTTTCCACTGTGATCCTCACCCGCATGGTGACACATTGTGTCATTGGGTGTTTATCGCTTGTGTGATGTCCTAGTGGGGTAGAAAGTCAGTCAGTTAGTCATCAGAGGAGGATAGGGGGAAAAGAGGGCAGAAGAGAATGAGTAAGGGGGAAGAGGAGGAAAAGGAAGAAGAAGTAATAAGGACGACGATGAAGAAGAAGAAGGCTAAGGAGTATGAGAAGGAGAAGGAGAGAGAAGAAAAAGTAAAGAGGAAGAAGGAGGACGAGCTGGAGAAGGAAAAAGAAGAGGGACATAAACAGCAGAACCCAACTAAAACGAGATTACTGCTCTCAACTGTATACCACCTCATGCAACAATCTAACTCCGAGCCCAGCCTCTCTAATAGAAACTTCATGCTCACAATTTGAACGATAAACTCGTTTAATAAATTCCCTTATCTCATCAAAGAATGAATTTAACTACATCTCCTCTCTAGGAAACAAAAAATGGAAATTCATAAAGTTATTTAGAACCGGCAGTGTTGGATGAGTGTTTTACAAGGTTTTAATATCGATTAATTAATTGATAAAGATAAATATAAAATGATAAAATCAGATTCAGACTATCACTCAATCTCAATAATAATAATACCAGTATCTGGTATGAAATTGCTCTTGTTAATTGGGTGTTATTGGAAGTTATTTTATCCTTTCATCGTATCGGGCTTTTCTGCTGTAGAAATGAAATGTTCATGAGAACTGTGTGGTCCTTACCCGCAAAAAACTTGCAGATCTGTGTGTCGTAATGAGCGATAAGCTTCCGTCGTTTCCGTGATGTGTCACCCTAACCCTACCCCTAACCAAAACCCTAACCCTACCCCAAACCTTAACCCTACCCCAAACCCTACCCCTAACCCTACCCCAAATCCTAACCCTACCCCAAATCCTAACCAAAGCCCTAATCCTAACCCTAGGATGACAGGTAACTATATCAATTGTTTTGTTCCCTCTTTACCACTCCGTATTTGCACTGCAGCCAAGGGAGTGAACTCCGACTAAGCGACCGTCACCTTCCAGCTAGCGACCGTTATTTAAAGGAGAGCGCTTATTTGGCAGTGCTTCTGTTACAGCACGTAACAACTAACATTAGTGGTGAATTAAAACTGTTTCTTCCATTAATATAAATATGTAACATTAGCGGTGAATTAACACTGTTTCTTCGGTTACAGCATATACTTATCATTAGTGGTAAATAAACAGTATTTCTTTTGTGACAGTAAATATGTAACATTAGTGGTGAATTAACACTGTTTCTTCTGTTACAGCACATAGGTAACATTAGTGGTGAATTAACACTGTTTCTTCTGTTACTATAAATATTTAACATTAGTGGTGAATTAACACTGTTTCTTCTGTTACAGTAAATACTAAACATTAGTGGTGAATTAACACTGTTTCTTCTGTTACAGTAAATACTTAGCATTAGTGGTGAATTAACACTATTTCTTCTGGTACAGTAAATACTTAACATTAGTGGTGAATTAACACTATTTCTTCTGTTACAGTAAATACGTAAAATTAGTGGTGAATTAACACTATTTCTTCTGTTACAGTAAATACGTAACATTAGTGGTGAATTAACACTATTTCTTCTGTTACAGTAAATACTTAACATTAGTGGTGAATTAACACTATTTCTTCTGTTACAGCACATGCGTAACATTAGTGGTAAATTAACACTGTTTCTTCTGTTACTGTAAATACTTAACATTAGTGGTGAATCAACACTATTTCTTCTGTTACTGTAAATACTTATCATTAGTGGTGAATTAACAGTATTTCTTCTGTTACAGCACATACGTAACATTAGTGGTGAATTAACACTGTTTCTTCTGTTACTGTAAATACTTATCATTAGTGGTGAATTAACAGTATTTCTTCTGTTACAGCACATACGTAACATTAGTGGTGAATCAACACTATTTCTTCTGTTACTGTAAATACTTATCATTAGTGGTGAATTAACAGTATTTCTTCTGTTACAGCACATACGTAACATTAGTGGTGAATTAACACTGTTTCTTCTGTTACTGTAAATACTTAACATTAGTGGTGAATTAACACTGTTTCTTCTGTTACTGTAAATACGTAACATTAGTGGTGAATTAACACTGTTTCTTCTGTTACTGTAAATACATAGCAGACTAATGCTGCCCGTGAGTACACTTCACATGCTGGACATTCACTCTTCATGCATTTATGGCTTAGCCATTGTTATGACAATCATTGCCTTGGCAATATCCACGAGATTCTCACTACGTAACCTGCTCAACATCCGTGTGGTGGATGATAATGCGTATGCACTAGGAGCCAAGTGTGTCTTGGGTGACGCTTCTCCATGCGATGCTGCAGGTAGTGATGGTGATGATGAAGCAGATCCGGATGGTGAAGAAGACACAGCGACGGGTGTTGTGACTGACAGTAAGTTAATATTATACTAGATATGGGATTTGTATATTTTATCAAATCTTACTTTTCTAAGCATCATTGAGTAAGGTAGTTTGCCACTGCTTTGCTTCTTGTAACTGGTGACTTTATTTCAATATGTGAGCTCCCCCGTTTTGTGTGAAAAAGACTAGACCCACCGCACACTTATGAAGTTTTTAAAAAAGGAAATTGTTACTTGATTGTTCTGTAAAGTTAGTGACATTTGTCCAGTGATTTAATTTGCTTTAATACATCTGTGTTCTGTCTCTGCTTCCATTTTTCAACTGGATGATGTTATGCTCCCTCGATACTTAAGGTCTTTTGCTTGCCTGAGTTGTTGGTTTTCTGTGCATATCTTGATTTTTTTTTTTCTGTTTTCGCAAAGGTCATAACTTCTGTGTTTTTTTCTTCAAATTTTTACATTTCTGTTCAACAAGAATGTTGAATTAAGAATCAACATCACAGCACTCAGCACCTCCCCCCCCCCCAACCCCAACCCCATAAGCGCTCCGTCTCCATCTTCAGCAGTAAGCAAAGAGTTCCGATTCTGATGGCACCAGTAACTGTCTGATTGTATATCTGTCTCGCCTGTCCCCTGAGTGTTGAGCACCAGCCAGACTCCTTTGTAACTCCTTGCAGCGCCATTCTCCCCAGACTGTATTGATCTATCTGTGCCTTGGCACTGTTCAACAAGAGGGAAATTATAATCTGGAAATATAGTATACAGTACCTTACAGCATTTTTCAAAATCATATGTTTTGTCTGAGAGCATAAAGATCTCAATATATGTTGTTCATCAATCACAAGTGATAAAGACCACTCTTTCTTACATCCATCACAAATTAAATGTTTGTGGGTCCAGAGTTGACAAATAAGTCCAGTGCCTGCCCGGAAGAGTCTATGACAATGAGGACAGGACACAGTGTCTGTAGATAAAAGGCCTGTTTGGCAGGTCTTTCTGGCCTGTCCCCGATGTTCAGCTGCCCTTGTTCTAGATGCCTCGCAGATCATTGCACCATTTCCGATATATGTGCGCGATAAAGTCCGTTCTTGTGCTGCAGCCTCCCAGGTGTCAGGGTTTATACTGAAGGCTTCCAGTGATGCCTTTAGTGTTTCCTTGAAATTCTTTTTTTGTGTGGCCCCCATGAGAACGTCTACCTTCATGGACCTCACCATAGAAAATTATTTTTGAGAGCCGATGGTCAGGCATTCAAACAATATGGCCAGCCCATCAAATCTGTGACTGCATCAGGGTGGTATTGATGCTGAGAATGCCAATCCTATCCAGTCTGACAGTGTCCGAGACCATGTCTTGCCCCTTAATGTTCAATATCTTTCTCAGACAGACTTGCAGAGAGGATGAAAGATTAACAAAGAGACAAAAGCTGTGTACACAAGAGTGGAATGGGAGTATCCCTGTGTGGTTATTCCGGGGTCCCATTGTGGGAAAACAAAGATAGACCCACTGTCTATCAAAAAGCATGTCGTAAGAGTTGACTGATTGGGAGCTTTCTTCAAAGTTGGAGTGCATCTGCCTGAGAAGCAGGGAACCAATAATAAGCTAATAATTGGGTCAGATCTGTAAAATGGATGTGCTGGCAACACTCAAGTTCTGGAACAAGATTAAGTCCAGAAGTGAACGAACAACCAGTATTTTCCACCAGAGTTTACAGCCGGTGAATGTGAAAAAGAAGAAAAATAATTGGATTTGACCACGAGGCAGACTAAAGAGATGACAGGAAAATAGTATACTGGTAGACCTACAAACACTTAGAATCACCAACTGGAATGAGAAGACCAGTCCCAGTGATATCTGCAGCAGTAAACCTCAAGGGCTCAGGAAGCTGAAGAAGAAGGAGGAGAAAGAACAAGAAGCAGAAGAAAATAAGAAGACAGTAATAAGAAGAAGTTTGATTATGCAGCCATATATGACTGTGGGAGTAATCCATATTACACTTGATATTGAAACCATCAAGGGTTGAATACCATCCATGACTGATTTATTTTATACAGTTCACAGATTAGAATATCAACCACTGAGTTACCTCAATCTGTTTTGTTTTTTTAACTTGTATTTCAGGCCAGCAGGTGTTCTCTAGCTGCCAAGAACAGTTACAATACTATGAGTATGTTCAAAGTGAAATGGAGCAGGTTCATCCATCTCTGGGCACGGAAGTAATTGAAAAGTCTTTCACAGAACCTGATGTGATGGAGGGGGGAAAGCAAAGGCAGCTAAAGGAAGTATTCAGATTAACGCGGCATCAAAATGGAGAGTTTACGGTTAGAAACAAGGACAGTGAGCAATAGCAGATAGAGCAATAGCAGATAAAATTCTGTACAAGAAACCCTTTAGCCATTTTGTGATATGAATTGTTGTAGGCTGAAACAGGGGAAAGAATACTCCCTGAAGTTCTGTGTAAAGATTGGAGTATTCTCTCCTTTAGGCTCCTTTAAAAGAGTGGATACCTCTTTGAGTTTAAGGAGCCCATTGTTGGAAAAACAAGAAAAGACCCATTACCTCCTTAATAAGCATGTCGTATTAGTCAGCTAATTAGGTGCTTCCTTTGAAGTGGAGTGCATCTGCCTAAGAGGCAACGAACCAGTAGTCTGCTTATAGATAAGCCAGATCTGTAAAACGTTGGTGTATCATTGGATTCATTGTCATTAAATGGCAGAACCATTTAAGTCTTTGTTTTTCAATAGATTTAATTATAGGTGTTGTTCCAGTAGTCCTGTTATTTCTTCATTTCTCACATGATCTTTTTTAGTTTTGTTCCTTTCTTAATTTGCAGGTGGTCAGTTTTCTTTCATGTTTTTTAGTCAGTGCCCAAGTCTGACACAGACAGCACAAAGTTGGTATGGATACTGCATTTATAATTTTGTCTTTTCGTCTTTATTGGGATAGCAGGGTGTTGCAAAATTGAGATTACTTGGTGTGTGACATTGTTGCCAGGTTGGATTCTTGTTTCATTCTCTCGAATAGCTTGGTGGGTAATGAACAGGCAGACCAGTTGGCTGGATTCGCACCACTGGATGGTGAATTGATACATGACAAGGCAGATGTGGTCAAGGCCCTTTGGGAACAAGCAACGGAATCAGTAGAGAAAGATTATTATGACCTGGAGAGAATGAGGCACCTGGGTATAACCAGAGGGTCTGGCCGGCTCACTACTCTCAGAGGAAAGGCAAGACGGACTTTTAACCAGATTGTGACCGGTACAATCAGTATTGGAACTCTGTGCTGGCTGCTGAAGATGAGGACGGAGCATGCATTGGAATGCCTCGAGTGCTGTGAGGTCAATTTTTGACTCAACTCTCTCGAATAGATTATTGCCTGGCATATTTTGTTGTATCTCGCCAGATACACACTACAGTAACAGTTGTTTTGTTGTATCTCGCCAGATACACACTACAGTAACAGTTGTTTTGTTGTATCTTGCCAGATACACACTACAGTAACAATTATTTTGTTGTATCTCGCCAGATACACACTACAGTAACAGTTGTTTTGTTGTATCTTGCCAGATACACACTACAGTAACAGTTGTTTTGTTGTATCTCGCCAGATACACACTACAGTAACAGTTGTTTTGTTGTATCTTGCCAGATACACACTACAGTAACAATTGTTTTGTTGTATCTCGCCAGATACACACTGCAGAAACAATTGTTTTGTTGTATCTCGCCAGATACACACTGCAGAAACAGTTGATCAAAATAAAGCAAATAAATGAATTCTTCTGACTGAAACACAAAATAGACATACCCTGCCTTGATAAAGAGGGCTGAAACATCTATTGTGATAACTACAGCAATATATCCTGACGGGTAATGTATTACATCTTCTCACACACAGAAAAAAGGATGGCATCGAAGGCTTTTTTCGCTGACTGGTCACAGTAAATTAATGCACATATGTAAATATATATGAATGTATTCATGCAAATATGTTTATAGTTTTAGAAATGTGAACCAATTATTTTATGTCTTTATATATTTATCATCTGATTAAGTGTCTTGCAAATACCTACACCCACACAAAAATGCAAAGACTGAATGTTGAAGTAAGAATCAACATCACAGCACTCAGGACACTCCCATAAGCACTCTGTCCCCATCTTCAGCAGCAACCGAAGAGTTCCAATTCTGATGGCACCAGTAACTGTCTGATTGTATATCTGTCTCGCCTTTTTCTTGCGTGTTGAGCGTCGGCCAGATCCCATGGTAACTCCTCGCAGCACCACATGCATAGGTGCTGGCACCTGGTCTCAGATTTGAGTCCCCTCTCCCTCCATATTTGGGGGTGGAGCTGAGATAAATTTCCTTCCTGTATGTTTTTTTAAAAGAACGTTTATGTCTCTTAATGTGGCCAGAGTAATTATTTTTTATTTTATTTCCCTCAACTTGGGAAGGCTAACTCAGGCAAGAAATGCTTGCAGAAGTCTGATGTTTCAGCCGAAATTGTGCAGATACTGCAGCCATGTTGTAAACAGGCACAACACATTTACATCTTCAGATGAAAACAGAAGAAGATTTCTTACAGCAACTCTTTTCATTCCTAGTCTGTTCAGAACATGTCATCTTTTTAAGGCAGCCACAAAACTGACCATTGATATTATTGTGATTTTATTTACATGCACAAATCTTCATATCGTGTATGAGTCAATAGTATACTGTCTTTTTTATATCTTTTATGTAGCTGCATGTTACATATATTGTACACGATAGCTTCCAAAAGTTGTTTAGAAAAATGAATAATTGTTTAAATATACTTACTGCCCCACTCCCCAACAAGCTAGTCATACAAGTTGACTAATTATGGGTGTTTCCTTCATAGTCATAGTGCGTCTGCCAAATGTTCTCATTAATTGTGCCTAGATGATTTGTTTGTTTTTGTAGATGTTTGAGTTGGTTGAGGCCCTGTGCTTCATTAAGGGTTAGAGAGGCAGAAGAAGAATATGGTTCTATAAATCTAGAACATTTCCTACCCCAACTAAGCCACATGAAAAGACATATACTTGGTAATTTTGCCACGCATGTTCAAGAGGAAATTAAAAGGTTATACCAGTCATACTGATCCAGCAAGGTCAAAACCGTCTTATAAAACTATAATCTCCAATACTAAGGCAGTTGTTGTTCTTTTTTTTCTTTGCAATCACCAGCTGTAAAGTCCAGCTGAAAGTCCAGCTGAAAGTCCTGGCTGTTTTTGCCCTCTTCTAAACTTTGATCTTGTTCCAGAAATTAAAGATAGTGTGTGTATCTGTCTTACATATCTGACCTACTTGTATGCAAATTGTTGGTTCCTCGCTCTCAGGCAGAAGCACTCCAACTTGGAAGAAAGCCCTACTTAGTCAACTTTTACGATATTCTTGTTGGGGAGGCAGTGGGTACATTCCTGTTTTCCCCACAATGGAGCCCCAGAACCAACACAGGCAAGATCTGACTTGTTTGTGTACAGACTGCTAGTTTTTCACCTCTAAGGTAGATGTACTCCAGCCTCGAAGGAAACGCCCCTAAAAAGTCTACTTTTACGACATGCTTGTTAGTTAGGGGGCAGTTAGTTTCTTCTCTCTCCCCCCCCCCCCCCCAAATGGGGTCCCAAAACCCACACTGGAATAGCTTTGTCTTATTTTTACTTGTTATCTTAGCTGAAAAAAAAACATTTCCAGGACGAATGTAATAAATGAATGGTAAGTAACAAGTACCGACCAATGCACATTGATGATGATGACATTCAACCCGATCACAACATCACACTGAGTGATAAACTCCAGGTGACACAAAGTGCCACCATTCGGATGAGGATCACTGGGGGATAGGTCCTAGAAACCCGTTCAACCCATAGGTTTGGTTATATTAGGGCCTCCGGCAACCACAATGCGGGGCTTTAAAAATAATGTCTGTCCGACATTGGGATGCATCTTGATAATAAATATACATTTTTCAAGCATGCAAGAAAGAAACAGTTTCTGCCAGTAAAATTGTTCTAGTCTTGTAGTTACATTACTTGATAACACATATTTTTTGTTTATTAAATAAATTGAAAGTACATACAATCAAAGGTGTTATTGTTACACTATGGTAGAAACAACAGGGGGGGGGGGGGGAGTGACGAGAGATTCTGGCAGATGCTTGACCCTCAGAGGAAAGGCAAGACAGACGTTTAATCAGAATGCTACTGGCACCATTAGTATCAGAACTCTTCGCTTGCTGCTGAAGATGGGGACAAAGTGTTTAATGGGAATGCCCCGAGTGCTGTGATGTCGGTTCTTGAATCAAATCAAACCACACAGCATGGATGGTAACGTACTTGGTGATCCCATTTAATACATGAGTGAAGGTCATTGGCTGAGTACCCTACTATACGACACACCTTGATTCAAACGTCTGTCGACTGAGACTCCTACTGTGTGGTGATTTAGGTTCTGGTGTCCGTCCATCGAGTGTCCTACTGGACAGCAACAAAGGTTCAGATGTTCCTCATTCAAAGATCCTACTTATGACACACAAGCTTCAGATATGACCATACAGGGAAGCCATACCTTACGCATGCTTCCCATAAATCCCGCAAGGTAAAGAAGAAGGAAGTGTGCTGGGGCATTCACGCGAAAGGTGCCATTGTCAAAAAAAGAGAAATCTAACATGCTAAAGCAGCTAGATGCCCGTTCCTGCTAGGAACTAGGAGTTTCAGGTCCGCAGACTTTTTCTTTAGAATCCCCAAATGGCGCAGCCGTTAGAGGGGAAGACTCAATATTTATATGTGAGGTTAAACAGCCATGTGGGCGTGACGATTCCTTGGGCGAGCCCAGTGCCAGAGCGCAATGAATCGGTTCTGTATTTAAGGAAGCCTTCTTGAACAGGGTGACATAAGTTAATCCAATTTCGACCTTAATAGAATGAAATTTTTTGTTATTTGAAGCCCCACCCTGGCTTTTGCCAAGGGCCGCAACATAGGCAGGCCATAAATATGGCCAATTGTCTGAACGCAGTTTCTGGGCCCTCTCCACGGCGATCCTTATCCATATGGTGGCACTTTGTGTCATCGGGTGTTTATCGCTTGCGTGATGATATTCTGAGCTGAAACCGGGACATTCCAAGCAAGTCAATGTATCCCTCATTTCGCCAATTCCCTCCCCCCCCCCCCTTTTTTTTCCCCCACGTCATCCGGGGTGGTAATGGTACGATTGAAACCGGAACCATTATCATTTAGGAATAAACGAAAAAGTATGCTCCTATACTACATTGGGGGGGGGGGGGGGGGAGACATGCTACAATGAAAACTCCCACCCGCACACTTCAGGTATCTTAAACTTGAAATTTAATAAGGTCCCCAGATATGCTATAAGTGTTTGTTGTATTCTTGAGCGTATTCTTAGATTTTCTTCCAACAGGACTCCTGAGAAACGGGACTGTCACTGTCACTCAAAAATAACCTTGGCTTGAGTGGGTACCAGGTATAGTTCTGGGAAGTAAAGGCGGACGGTGTGATGTTGACCACATTCCCCACATAGTAACGAATGGTGTATAAAATATAGGATCTTGCCCAAATGCCCAATACGTATAAAGGCGTGAAAAGGCGTCCTTAACTTTACTCCAGCCTAGATTATAGGCACTACAAATATCCAGGCCGTCAGGCAAATGCAGTTAAAGTCGGCGATATCGATGTTATCGCACCGGGTTTTATCACATATAGCTCGGTCTCTCCTCTCAGAACGGTTAGCTGCCTGTCGATAGCGTCACACAAAGCATGAACTCCATAGCTCCAGCGACGCCAATGAACGGGGGATATTTAGGTGAGTGACTTTCTATCCCACCAGGACATCACACAAGCGATAAACACCCGATGACACAATGTGCCACCATGTGGATGAGGATCACCGTGGAGAGGTCCCAAAAACCACATTCAGCCATTAGACCATATTAAGGGTCGGGCTATATTGCAGCCCCTGGCAAGAGCCAGGGTGGGGGCTTTAAAAAAGTGAAAAATTGCATCTCACAAGGAGGTGACTTAGACTGAACAGTGAGGGTAGCTGGTAAATGACATGGTTATCTACCGTTAGTCAACAAGAGTTACCCCGACATGTTTTTCGTGTCTGCTTATGATTGCATTAGTTCAGGTTGTGGACGCAAACATTGAAACCGACAACCGGCGTCAACATGGGCAAAATAATCGAAGCTAGTGTCTTCGTTGTCATGCTTCTACACTTAATTATCTGCCCGTACACAAAAGTGGAGGAAAGTTTTAACATGCAGGCTATTCACGACATTATTAACTATGGGTTCGATATTGACAAGGTACCCTGCCTGTAGCGTATCAGTCGATTGTTGTTGTTTCAGAGTTAAAACTGGACGTTTCTTAAGCCAATTTTGCAAATTTTCTTACTCAAACCAGGGCTCTTTTCCTACAAGCTGCAAGCCATTACTCCCCGCAAAGTGCCTGTTACAGTTGTGCCGTGAAAGTGAGGTCTAAAAAGACAGGCTTGTAGTAGAAGTGAAACTGCTACTACTGTGTTACTGTGTACCGCCAAAACAAAAGAACTGGCAATGTGTCTCTCTAAAGAACAGTTATAACGAACATTTCCTTAGTTATTATGCTTCTTCATATGCATTTGACCTTAGTAATGCGTTTTGAATATCATGATGTGGTTTACAGCTAGGCTGTGATATCTGTACATTTTGGCCCATATTTTTTCAGCCAAATCCTTATAGGTCACCTATAACACACCCAGGAGGTTTAGTAATTAACTGCTATTAACTATTATTGTATTCAGTTTCGGCTGGCATGATATTGACCGCATCACCCTTGAGTGCTGATTGGTCTTTAAAATATACGTCTAGCCCTATATGCCCCAAGTCAAGGAAAAGAGTCTTACTTTACTTACTGTATTCAACCTATTAGTTCAGTCTGTCTCAGTTCAGCCCAGTCACATTGGCCAGCACTGGTCTATCATGCACCCCACATAATGGTTATGTTGTTGAACAGGATTTCTGCATGGGTGGGTTCACTGTTAAACACATTAAGCATGTGCTTGGGCATCAAGAAAGGAAGGGGGCACAACAGACATTTTCCATAATGTAAGAATTGTTCCATAATCTTTCTGTAATTTTCAAATCTGGTAACTGCCCCACGATTCACAGAGGTTTCAATGTTTATTCTTGTCAAAGTCTTGTTCGTGTCAGCTGTCCTCTTCAGTCATCCACTTCTTCTTCTTCACGTTCACCAGCTTTAAACTCTGGCGGAAGGTTCTGGTTGCTCGTCCACTACTGAACTGCAGTCCTGCTCCAGAACCTGAGTGTTGCGTGTGCATCAGTTTTACAGATCTCATTCTCTTGAATACAGACTGTTGGTTCCTTGCCTCTCCGGCAGATGCATTCCGACTTCAAAGGAAGCTCCCCAATTAGTCGACTCTTACGACATGCTTTTGGGGAGGCAGTGGGTCTATTCTTGTTTTTCCCCACAATGGGGCCCTGCAACCCACACGGGGGAGTCATCCACTGAGAATGAGAGTGTACAGGGGCTGAGACTCTGTGTTAACATACTTACCTCGCAGACAAGGTCCGAGGTTAGGGAAACTTATCAAACAAAGATGGTACAGAGTCGGGTGGAAAGTCTTTATATAATCTCACTTCTAATAGATGCAATAATTTGTTTGCAGCTCACACAACATAAGCAGTAATGTACTGAACTTATGGGCTATTCTAGAATAGAAAAGGCGTGACAAAATATAAAAGTAACGAGACCAAAATACACCGAGGAAAATTATTTGCTCTTATTCTTGTTTTATAGTATGACCACCTGGAATTTCCCGGTGTTGTACCACGGAGCTTTCTAGGACCCCTGGCTGTTGCTGCGGTGTCATCCCCATTTGTCCTGATTAGTAATTTTACAGGTGCCAGCAAGTTCGCTCAGCAGTACATTGGTAAGATTAATTTTGTTCTCTGAATAATTGTATGTATGATCATTCATAGAACATCATCATCATTTTATTGTGCTGTTTATTTGTCATGTACAGTTGACAGTCTGTTCTCAACTCTATTTTTCTTCTTTGGCTTTTGCCCATAAAAGGGCAGTTGATTCACATTGTGGTTTACAGCTAGGCTGTGATTTTATCTGATTTCAGTATCCTATTCTCTTCTCTTCTGCCTTTCTATCCCCCAATGGAGCATAGGCCCACAACCAACTCACGCCAAGTCGTTCTATCCTTCGCCATTACATGGAGCTCTCCCCATGTCCTCCCAATCTTTCTAACCTCATTATCCAGCTCTCTTCTCCATGTGTTTTTTGGCCTTCCTTTATTCCTATGCCCCTGTGGGTTCCAATGCAAAGACATTCTAGTTATGCTGTTCTCCTGTTTTCTCAGTGTGTGCCCTATCCAACGCCAGCGTCTTTTCCTCACCTCCTGATCCACTGGAGCCTGTTTAGTTCTCTCCCAAAGTTCTACATTAGTTATTCTATCATACCATTTTATTCCCTCTATTCTGCGCAGGCACCAGTTAATGAATGTCTGCAATTTATTAGTAATTACCTTCGTTGTTCTCCGTGTTTCCGTCCCATACAATAGTACTGATTTGACATTAGAATTAAAAATTTTTAGTTTAGTATTTATTTTAATTTCTTTTGACCTCCACAAATTCCCTAGTGCTATGAAAGCTCCTCTTGCCTTTTGTATTCTTATTTTAATATCTCTATCAGTTCCTCCATCTTTATCTACATTACTGCCTAAATAGGTGTACGACTCCACGTCTTGGAGTGGGGTGCCATTAAGAGAAACCACATTACTATTTGCCTGATTTATTCTCATTATCTTTGTCTTTCCTTTATGGATTTTCAGACCAAGCTGCTTTGATCTCGCATTAAGTATATTTAATTTATCTTGCATCTGATTCCGTGAATGGGACAGAAGAGCAATATCATCAGCGAAGTCCAGATCATCAAGCTGTTTTGTAGGGGTCCACTGAATTCCATTCTTGGTTTTAGCAGTTACTGTTTTCATAGTCCAGTCTATAGCCAGTAAAAACAAGAGAGGCGACAAAAGACATCCCTGTCGCACACCTGTTTTTATTTCAAATGCATCTGTTAGCTTTCCCTCATGAAGAACTCGACATTTCATGTTTTTATATGTTGCCTTTACTAAGTTGATTATTTTCTGAGGGATTCCATAGTGCCCCATCAATTTCCAGAGAGATTCCCTATCTATGCTGTCAAATGCTTTTTCATAGTCTATAAATCCAATGTAAAGTGGTGAGTTCAGTTCAATGCTTTGCTCTATTATAATACGTAATGTGGCTATCTGATCAGTACAGGATCTGTTTGACCGAAAACCTGCCTGCTCATCTCTTAGCATTTTATCAATAGCATCTTTTAATCTTTCCAAAATAATTCTACTTAATATTTTTCCAGGAACTGACAGCAACATAATTCCTCTATAGTTTTCACACTCCTGTAGATCACCTTTTTTGGGCAGTTTCACAAGATATCCTTCTCTCCAGTCTGCTGGTATTTCTTCGGTCTCCCAGACTTTACTGAATAATCTATGTAGCAATTCTGTTGATGTGTTTATGTTGGTCCTGATGGCTTCAGCTGGGATACCATCTGGGCCTGACGCCTTTCCTTCCTTAAGAAGATTTATAGCTTTTCTAATTTCCTCTTTGGATGGTATCTCACAGTTGATATCCAGTTCCATTTCTAAAGGCTGGATATCTGGGGGAACCTCTGGGCCTGGTCTATTTAGAAGCATTTCAAAATATTCAACCCATCTGTCCATTTGATCTTTAGTGTTAGTAAGTACCTTTCCTTGACTATTTTTGATTGATCCAGTTGGCTGACAAATTTACCTACTAATTTTCTTGTCTTACTGTAAAGTTCTCTGAGGTTTCCTTTTGCTGCTGCTGTCTCCGCTTCTTGTGCTAGATCATTTAGATATTTCACTTTATCTGCCCTTATATGCCTCCTAACTTCCTTGTTGGCTTCTGTGTAATTCTTCTGAGCTCTAGCTTTAGCAGCTCTAGTTTTGCTATTGTTTAATTCTGCCTTTTTACTTTTCCTATCTTCATTCAGTTTAATGGTTTCTGGTGTTATCCATACTTTATGTTTCCTTTCTTTCTTGCCAAGAACTTCTACGCAAGATTCATTCCAGATTCCTTTGATCTGATCCCAGCAGACTTCTGTGTTGACATCTTCAGCTAACTGCTGCAACACCTGGTACTTATTAGAGACCGTAACTGAGAACTGTTCCTTAATTTCTTTATCTCTGAGAAAGCCTACATTATATTGGTTTCTATGATTATAAGATGTTATATATCTTTTTAGTTTCAACTTGATTTTACTTATCACCAGGAAATGGTCAGTAAATACATCGGCACCTCTGAAAGCCCTAACATCGTAAAGGGATGATCTAAACTTTTTGTTAATACATATGTGGTCAATTCGATTAGTTGTCTTATGGTCTGGTGATTCCCATGTTGCCTTGTGTATTCTTTTATGGGGAAAAATACTTCCACCAATAACATACTGGTTACCTGCACAAATATTTGTGAACAATTCTCCATTTTCATTCATTACTCCTAGACCATGTCTCCCCATAATTTCTTCATAACCTGTGTTGTCTGATCCTATCTTAGCATTCAAGTCACCCATCAAAATTTTTAAGTTGCCCTTTCTTTCATTATTTATAATATTTTAAAGCTGCATGTAAAATTCTTCCTTAACAGATGCATCTTTATCATTTGTTGGTGCATAACACTGTATTACCGACATGTTCACCTTCTGTTTTACTGTTCTAAAAATGCTCTTATTATTCTGGGACTCACAGCTTCCCATTCTATTAGTGCCCTGATCTGCTGTCTCCTATTAGTCACCTTTTATGACATGTTTGTTAAGGTACGGTGGGTCTCCTCCCTCCCCCCCCCCCACAATGGGGCCTCTAAACACACGTAAGCCACTCCATTCTATCTTAAATGAAGACACCCAAAAAAAAGAGATCAGATGGACAACAGATCAGTGAACAATGCAATA
>CAJHNH020001322.1:162500-178623 GCA_905116865.2 Candidula unifasciata
GAATCAAGAGGTTAAAAAGATGCTGAGTTGGGTCAAACAAATATTAAGAAAATCTGATAATAGTTTTATTATAATGCTCATTTATTGGAACCACTAGGTAAAAGATATGGTGGGATGCCTAAAATCTTTCAAAGAAGAGTATAAGGGATAGAAAAATATGTGGCAAACATGGAGTAAGCAGTAGAGATGGCATAAATGGGACAGGTTGGTAAAAATTTGTTTGAGGCTTATGTTATAGTAAAGGATAAAGGGCAGTAGACGAATATTAACCATTTGGCCCCCAAGAAGCCGTAAACCTGGCAGATCTGTCTATGACAGATTCCTGTAAGTACCACTTAACCATCACTGCTGTTGTGACTTGTCCCCAGGGAGCTTAACTCTTTCAATCCCAGGAGATTTAGCATCAGAGGCCCAGGCTGTGGTAAAGAGAAAAAAATTAGACGCATCTTGAGTTCATTGGGGCTTCTAGGTAAAAACCAATGAATAAATTATGCATTCCTTGGAACTGAAAGAGTTAATGAGGGCATTGGTTGTCTTTGGGCAGGTTCAAAGTTTGGAAAACCCAGGATATGGGGGTGGGCTTTTTTAAAGGCCATCTTGATGTCATAATTCACATTGACAGTAGTCATATGATGATGTCGCAGGGTCAGGTGACAGTTGTCATATGACGATGTCACAGGGTCATGTATAAGACGGCTAATAAATTTATTCATTCAGACAAGTACAAAAATTCAAATATTTAGAAAGCATATTTATGGAGGTTGACATTATCCAAAAAGATTTTGAAGCCAGAGTACAGAAGACAAATGCTGTCACCTACCAGTTAGCCACACTGCTTAGACATCCAGATGTTGTCTCTTCCAGCAAAATAGCAAATGCCAATAATAACACTTTATCCCTACTTTATGTTATCAGTGCCAAACATGGATAATGAGTAGGGCAAAGGAACAGAAAATAACTATATGTGAAAGACGTTGTCTCCGCGAGGTCACTAATAACACAAGAAGAGACAGGGTTATGAACACCAACATTAAGGAGAACGTTGGAATAAGACCATGTCTGGATTAAATTGACAAACAAATTCTGAAATGGTTCAGCAATCTAGTGAGAATGCAATGAGACCAAACTGCATATACAACTTTTTACAACAGAACATCTGGAAGGAAGGCGAGAAGAGAAAGTCAAGAAAAGATAGATAAATGATGTAGCCGAAACCTGCAAAAAGATGAACAAATCCATCACCCAAGAAGCGCAAGACAAATACAGAGAACCACGACACTGGGCTTCAACATGGTATCAGTTAGACGACAAAACTACAACACTGGGCCACAACCTGGTAACAGTGAGACAACACAACCACGACACTGGGCTACAACCTGGCATCAGTGAGACAACACAACCACGACACTGGGCCACAACCTGGTAACAGTGAGACAACACAACCAGAACACTGGGCTACAACCTGGCATCATTGAGACAACACAACCAGAACACTGGGCTACAACCTGGTATCAGTGAGACGACACAACCACAACACTGGGCCACAACCTGGTATCAGTGAGACGACACAACCAGAACACTGGGCCACAACCTGGCATCATTGAGACGACACAACCACTACTCTGGGCTACAACCTGGTATCAGTGAGACGACACAACCACTACACTGGGCCACAACCTGGTATCAGTGAGACGACACAACCACTACTCTGGGCTACAACCTGGTATCAGTGAGACGACACAACCACGACACTGAGCCACAACCTGGTATCAGTGAGACGACACAACCACAACACTGGGCTACAACCTGGTATCAGTGAGACAACACAACCACGACACTGGGCCACAACCTGGTATCAGTGAGACGACACAACCACTACACTGGGCTACAACCTGGCATCATTGAGACGACACAACCACTACACTGGGCTACAACCTGGCATCATTGAGACGACACAACCACTACACTGGGCCACAACCTGGCGTCATTGAGACGACACAACCACTACACTGGGCTACAACCTGGTATCATTGAGACGACACAACCACTACACTGGGCCACAACCTGGCATCATTGAGACGACACAACCACTACACTGGGCCACAACCTGGCATCATTGAGACGACACAGCCACAACCTGGCATCATTGAGACGACACAACCACTACACTGGGCTACAACCTGGCATCATTGAGACGACACAACCACTACACTGGGCTACAACCTGGTATCAGTGAGACGACACAACCACTACACTGGGTTACAACCTGGCATCATTGAGACAACACAACCACTACACTGGGCTACAACCTGGTATCATTGAGACGACACAACCACTACACTGGGCTACAACCTGGTATCATTGAGACGACACAACCACTACACTGGGCTACAACCTGGTATCATTGAGACGACACAACCACTACACTGGGCTACAACCTGGCATCATTGAGACAACACAACCACTACACTGGGCTACAACCTGGCATCATTGAGACAACACAACCACTACAACCTGGCGTCATTGAGACGACACAACCACTACTCTGGGCCACAACCTGGCGTCAGTGAGACGACGAAAGAAGAAGACTTTTTTAGAACTGGGGGCAGGGGGGATGTGAGTAAAATCCACTTGATTCTGAGCTCAGATCTTATTTATTTACTTTGCTTCATTTCTATCAAATAACATTTTTTTACTCTGAAATTGATTTAAAAAATTGTTTATTCATTAATTTATGACCTTTGTGAAATTGTTGTAGTTTGTAACCCTAGGGTTACTGGATCAGAAAGGTTAAACTAAAGCGTGCCTATAATTTCCTTGACCACAAAAACGCAGACATCTCCGTTTCTGTGGTACTTCTATTCGGTGCTGCCCAGAGCCTTGTCAGTCAGCCTGATCCTGGTGCCAGTGGGTGTCTACCTGACCCGTCATGTGATGATCTTGTTGTGGCCTGCCCTGGGCTACATCCTGTTGTTTTCTTTGCTCCCACACAAGGAGCTGAGGTTCATCATCTACACGTTCCCGGTGATTAATACAGTGGCCGCCTGCGCCCTGTCTACTTTGTGAGTGGTGCTGTGATCAGTGGTCATGTTGGTCCTGGATGGTTGAGTCAGTGATGGGAGTGTCATGGATGGTTGAGTCAGTGATGGGAGTGTCATGGATGGTTGAGTCAGTGATGTGCTTGTCATTTATTTTTGAGTCTATGATTTGCTCGTCATGTGGGGTCATGGATGGTTGAGCAAGGAATGGCAGTCACTGCTGCCTTTCGCTGGCTTGAGAATCAGCTGTACATACATGCTGTGATTGTAACTGTCTTGCAGAGCATGTTGAGAAAGGTAAAGACAGGCATGCTGCATGTAGAGTGGCAAGCATCACTTCAGAGGTCCCGGGTAGTTAGCATCCATTGGATATTTTCTCCGGATCATGCCAGTGTGTTGGGAAAGGAGCAGACAGATAGACTTCCCATTTCTGCACCACTTGGTGGTGAACTGATGTAGGACAAGCTGGATGTTTTCAGGGCTCTTTAGGAGCAGTTGAACTGTGCCGGGGCACAGCTAGATCATTACTGTCTGAGGAGAATGGTGCTGCAAGGAGTTACAAGGGGATCTGGCCGGCGCTCAGCGCTCAGGGGAAAGGCGAGACGGATCTACAGTCAGACAGTTATACAGTCAGACAGTTAGTGGTACCATTGTAATTGGAACTCTTCGCTTGCTGCTGAAGCTGGGAACAAAGCATTTATGGGGGTGTCCCGAGTACTGTCATGTCGATTCTTAATTCAACATTCAGGGATGGAAATGCCATGAGTGGCTGAGTCGATGATGTTTCCTATAGACTGAGTCATTGATGTCAGTGGATTGAGACATTGATGTCAGTACCATAAGTGATTGAGTCGTTGATGTGTTTGCTATGAAGAATTGAATCATTAGTGTGAGTAACTTGAGGGATGGGTCAGTGATGTCTGTGTCTTGAGTGATTGAGTCAGTGATGTGACTGTCATGAAACTCAACTTCTTTCTGCTTTTTCTACTCCCCCTATTCTGCTCCCTTCTGCTTCTTTCTGCTTCTCCTCTCTTATTATTCTTACTTTTCTTTCTGCTTCTCCTACTCTTCTCCTTATTATTCTTCCTCTTCTTTCTGCTTTTCCAACCTCTCCTCTTCTTCTTATGCTCTTCCTCTTTATTCTCCCCCCTTGTCCTTATCGTCTTCCTACACCCTCAAATATTACCTTGCATATAATTCAGTCAAGCAGGGGTCAGATTAAGAAAGTTTATGATAGTATCGCATGTCATAAAGTAAAACTTTAAGATCTTTCTATATGTTGGACACTCTTGCAACATCTACATGCATCATTCTTGAAATTGATCATCACAGATGGCAGAATAGAGGCAAGTCAGTGTGGAGGAAACTACTGGCTCTCGGGTCATCATGTCTTCTGTTGGGAAATGTCGTAACCACGTCTGGGTTTTTATTCATAGCACATCACAATTACCCAGGAGGGCAGGCGATGCACGTTCTGCATCATTTAGAACACGACAATCCAGGTACTTAATGTTATTTCTCTAATTTTGATCATCTATGTAAATATGACAAATCCTTTTTTTTTTTTAGTGATTTGGTGTCTGTGTAGATGCAGTAGATATGATAGCAGGTTTGCCTGTCTGCTTGGCGGCCATAAGTTTCGACCCCCTGGATTTAAAAAAATTAATGGAGCAAGACGGCAAATGTCTTTCAATTATTTTTGTCCTCTAGTTTCTTAGGTTAAAGTTTCACAAAATTATAATAATGAGTTAATTTTTTTTTTTTAAAGAAAAAAAAAAAAAAACAAGTGTAAGATTTCTAACAGGAGGAAAGGGTTAATGTGTTGTGCTTGTGGCATTTAAAAATCTTGTCTCATAAATATTTTGGCCATATCAAGCGGCACCACAGATGTGAAAGAATAGTAACAGAAGGCACATTGCCAGGAAAGAGGGGCGCAGGCCAACCAGCGCAAAGATGGGCGCAGGATATAAGTAACAGTTTGGATGGAAAAGTGCATGAGGTGGGAGATCTTTGCAAGAAAGTGTTTGTTTCAAGCGGGCTATGATGAGACCGACGTTCTGCTAAAGACCTACTAGATGACTGGTGGTGATGAAGATGAAGTGTGAAACTTGTCAAGATCAATGCGAATATCATGGTAGGTTATTGGTGTTTGTATTCTTTGTTTTTCCCCTACAAATGCCTAGATGATTTGAACATACTGGAAACTGAGCTTTGTGATGGCTGAGAAAGGGAGAATTGATGTATTGGTTTTCCCTTACCTTCCTCCTCCATACAGAGGAGTCAACTATATTTGCTTGCTGTCCTCAGATGTTCACGTGCATATTGATGTCTTCACGGCACAGACAGGTGTCACCAGGTTCACCCAACTTAGGCCAGATTGGATGTAAGGCTTTTGTTTGCTTACAACATTTCTACTTAGTGTAGGTTAATAAAAGACAAACGGGGCTAAACGTATTTTTGTTGTTGACAGAACGAGATTATCTGTGATGTGCTCACTGTACCACAGTCTGCCTTTCTTCTGTTTCTTTCTTCTTCTTTGCCCTCTTCTTTCATCTTCTAGTTCTTCTTTCTTCTTCCTCTTGTTTCGCTGTGCTGCTTTTTTTCTCTATTTCTTGTGTGATGTATACGTTATTCTTTTTTTTTTCCTCCTTGCTGAAGCTACAGAGTTTGTGATTTTTGTGATGCTTTTGACCGGCTGCTAATCTTTCTGTGGAGAGAGACAGTGATGAGGGATACAGTTGGTGAAGTGAAGTTGATCCTTTCCACTTGTAACTTTTCTTCGTCTTCTTTTTCTTCCTCTGCCATTTGTTTTGTGGTTTGCAACTAGCCTGAGATATCTGCGCCGTCTGTTCCAACACATCTGAGTTTAGCAAGTTTTTAATAAGTCACCTTTTACATCCCCCCCCCCACACACACACATACACATACACACACAATAGGGGCCCCGTAACCCACACTGGAATCCTGCTACCCATTTTAAGCTGGGTTGACCTGGGAGCTGTGGTCATTTTTTTTTTTTTAAATTTGCCTTGATGGGGATTTGAAAATTAGACTTTCTTCTGGACCAGTGTTTCCAAAACTTTTCTTAGTCGTGGCACCTTTTTTTTTTAATTAAAATTTTCCCACGGCGCCCTAACCTAAGTTAAAGTTTGACTATTTGTATGTAAGAGATTTTTTATTTTTTTTCCGAATATTTTGTGGCACCCCTGTGAAGAGGTCATGGCTTGCTGCGGCCCACAGTTTTGGAATCACTCTTCTAGACATTCACTTACTGTGGCTCCAGATGAATACTGAACTAATACTGTTATTCTTTTGCTCCCAGTTACAACAAAACAGAAGATCTTGTGCCAGGCAGCCCAGAAATACAGTCCTATACACACCTGATGATTGGAACCCCAACCACAGATACCTCAGCATTAGCATTCTATGCGAGCACCCATACAGTTCTGGCGAAAATATCAGCTTTTGACAGAATGAAGCTAGCAAAGTCGTTCCCATTTGTCCAGTTAGAATTCTCAGACAAAATTCATATCTTGAAGAGGCTTACATAGCGTTTTACCGTTTAAAAAAAAATAGTTTTTACAGTTGTAGATTATCATCTTTTTAAAATTTTGTTTTTGAGCAAGTAAGGCAGACTATTCAGCTGCTAATTCTGTCTATCCCTGACAATTGTTACATCAGTTTGTTATATAATTTGTTATATTCTTAAAGTGTAAAGTGTTAAAGAGGAGATGGCCTACTTTCTTATATAACTTCCGATTAATCGTTCTTTGGAACAGTTATGTACAGTACAGCTGATTGTTTGTGGATAAAAAAATGTTGGAAGAGAGGATAATTTAACCCTTTGTGCCCATAAATACTTACAAAAGTAGGTCAAGAACCCATGGGAATTCACTCAGTTACTGAAGAAGAAGCAACCATATACCACAGGCCACAATACATTTTTTGAAAACTGTTTTTGTTTATACTTTAAAATTGGTTCTAATCATATAAAGATATATGAAGATGTAATTAGTAGAAGCAAACAGAGTCAAGCATTAAATGGAGTACATTCCTCGGTGCCTACAAAACCCAATATATATATATATATATATATATCAGGTAACTCATGCGATGACCCCGTGACCTCGATCACTGAGGCTTATGGGAACATTTGACATCAACTTGGCTTTAAATAAAGCATTGGGGTCATAAGAAAACCCCTCTAAATACTATTTTTACTTAACTGTATTCACATTCTGGCCTAATCAAAACTGCTTAGCCGGGAAGGTAACTGTGTCAACAAATACTTAATGAAGTAGGACGTGTTGGCCGAAAAGCACAACAATTGCAGCTTTGCCGTAAATAGCACACACAGTTACATCTCTTGAATGAACAGAAAGAAGAAGCAGTGCATAGGCCAACATAGAATCAATAGCATTTACTACACTTTTAAAGAACAGGTCATTGCAGAAGTGGCGGTATTTCGGCATTTATAGGACTGTGTCAAGGCCAGAAGTGGCGATATTTCGGCATTTATGGGACTGTGTCATGGCCAGAAGTGGCGATATATCGGCATTTATGGGACTGTGTCATGGCCAGAAGTGACCAGATATAGCCCTCTCGGAGCGGCAGGGTTAAACATGAGATTATTGACTTCATTGCACCAGGTTTTATTCCTTAAACTTCCTCCTCCTCCTCCTCTGTTCACCGGCTGTAAGCTCCGGCGGAAAGTCCTGGTTGTTCATCCATTTGAACTCTGGCTTTGTGCCAAGGCCTGAGTTTTGCGTGTGCATCCATTTTACTTACTTACTTGTGTGCAGTTGATTGTTCCTTGCCACTCGGGCAGATGTACTGCGACTTCGAAGGAAGTTCCCCCAGTTAGTCGACTCCTACGGCATGCTTGTTGAGGAGGCATTGGGTCTGTTCTTGTTTTCCCCACAATGGGGCCCCGGAACCCACAACCTTAGGCTTCAAATTAGTCATTGAATGTGGAACAGTTGCATACACTACAACCACTTACTTGTGGATAATTGTTGTAGGAAAGGATGACTTATTAGCAAATGGTGATGACTTTCTTTGGACTGGTCTGTGAGCATATTGTCAGCTACTTGGCAGTGAAAGAATTAGCGAAGTTGGTTGTTGTCGAGTTGATTGTGGTCATTGTCAAAGAGGCAAGAGGTACACAGCATGGCACATTTGTCTGTCTGTCTGTCCAGCTGTCGGTCTCTCTATCTGTCTATCTATTTATCTGCTAAAATAGCAACACTTCAAGTGCCAGTGTGAAAATTTATAAACTGGCACTTATAAATTGGCACTATCTGTCTACCTGTCTGTCTGTCTAACTGTCTAATCTTATCTGTTTAGTCTTATCTGTCTGTCTGTCTGTCTGTCTGTCTGTCTGTCTGTCTGTCTGTCTGTCTGTCTATCTATCTATCTATCTATCTACTCATCTTTGTGATTGTCCCGAGTGCTATGACGTCCATTCCCAAAATATCCCATGTCAATTCTTTATTTCTCTTTCTACCATCCTTCTCCAGGCTTCCTAAGATCATCCTCATCCCTCCAAAGAGATGTCCTTGTCAAAGTAGCACAAAGCATTCTGCAAAGGTATCTAAGCCATCTCCATCTTCCTCTCGTGATAACATTTGCCAGGGAAGGACATTTTGTTCTCCTCCTCAGGTCTTCATTTGCGATCTTATTCTGCCAAAATATTCACAAATTTCTCATTGGACGTTTATTTCTAAGATGTCTTTAGTTTATGCGTAATTCCCGCTGTCATTTTCCAACGCTCACCGTTGTAGAAAATTATTCCTAAAATACTGCTTTTGTATGTTCTGAGTTTTTTTAGACTCATTTAAAAGTGATCGAATTTGGTGGTTACATCCAACACTTTTCTGTAAAAACTGTATGAAATATTATGTTTATTTGTTGGTAGCCTGCTGATTGAAAAAAAAGGGTAATTGATAGGAACTGTTTATGTAAAATTTCACACTGACACTTGAATTATTGCCATTTTAGCAGTCTATAAATTGTCACACTAGGTCTTAAAGTATTGCCATTTTAGCAGTTTATAAATTGTCACATTAGGTCTTGGAGTATTGCCATTTTGGCAGTTTATAAATTGTCACACTGACACTTGAAGTATTGCCATTTTAGCAGTTTATAAATTGTCACATTAGGTCTTGGAGTATTGCCATTTTGGCCGTTTATAAATTGTCACTAATATGATTGTTTAATTTCTATTTTGGCTGTTTTTAAATTGTCAGTATGGCAGTTGACACATTGCCATTTTGGCAGTTTAGATTGCACTTTAAATGCCCTGGTTCTATCTACCACAGCAAGCCACACTGATACGTTACATCGGAAATAGAGCGAGGGGAAGACCTCATAAAGATGTAGTGGTCGCATGAAGAACAGCCTTACAGAAATGAACATCAGTCTTAATAGTGCTCTTGACAGAGCTCATCAACAAATGTTACATCTTCCCCCGGACACTTTGCTGAGGTGCAAGTTGGAAGAGAATAAGAAGAAGATTGCACTTTTGGGAATTTCTTAATTGTCTCTTTAGCAAATTACATTGCTGTCCTAGCACTTGATCTGCATTGCCATTTCGTCATTTTATTTATATTGCAGCTGTGGTAGTGTTTGCATATTGCTACTTTGACAGTTCCTGTTTTTGTCCTTCATCATTCTGGCATACAATTGACTCTAACAACTAAATATATGACCTTTTTTTTTTAAAATTATTTTTTAAACCTATCGTGATCTGTTGATTACATAATACCATTTGAGTTTTTTCTTCCCACGCATTACATTTTATTTAAGTTGTTTTTCGCTGATTATTCTTCCATTGTTATATTTATTTATAATACTTATGTTAAAACTGGTGATAATATTACAACTTTGTTTTCCGCTGGACTGGCTGATGCCAACTAATGGTATTTGTGTCCTCTTGTGCCCCGTGTGGGTTCTGGTGTCCCATTTCAGGGAACAACTGAATATACCCATTGCCCCCCTCTCCCTCCCGCAATCAAGAATGCTGTAAAAGTAGACAGATTATGGTGTTTCCTCACAAGTCACTGTGAATCTGCCTAAGATTCAAGGAACCAACATTCTGGAAAAAGGACTAAGTCCAGAATTTTTCCACCAGAGTTTGCAACCACTGAACGCAAGAAGAAGCAGAAGAATCCTCTTATTCCCTGCTGTCTTTTTATTATCTGTATAAATTTCTTATTTTCTTGTTTGTTTCTTCCCTTTTTAACCCACAGTTAATTTTTATTGCTGCCCCCCCCCCCCCCACTCTTTTGCCTCCTTCCCCCCCCCCTCCCCCCTCCCCCTTCCACCAAAAAAAAATATACAATATCATAAATATTATTTGCTGTGTCACTTGTCTTGATATTTTTCTTACACTTCCTCTACTCCCTGGTTTCTTTGTTTTTTTTTCTTTTCCATTTTGAAGTTGAAAAATAAATGTAACATTTTACTGTATCATTTTTGTACTTTATTTGATGTGTCATATATTTGAGTTTGAATATCAGTGAAGGCAAATTTTAAAGATTTTGGTACTAGTACAGTATGTCTGTTGTGTAACTGGCGTCAAAAGGATTGTTGTGTAACTGGAGTCAAAAGGATTGGTGTGTAACTGGCATCACAAGAATTGTTGTGTAACTGGTGTCAAAAGGATTGTTGTGTAACTGGTGTCAAAAGGATTGTTGTGTAACTGGCGTCAAAAGGATTGTTGTGTAACTGGTGTCAAAAGGATTCTTGTGTAACTGGCGTCTGAAGGATTGTTGTGTAACTGCCGTCTGAAGGATTGTTGTGTAACTGGTGTCAAAAGGATTGTTGTGTAACTGGCGTCAAAAGGATTGTTGTGTAACTGGCGTCTAAAGGATTGTTGTGTAACTGGTGTCAACAGGATTGTTGTGTAACTGGCGTCTGAAGGATTGTTGTGTAACTGGTGTCAAAAGGATTGTTGTGTAACTGGCGTCTGAAGGATTGTTGTGTAACTGGCGTCTGAAGGATTGTTGTGTAACTGGTGTCAAAAGGATTGTTGTGTAACTGGTGTCAAAAGGATTCTTGTGTAACTGGTGTCAAAAGGATTGTTGTGTAACTGGCGTCTGAAGGATTGTTGTGTAACTGGTGTCAAAAGGATTGTTGTGTAACTGGTGTCAAAAGGATTGTTGTGTAACTGGTGTCAAAAGGATTGTTGTGTAACTGGTGTCAAAAGGATTCTTGTGTAACTGGTGTCAAAAGGATTGTTGTGTAACTGGCGTCTGAAGGATTGTTGTGTAACTGGTGTCAAAAGGATTGTTGTGTAACTGGTGTCACAAGGATTGTTGTGTAACTGGTGTCAACAGGATTGTTGTGTAACTGGCGTCTGAAGGATTGTTGTGTAACTGGCGTCAAAAGGATTGTTGTGTAACTGGTGTCAACAGGATTGGTGTGTAACTGGTGTCAAAAGGATTGTTTTGTAACTGGTGTCAACAGGATTGTTGTGTAACTGGCGTCCAAAGGATTGTTGTGTAACTGGTGTCAAAAGGATTGTTGTGTAACTGGTGTCAAAAGGATTGTTGTGTAACTGGTGTCAAAAGGATTCTTGTGTAACTGGCGTCTGAAGGATTGTTGTGTAACTGGCGTCTGAAGGATTGTTGTGTAACTGGTGTCAACAGGATTGTTGTGTAACTGGTGTCAAAAGGATTGTTGTGTAACTGGTGTCAACAGGATTGTTGTGTAACTGGTGTCAACAGGATTGGTGTGTAACTGGTGTCAAAAGGATTGTTGTGTAACTGGTGTCAAAAGGATTGTTGTGTAACTGGTGTCACCAGGATTGGTGTGTAACTGGTGTCAAAAGGATTGTTGTGTAACTGGTGTCAAGAGGATTGTTGTGTAACTGGTGTCAAAAGGATTGTTGTGTAACTGGTGTCAACAGGATTCTTGTGTAACTGGCGTCTGAAGGATTCTTGTGTAACTGGCGTCTGAAGGATTGTTGTGTAACTGGTGTCAAAAGGATTGTTGTGTAACTGGTGTCAAAAGGATTGTTGTGTAACTGGTGTCAAAAGGATTGTTGTGTAACTGGACTTAAAAGGATTGTTTTGTAACTGGTGTCAAAAGGATTGTTTTGTAACTGGTTTAAAAAGGATTGTTGTGTAACTGGTTTAAAAAGGATTGTTGTGTAACTGGTTTAAAAAGGATTGTTGTGTAACTGGTGTCAAAAAGATTGTTATGTAACTGGCGTCAACAGGATTATTGTGTAACTGGTGTCAAAAGGATTGTTGTGTAACTGGTGTCAACAGGATTGTTGTGTAACTAGTGTCAACAGGATTGGTGTGTAACTGGTGTCAACAGGATTGTTGTGTAACTGGTGTCAATAGAGTTGTTGTGTAACTGGTGTCAAAAGGATTGTTGTGTAACTGGTGTCAAAAGGATTGTTGTGTAACTGGTGTCAAAAGGGTTGTTGTGTAACTGGTGTCAAAAGGATTGTTGTGTAACTGGCATCAAAAGGATTGTTTTGTAACTGGTGTCACAAGGATTGTTGTGTAACTGGTGTCAAAAGGATTGTTGTGTAACTGGCATCAAAAGGATTGTTGTGTAACTGGTGTCAATAGGGTTGTTGTGTAACTGGTGTCAACAGGATTGTTGTGTAACTGGTGTCAACTGGATTGGTGTTTAACTGGTGTCAACTGGATTGGCATGTAACTGGTGTCAACAGGATTGGTGTGTAACTGGTGTCAATAGGGTTGTTGTGTAACTGGTGTCAACAGGATTGTGTGTAACTTGTGTCAACAGGATTTGTGTGTAACTGGTGTCAACAGGATTGTTGTGTAACTGGTGTCAATAGGATTGTTGTGTAACTGGGTCAAAAGGATTGGTGTGTAACTGGTGTCGAAAGGATTGTTGTGTAACTGGTTTAAAAAGGATTGTTGTGTAACTGGTGTCAAAAGGATTGTTGTGTAACTGGCGTCAACAGGATTGTTGTGTAACTGGCATCAAAAGGATTGTTGTGTAACTGGCATCAAAAGGATTGTTGTGTAACTGGCATCAAAAGGATTGTTGTGTAACTGGTGTCAAAAGGATTGTTGTGTAACTGGCGTCAAAAGGATTGTTGTGTAACTGGCGTCAAAAGGATTGTTGTGTAACTGGCGTCAAAAGGATTGTTGTGTAACTGGCGTCAAAAGGATTGTTGTGTAACTGGTGTCAAAGAGATTCTTTTTTAAAATTATTGTGGGGGGCTTGGGTGAGCCACCTTGGTGTAACGGCTAGATGCTGACCTGTGGATCTGAGGTTCATGGGTTCAGGTCCTGACAGGGCCACACTTGGCTCTCAGGTTGATCCAGCCTGAAACTGGTACCAGGTCAAGGCAGATGTGCATGCAAAACTCCAGTTTTTGAACAAGCCCAAAGTTTGGAAGTGGACAAACAACAGAACTTTTTCCTTGGAATGAAGATCTGGTGAATGTGAAGAGAAAGGACCCTTTTTAAACTCGTGGCATATGATGCTAGACTCGATTTTAAGGCACCAACATCACGCCTGCTGCCTTTACTTCCCATGAAATTACCATTTTCAGCTGAAAACGAGACATCCTTTTAACATTTTTAGCTGAAAACGAGACATCCTGTTAACATTTTCAGCTGAAAACGGGACATCCTGTTAACATTTTCAGCTGAAAACGGGACATCCTGTTAATATTTTCAGCTGAAAACGGGACATCCTGTTAATATTTTCAGCTGAAAACGGAATATCTCCTAAATATTTTCAGCTGAAACTCGGAGATCCCATTAATATTTTCAGCTGAAAATGTGACATCCCAAGCAAGTTGGTTGAATCACACCCTCTTTCCCTCTCAAGATCACTGGGATGAAAGGATTAATTACTTGCTCAACAACTGCATTGAACCTCAAACCATTGTCACTGAGAAACAAATAAAACAGTATGCTATTTAGGTGCACTGGGAAAAAAATGCTACATTGAAAATGTACATCACCACATTTCAGGTGTTAAAACTATCAATTTTCACAAAGTCTACAGACCTTGCTATAAATTATGTTCTATTCGCAAGCTCCTTCCTAGATTTTTTTGTAAAGCAGGACAATTGACGTTCTTCTGGAGTACTGACGGGTCATTGTGGACACGCCTAAAAAAATGGTAATGTCCCGCTGAAAATGGGATG
Organism: Candidula unifasciata; assembly: GCA_905116865.2. NCBI lineage: Eukaryota > Metazoa > Mollusca > Gastropoda > Stylommatophora > Geomitridae > Candidula > Candidula unifasciata. Next base: position 176,688 of record CAJHNH020001322.1, read on the forward strand.
TATGATCACCCTAATAAAGGGGTGTCTGGCACGTTGTGTTGTGGTTTGCATTTGCAAACTGATTGTCACGTCTGTGAAACAAATGCAAGACCATGGGAACACGAGGCTTCTGCTTCTTCATTTGTACTGGCCGTAAACTCTGGTGGAAAATTCTGTTTGTTTATCTACTTCCTGACTTTAGTCTTGCTCTAGAACTTGCACTTCTGTTTTACAGATCTGGCTTATTTGTATGCGGACTGTTGGTCTCTCGCTTCCCGGGCAAACGCACTCCAACTTTGAAGGAAACACCTCTAACTAGTCACATTGTACAACATGCTTCTTAAAGTTGCATGAAGTGTCTTGATTGGCACTCACAGAAAGAAGTAGAAAGATAGAAGAACACACTAGACAACAACAAAAAGTTGGCAGAGGGTCTGTTCTCTCTTTTCCAGCAGAATGTGGCCCTGAACCCACATGGGGAAAGTATTATTATTACTAAGCATTAAACAAGACTAAGGCCCCTTAATCCCCCACCGTGACTGACAAATGTGTAAGGAAACTGAGGATGCCCCCACCCCTGTGTTTTCTTTGTTCTTGTGCGCATAGTTACCACCATTCACATCGTACAAATGGACACAAAATAGTATGGATATGAAAATATATTTAATCTTCATTAATTAATGCAAAATATACAGGTTATATGAAAACATAATTTATCAGTAAAATACACATTTTCCAAGATGGATTCGACAGTTTATAAATGTCATATAAAAACAAAATAACATACTTTACACGTTTTTTTTTATTCATAGCCTCTTACCCCAGGAATTAAGCTCTATTAAAACACTAAGAACTTGTAGAAACATGGCTAACCTGGGCCTAACGCCAGCCTACTCATGTGCTGGGCTGAATCGTAGTTACACCCTAATCAGCCACATCTAATTTTAAATTTTTATCTTTCGGGTATTGCAGCCTGAAAGAGAAGACTCAAGCAGCCACTTTTCAGACGTGACTCCAACAGGAACAAATCCCTGAGACCATATTTTTACTGTGTTAAAGTTAGTTGCGTATCCTTTACGGGACGTTGCAGAAACAACCCCTGCATTTTTTGGCTGTTATGGTTTTTCTAGGCAAATTAATGTCCAGTAGTTTGCCATTGCTTTCTTTCGGTCAGCTTCTCGATACCACTGTCGAAACCGGAGCAAGGCCCGTAGCTGGGATTGAACCTGGCATTACGAAGCCCGTTTGCAACACCTAAGTCACAGACGCCAACACCAAGAACTGTAGGAGATATATTATTGGGGGTCATCTCACACAAGTAATGTGTTTGAATGTTGAATCGACATCACAGCACTCGAGATATTCCTACAAGCATTCCATCCCCATCTTCAGCAACAAGTGCAGAGTTCTAACTCGGATGGTACCAGTAACAGTACTAAGGCGACCGTTTACATCTTTGGATGAATGCAGAAGAAGATGTGAAGGTGAGTACTTGTAATCACTAAATACAAATTGCTATCTTAACCTTTGACCAAGAAAACAGTTTTGTTGACTCAGCCACAGATAGCAAGTTTATGAAACTGACCACACACACTAAAATCCCATCACAACTCACCTACACTGGTCTGCATGTTACCTCCTAACTGTTTTGTGATGCCCCAATATAACTGTGCTATATGGCTCGACTGAACAGGGTTTGGGGGATTTGTAGTTGTTTGATTCTCACCCTTGAGATGTTAATCCTACAGAATGCAAATCTAGAAGGATACATTTTTTTAAAAACTACTATATAGGCCCAGTAGCCACTGCCCAAAGATGTCATTAAAAAAAAATCGACAAAAAATCTTAAATGACTATGATGATCCTGACTGTACAAAACGACAATAATATGTTATTATAAGCTCATTTAGGTCGACCCAGCCTTGAGGTGCGGTCCCGGGAAGTAAGGCTAACCACA
>CAJHNH020001323.1:0-170000 GCA_905116865.2 Candidula unifasciata
GTCCACTAACAGAAATATAATCCTAACTTTAAATACTATAGATAAACTATACCAGTCGACTAAACGTCCTCTCTTCCTGACTGACGCGACACCCCGAATGTCCCTTAAACCCCAGTTCCCATCAGCTCGTTCCCAGAAGCAGTCACGTGTTATTAAAACGGCAGTCCTGGGCTTTCTTGCTTTCCTATCCTGAGCGCTGGTTTTCTCCGTGCGATCGACAGAACGAGACTTGGACCAAGTGACGGCCCTGACCTCTGTGTCAAACCCTGGGTGACCAAACCTTACGGTGTGGTACACTGACTGTACTTAATAGGTTTGTGACAGTATGTATGTATGTATGTATGTATGTATGTATGTAGTATGTATGTATGTATGTATGTATGTATGTACATGTATGTATGTATGTATGTTTGTATAAATGTATGTATGTATGTACTTTGTAGTATGTAGGTAGGTAGGTATGTATGTATGTATGTATGTATGTATGTATGTATGTATGTATGTATGTATGTATGTATGTATGTCTGTATGTATGTATGTATGTATGTATGTCTGTATGTATGTATGTATGTATGTATGTATGTATGTATGTATGTATGTATGTATGTATGTATGTATGTATGTATGTATGTATGTATGTATGTATGTCTGTATGTATGTATGTATGTTATGTATGTATGTATGTATGTATGTATGTATGTATGTATGTATGTATGTATGTATGTATGTATGTATGTATGTATGTATGTATGTATGTATGTATGTATGTATGTATGTATGTATGTATGTATAGGTATGTATGTATGTGTGTGTATGTGACTGATGTGTATGTATGTATGTATGTACGATATGTATGTATGTATGTTATGTATGTATGTATGTATGTATGTATGTATGTATGTATGTATGTTGTATGTATGTATGTATGTATGTATGTATGTATGTATGTATGTATGTATGTACTTGTATGTATGTATGTATGTATGTATGTATGTATGTATGTATGTTACGTACGTATGTATGTATGTACATATGTACGTACGTACGTACGTACGTACGTACGTACGTAAGTAAGTAAGTATGTATGTATTTATGTATGTATGTTGAATCGTGTGTGCGTATGTATGTGTATGTATGAGTGTGTGTCCTTGTATGTATGTATATATTATGTGTCTACGTATGTATGCATGCATGTATGTATGCATGCATGTATGTATGTATGTGTGTATTTATCTATTTAGGAACGCATAAATTCACATGCAGGTGAAAACTTCTTAGTAATTTCAATAACCCAGATATATTAATGACGTTTAATCACACACAAGGGGGCACTTGATTAGTCCTAAACTGACAGTGCACTCGACTATTCCCTGCAAGTTTTTGAGAAATCGTGTTCATGTAGTATTACCGCACTGCTAAGAAAAAGTGATGACTGGTTCGTTTCATGTGCATTTTTAGTTGCACGCTACTCAAATTGCAACAGGATGATGCTGCTTATTTTGTTTTTCAGTGGTGTCGTGTAGTGATTTAAACAAAAGGGCGCTCTAAGAAAGGCATAATAATGATGATTCTCTACAGTTCTGATAACAACACGCGAAAGTGACGATAATGGACAGCAGCTTTTATTGGATGAGATGCGATCAGTAATAATACACTGTCTAAGAAAGATTACCAGGTTGCGACGAAGTACTAGTAGAACTAATTCAGGTTGCGACGAAGTACTAGTAGAACTAATTCAGGTTGCGACGAAGTACTAGTAGAACTAATTCAGGTTGCGACGAAGTACTAGTAGAACTAATTCAGGTTGCGACGAAGTACTAGTAGAACTAATTCAGGTTGCGACGAAGTACTAGTAGAACTAATTCAGGTTGCGACGAAGTACTAGTAGAACTAATTCAGGTTGCGACGAAGTACTAGTAGAACTAATTCAGGTTGCGACGAAGTACTAGTAGAACTAATTCAGGTTGCGACGAAGTACTAGTAGAACTAATTCAGGTTGCGACGAAGTACTAGTAGAACTAATTCAGGTTGCGACGAAGTACTAGTAGAACTAATTCAGGTTGCGACGAAGTACTAGTAGAACTAATTCAGGCTTGAGGAGAGGCCAGACTCCGAGTCTATCATGCTCTGTGCGTGAATATCTGGAACAACCCCATGAGGGCTAAAATATAGAACATCTATATGCCTCTCTTAAAGAAAGGACATTTAAAACTATGCTCCAACCTGTGTACCATCGAATTAAAAGGTCATGGCAACAAAATCATTTAACGAATTATCATGAAGAGTATTGAAAGGAATCTACAAAATAAGCTACACAAACCACAAGGGGGTTTCAGACAGGCTAGAGGAACTAGGATTCATATCTTTAGCATAAGAATGAACTTTTGAAAATATGAAGATAATTTAGTGTAGATCTCCATGCTTGCTTTACTGATTACAGTAAGACTTTTGATTGTGTCCAGCATCAGCGATTATTGAGTAATATGGGGTTTCCAGTATATTTGGCGAGCTTTATATCTTATATCACAAGCAACAATCAGCCGCCAGAGCAGCCGGAGAAACATCAGATTAGTCCGAGGTGCAAAAGAGAGTGAGGCGCGGTGCATTCTCATATACCTATTCTATAAATATGCATAACAGATAATGATAAATGTCAAAAATGATCAGACTTGTGTCAGTCAGAAACTGCTCATAATTGATGGCAATCCTACTCTGGAACTTCGCTATGCAGATCACACATTCCTCCTTTCTAACAATGTAAAGTGAATAGAAAATATAATCACAGCAGTCACAAAAAATAATGCAGATTAAAACACGTTCTTGAATTTATGAAAAAAAAATGTCCACTGAAAAATCCGGCTGTCAACCAACAATAACAATACATGATTAGGACATTGACAAAAGTCACAAACTTTGAATAATTAGGCTTCCTCATAAACAGTAACAGGGACTGTTTGATGGAGGATGGCTTATGCAATACAACGACATACATAAGAGCTAAACAGTTGGAGAATGCCATGGACAAAGAACAGATTACACACACACACACACACACACACACACACACACACACACATATATATTGTCTTCTTCACTTTTACCGGCTTGTAGCCCAGTGTCGTGGTTTAAAATATTTGTTTTGAGCCTCTCGCGTGATTTGAGTGACAGTTTTCTGGATCTTCTGGCCGTATTCAGCTACTCCATCTATCCATTTTTTCATGGGTCTTCTTCTGGCCTTTCTTCCAGATGTTCTACTGTAAAAGGCCTTATAGGCAATCTGATCCGGCTGCATTCTTACTAAATGGCCAAACCAATTCATTCTCTGTCTTTCAATATGTTTCCTGCATGCTTCTGTACTTATATAAATATATATATTTTATGTATGTATGCGTGTGTGTGTTTTTGTGATTAAATGCCAAACTAATGATGTTTGGTAGACTCCTCGTGTGCATGTTCACGCTGTTGTATATATATATATATATATAAGAAAAACTAAGTCGATGCGAAAGCTTCGTAATTGCCTGGATGCCGGGTTCGATCCCAACTGTGGGCCATGCGCTTTGCGTTGGTTTCGCCAGTGGTATGAAGAAAGCCGACCGTTCAGAAAGCAATAGCAAAAACCACATAATAGTAGGGGCTGTTGGGGTTGGTTCTGCAACGTCCTGTAAAGGATAGGCAACTAACCTTAAAAAAAAAAAAAAGAAGAACTCAACAGCGGAAGAATGCAATGGACGAAGAACAGATTAAATATACCTACGACCAGCGTACCCTTGGACAGTAAGCTGGGACTCATGATAAACTGTATCAAGGCCAAGGAAAAAAACAGAAGATGCTTTCAATATTTGTTCAGAAAATTTCCAAGTTTGAAGGAGAGTAAAAAGGGAGTATGTGCTAGTTCGCAAATTCGAAAACGTCTTCACGGTGAGATGTTTCCTTGTATGTTGCATGGCAAGGAAACGGCAGCATGGTTAGCATTTAAGTCAATGGTGGATACTTTTCTTGGAAACAACAGATCTGATCATTACAATGGGACTGTTGAGATATCCTTCTGAAGTGTGAGAATCTTGGCTGAAAGATTTTCTTCTTCTTCTTCTTCTTCTTCTTCTTCTTCTTCTTCTTCTTCTTCTTCTTCTTCTTCTTCTTCTTCTTCTTCTTCTTCTTCTTCTTCTTCTTCTTCTTCTTCTTCTTCTTCTTCTTCTTCTTCTTCTTCTTCTTCTTCTTCTTCTTCTTCTTCTTCTCTTCTTCTTCTTCTTCTTCTTCTTCTTCTTCTTCTTCTTCTTCTTCTTCTTCTTCTTCTTTTCTTCTTCTCTTCTTCTTCTTCTTCTTCTTCTTCTTCTTTCTTCTTCTTCTTTCTTCTTCTTCTTCTTTCTTCTTCTTCTTCTTCTTCTTCTTCTTCTTCTTCTTCTTTCTTCTTCTTCTTCTTCTTCTTCTTCTTCTTCTTCTTCTTCTTCTTCTTCTTCTTCTTCTTCTTCTTCTTCTTCTTCTTCTTCTTCTTCTTCTTCTTCTTCTTCTTCTTCTTCTTCTCTTCTTCTTCTTCTTCTTCTTCTTCTTCTTCTTCTTCTTCTTCTTCTTCTTCTTCTTCTTCTTCTCTTCTTCTTCTTCTTCTTCTTCTTCTTCTTCTTCTTCCTTCTTCTTTCTTCTTCTTCTTCTTCTTTCTTCTTCTTCTTCTTCTTCTTCTTCTTCTTCTTCTTCTTCTTCTTCTTCTTCTCTTCTTCTTCTTCTTCTTCTTCTTCTTCTTCTTCTTCTTCTTCTTCTTTCTTCTTCTTCTTCTTCTTCTTCTTCTTCTTCTTCTTCTTCTTCTTTCTTCTTCTTCTTCTTCTTCTTCTCTTCTTCTTCTTCTTCTTCTTCTTCTTCTTCTTCTCTTCTTCTTCTTCTTCTTTTTCTTCTTCTTCTTCTTCTTCTTCTTCTTCTTCTTCTTCTTCTTCTTCTTCTTCTTCTTCTTCTTCTTCTTTCTTCTTCTTCTTCTTCTTCTTCTTCTTCTTCTTCTTCTTCTTCTTCTTCTTCTTCTTCTTCTTCTCTTCTTCTTCTTCTTCTTCTTCTTCTCTTTTTCTTCTTCTTCTTCTTCTTCTTCTTCTTCTTCTTCTTCTTCTTCTTCTTCTTCTTCTTCTTCTTCTTCTTCTTCTTTCTTTCTTCTCCTTCTTCTCCTTCTTCTTCTTCTTCTTCTTCTTCTTCTTCTTCTTCTTCTTCTTCTTCTTCTTCTTCTTCTTCTTCTTCTTCTTCTTCTTCTTCTTCTTCTTCTTCTTCTTCTTCTTCTTCTTCTTCTTCTTCTTCTTCTTTCTTCTTCTTCTTCTTCTTCTTCTTCTTCTTCTTCTTCTTCTTCTTTTTTTTCTTCTTCTTCTTCTTCTTTTCTTTCTTCTTCTTCTCTTCTTCTTCTTCTTCTTCTTCTTTCTTCTTCTTTCTTCTTCTTCTTCTTCTCTTCTTCTTCTTCTTCTTCTTCTTCTCTTCTTCTTCTTCTTCTTCTTCTTCTTCTTCTTCTTTCCTTCTTCTTTCTTCTTCTTCTTCTTCTTCTTCTTCTTCTTCTTCTTCTTCTTCTTCTTCTTCTTTCTTCTTCTTCTTCTTCTTCTTCTTCTTCTTCTTCTTCTTCTTCTTCTTCTTCTTTCTTCTTCTTCTTCTTCTTCTTTCTTCTTCTTCTTCTTCTTCTTCTTCTTCTTCTTCTTCCTTCTTCTTCTTCTTCTTCTTCTTCTTCTTCTTCTTCTTCTTCTTCTTCTTTCTCTTCTTCTTCTTTCTTCTTCTTCTTCTTCTTCTTCTTCTTCTTCTTCTTCTTCTTCTTCTTCTTCTTCTTCTTCTTCTTCTTCTTCTTTTTTTTAACTTCTTCTTCTTCTTCTTCTTCTTCTTCTTCTTCTTCTTCTTCTTCTTCTTCTTCTTCTTCTTCTCTTCTTCTTCTTCTTCTTCTTTCTTCTTCTTCTTCTTCTTCTTCTTTCTTCTTCTTCTTCTTCTTCTTCTTCTTCTTCTTCTTCTTCTTCTTCTTCTTCTTCTTTCTTCTTCTTCTTCTTCTTTTTCTTCTTCTTCTTTCTTCTTCTTCTTCTTCTTCTTCTTCTTCTTCTTTCTTCTTCTTCTTCTTCTTCTTCTTCTTCTTCTTCTTCTTCTTCTTCTTCTTTCTTCTTCTTCTTCTTCTTCTTCTTCTTTCTTCTTCTTCTTCTTCTTCTTCTTCTTCTTCTTCTTCTTCTTCTTCTTCTTCTTCTTCTTCTTCTTCTTCTTCTTCTTCTTTCTCTTCTTCTTCTTCTCTTCTTCTCTTCTTCTTCTTCTTCTTCTTCTTCTTTCTTCTTCTTCTTCTTCTTTCCTTTCTTCTTCTTCTCTTCTTCTTCTTCTTTTTCTTCTTTTTCTTTTTCTTCTTCTTCTTCTTCTTCTTCTTTCTTCTTCTTCTTCTTCTTCTTCTTCTTCTTCTCTTCTTCTTCTCTTCTTCTTCTTCTTCTTCTTCTTCTTCTTCTTCTTCTTCTCTTCTTCTTCTTCTTCTTCTTCTTCTTCTTCTTCTTTCTTCTTCTTCTTCTTCTTCTTCTTCTTCTTCTTTTTTTTTCTTTTTTTTCTTCTTTTCTTCTTCTTCTTCTTTTTCTTCTTTTTTTTTCTTCTTCTTTCTTCTTCTTTTCTTCTTCTTCTTCTTCTTCTTCTCTTCTTCTTCTTCTTTCTTCTTCTTCTTCTTCTTCTTCTTCTTCTTCTTCTTCTTCTTCTTCTTCTTCTTCTTCTTCTTCTTCTTCTTCTTCTTCTTCTTCTTCTTCAGCGTTACAAGCCAACGAGGTTCATTGCTGCAGATATCACCCACCTCCACTCCACCTTTGATTGGCCTTTTCTTTCCAGTTGGTGACACCAAGTGTTGGCTCATCTGTCTGGACTTTGTATCTCCATTGTCTTCTTGGTCTGCCTCGTGGTCTGCAAACATTCAGCTCCCTTTTGTATTCAGTTTTTATCTTCTCGGTCATTTGACATTCTTTCAATGTGTCCCAGCTATTTCAGTCCATTAGATCTCATCACACCAGTGATCAATGGTGATTTAAACAGATTATAATTTCCATGTTGCTTCTATCCCTCCAATCCTCGCTGTCTGCATCTTTGATGGGTCTAAAGATTCGTCGTTAGACAACGTTTGTGATTTTTTTAAATCTTGGTGTTGCGAGATAGAGACTTTGACTTCAGCATATGTTGAAGGGTATACTTTATTTCCAGATTGTATTCTAGATTGTAATTCTTCTCTCAGCATGTTGGAGCAGTTGAAGTTTTTTACCCAACTACTTTTGTTTTCGTTCGTTTGATTTTAATTTTAACGACTTCTATGTGGCGGGAGTTTATATCCTTTCCCTGTCTTATTATCATGTATTCTGTTTTATCTTGATTGATAACTAGTCTAATTTTGTGAGCTGATTCTTTTCAGAGAGTCAGTGTTTTTACAATCTCTAGTTCATTTTCTCCAACAAAATTAATGTCATCTAAATAAACAAGTATTCTCGTAATTTCTCCTAAAGTACACTCTTGTTTCAATTTTCTTATAATTTTCCCCAGGGTCAAGTTGAAAAGAAGTGGGGACAGAGCATCACCTTGCTTTAAACCAGATGTTATTTGAAAAGGGTCTGACTTTCTCCTTTAATTTGTTGCTATATATTCAATGTCTTCCATTCTTAGTTTGGTCATGGTAATTAACGTCTTTGGTATTCCAAAGTTCTTGAAATCATTCAGGAAAACTGTTTCTGTGTGCACTATTATTCGCCTTTTTTAAATCCACAAAAACACTATGTACATCTCTGCTATATTGCTAGTTTTGCTCCGCTATTTGACGTAAAGTGAATATCCGATCTATTGTGGATCTGTTCTGTCGGAAACCAGTTGGCTGCAACGTGTCTTAGAAAATGCATTTTCTTCATTCTCATCTGGATTTTTTTTTTTGCGCCACAGTGTCAGTTATGAGCATGGTGAACGATTTCATCAGGACTGATATAGAAACAATGCTTCCATGCTTGCTGATTACTGCTGGACTGTGACAGGAGATATCTTATCGACTGACTACAAGACAGAGCAAGCAAAGAGAGCTGGAACAGCGCCTAAATAATGACGAAAAAGGTTCAAATATTTCTTTTTAAAACATTATATGTGAACTTTAAATATTTGTTCTTTTTTGTTCTTAGAATTTTATGTTGAAATAACTATAAACTGAGTATGGAACAACAATTTGTATAAAGCCAAAGACTAACTGTTCACTCCTAAGATCTAAAAAAGCATACATGCTGCAATGTAAATTCGGCAATTTTAACAAAAACAAAAGAGGAAAAAAAATAGAACTATTCGGTAAATTTCATTGTGATATTTGAGTAGTAGTAGTACATTTTACCCCACTAGTACATCACACAAGCGATAAAAACCCGGTGGCAGAAAGTGCCACCATGCGGATGAGGATTACCCGTGGAGAGATCCGAGAAACCGCGTTCAGCCGTTAGGCCATATTTATGGCCGGGCTAAATTGTAGCCCATGGCAAGAGCCAGAGTAGGGCTTCAGAGTAAGGAAAGATGTGCATCCCATATGGAGATGACTGTTTATGATGATATTTGAAATCAGCATGTCAACGTCAATCAGAAATGATGTATTGAAAATTCTGGTACAAAAACGTTTTTTTTTTTTTTTAATGTGTAGACCTGTGTTAGACCGCATCCATACTTCAAGAGCTGAATATTGAAGAGGGTTGGCTAGTAAAGACAATAAAACAAAGAAAATTGAAATATTTTGGTCACTTGAAACGTCATGGAAGTCTAGAGAGAACAATAATGGAGGGGTATATGCCTGGGAAGAGAGGAAGAGGAAGGCCAAGGAGAAGATGGGTGCAGGATGTGGCAGATGATCTCCAGATGGGTGTATCAGACGCAGGACATCTTGCTCAGGATAGGAAGGTTTTCCGGAGGGTTGTTATGGCAGCGAGGTTCCGCGAGGGACATGCTACTGAATGAATGAATGAGACCTGTGTTATCATTGAATATGCTCACTACACTGTCAACGCAACTAAGCGATCATACTTTTAACATACTAATAAGGGGGCTGCGTGGTCTCAAGGCATGGAGTCCTACTCGAGTGTTAGAGGTTCCGGGTTCATTCCCTAATAATGCTTGGGATTTTTTCACGTGGACTCGCACTTTAAGTAATCCCCCCTCGTTTCTGGGTAGTGAGATTGGACGCCCGTGTGCATTGTTGCGCAGGTAAAAAAATCCCTTGGCAGTTGGAAATCAAAAAGAGAAGCCTAATGGCACTGCCCGGGCAAAAGTTAGAGTTAAAATTCTACCCAAAGTATTTTAGGATCCTCGTCGGTGTGTACTGTGCTGAGCTTCTTCGGACGCAGATTTGAGTTAGAAGAAGAACGGAGTACTTATGGGTTACTACTAGGGCTGTACCGAATAGTGATTTTCGCTATTCGGCGGAATACGAATAGTGGGACAAACTATTCGGCCGACTATAAATACGAATAGTGTATCATCATCATCAAGTGCCTTGCCGACTGACGTGGGCGATCATGCCTCTCCACAATCTGCTATCTCCTGCAGCATGTATCAGTTTCTGTGCTGACACACCTCCATGCCATGCAACAAGACTGTCAAGAATCTTCTATCGTTGTCTTTCTCTATCCCTCCTTCCACAGATCTTTCCAGTGGTCACCAAATGTTCCATTTCCCCTCTTCTCATAACATGGCTGAAAAATGACGACTGTCTAATTCTTATATCTGTGATTAGTTGTCTTCGGGCTCCCGCCTCTTTCAAAACCATCGTTCGCTCGGCCATTTGTTCGATGTAATTTGAACGCATCTTCATTATGCTCGTTAGCAATATCTTCAAATTTGATTTGGCGCGAAGACACCCTGAAAGAACGAAAAATGCATGATCTCTCTCTGCCTCTCTCTCTCTCTCTCTCTCTCTCTCTATATATATATATATATATATATATATATATATATATATATATATATATATATACATAGATACACACACACACACACACACACACACTGCAGTTGGCATTTTATGTAGTTTGTACCACGCAACAGGGTCGGTTTCCCCTCTACGACAGACTTGGTCAACAGCAACTATTGTGTTAATGAAAAAGTTATTTCAGTCCATCACAGTGTATGCAGAAACGGGAGTAAGGTAACCACTATTCACATTCGGCCCGACCGCAACTATTCGCCCGAATACCGAATAGTTATTAGGTCCACTATTCGGCCCCGAAGCGAATACGAAGCGAAAATTGGGTACAGCCCTAGTTGCTTCCCGTGTACCAGAATGTTGATGCGTTGTTTAAACCTCCAACCTATTAATAAACCGTCTGGCCAGAACTTCAGCATCTCTTCACCGCTAAACAACTCAGCCTTTAATGGGGAAAACAGGCAAGCAGTAACACAGCCTGACCGGTTTGCATGGAAGCCAAGCACAGAATAGAAGATTTAATCTCCACCAACACAATACAAAAGGCACTGTCTGTATTCAATCTATCTCATATTCTAGTCCTCATACCAGGGAGTCACCGCTCAACTGTCAAACTCTAAGGGAACGAGCGTTAACCATCCAAGTCACATAATGTATGTCAACACATAAACAAAGACGATATCAAATTAACCTGGCTTACACCATCGAGTGGACGTCTGTGGCTTAGGCATTGGGGAACCCACTTCTTAACGCCAGGGTGAAGGGTTCAATTCCAGCTGTGAACGGTTTTGTCTTGCGTTGGTTTCGACGTTGGTACCCAGAACTGACCATTTTAGGAGCAATTGCAAACTACTGAACGTAAAATATGCCTAGAAAAGCCACTATAGCTAAAGAAAATTCTGGGGTTGTTCTGCAACATCCTGTAGAGGATACGCAACTGATTTTTACACTATCGCAATCACTGTCTCTGCCTTCCACGTTAGGAACATGACACTAGCAAGAATCACGAGACTCGTCTGCAACACATGACCCTGGTGATTGCTGTTAGCAACTCTACCAGAATGCGCAGATCCCCAATTCATGTTTAAACAGTGACTGTCTTCAGACATCACTCTGTCTTAGAGACCCTTTCACTTGAGGAACTACAGGCAGATGGACAAAGCTTTGTTGAAATCCAGACTCCCGTCTGTTGTCTAATCTCACGGTATCACCTGAGAACTCCAACGCCAACATCAGCAGTGGTCAACTCCAGTTCCCTCGGCATTCTCCTTAGAACACGAAGACGCTTGTCTCAGTAGACCCACTGTGATACACAGATGCACAGATTGCCAACCTATCAACACTAAGGTTATTTACAGATGCACAGATTGCCAACCTATCAACACTAAGGTTATTCACAGATGCACAGATTGCCTACCTATCAACACTAAGGTTATACACAGATGCACAGAGTGCCAACCTATCAACACTAAGGTTATACACAGATGCACAGAGTGCCAATCTATCAACACTAAGGTTATACACAGATGCACAGAGTGCCAACTTATCAACACTAAGGTTATACACAGATGCACAGAGTGCCAACCTATCAACACTAAGGTTATACACAGATGCACAGAGTGCCAACCTATCAACACTAAGGTTATACACAGATGCACAGATTGCCAACCTACCAACACTAAGGTTATACACAGATGCACAGAGTGCCAACCTATCAACACTAAGGTTACTACCGACACCACTGCCTGAAGATTCCGGCGTAGAGTTAGACACTTACTTGCTAGCCCGAATGTCCTTCAGTTAAACATGCGTCAGCAAAGTAAGTAAAGTGCCCTTTTCATGTAACTACCACATCATACCATGGGAATGCCCTCGTGGGGTCCGGGGCCCCTTTGTAGGAAAGAAAACAACATACCCACTGTCACCCCAACAGGCATGTCGTATGAGTCGACTAATTGGGGGGTTTCCTTTAAAGTCAAAGTACATCTGTCTGAATGGCAAGGAATATTTAAGACAAATTAGACACCTCTGTAAAACGGATCTGCACGCAACACTCATATTCTAGAACAAGTCTAAAGTGCAGAGATGGACGAACAACCAGAACTTCCCACAGGAGTTTACATCCGAGGAACGTGCAGAAAAAGAAGAAGATATCATGGGAGGCAAAAGCGGCCACCATGATGCTGATCAAGTCACCCACTGAGTACATTTCGATCTAAAAGAATACCAGTGTAGCACTATGTGCACGGATCACCAGTTGTGTAATTAGGATCTTTATAGTTAGCTTTTCAAAATAATTTTTGGGAACGAACTTTTTTAGAAGGAATCTCTGAAAGAGAGGTCGAAATCTGTGTAGATTAAAAAATATGAATATATTAATTAAAGTAACGGAGCCTATTTCGACAGTAATGTAGATAACGATTGGGGGGGGGGGGGGGGGGGGGGGGGGGAATTGGATAGAGATATTAAAATTTGAATACAAACTGCAAGAGGAGTTTTAAAAGCACTGGAGAATTTGTAGAGTTCAAAAGAAATTAAAACGTTAACTAAATTTTTTATTCTAATGTCAAATTAAAACTGTTAAGTGAAACGGAAACATGAGAACTGAGGCAGTTACTAATAAACTAAAACATTCATTAACTAGTGACGGCACAGAATAGATGGAATTAATTGGTGTGACAGAATCACTAAAGTGAGAGGACTAAACAAGTTCTAGTTGACCAAAGGGCAAAGAAATGACGATGGCGTTGGATAGAACACACGTTGAAATATCTGAGAAGAATGCCAGTAGAATGTCTTTGCACTGATACCCCACAGGGACATAGATATAAAGAAAGACTTGTCCTCCCCCCCCCCCGCCCCCCCCGCCCCCCCCCCCCCCCCCCCCCCCCCCCCCCCCCAACGGAAAAGGGAGCTAGAAGTGAAGTTAAAAGGAAGGACATGACGCAGGGAGAGCTGCATAGGATAGCGAAGGATAGAACGACTTGGCCTGATTTGGTTGGGCGCATATGCTCCATACGGTGCTACACCTATAGTATATTTATATAGATCAATCGCCGATCGATGTGTGATGTGGTCATCAGAAAAATCATGATTTTTATTTAATTCTGTGAACACGATGAACTCTTGTCAATGAGAAATTGAAAAGTACAGAGCGTGAAAAGTTAACTATGTAATTACTTTGTTTGAGGAGTCATTCAACAGTGTCGTACCACTGACGGGGCTTTTCAACAAATTATATGTAAATCTACAAAAATGGAGAGAATACGGCAGCCTTATAGGCTAATATTGAACATGAAATGTGGTCGTTGCATGAGCATTACAAAGAATAACTGTACTATTTAAAATGTCATTATCTGTGCAGTGTTTTTAATTGACTTTTTTGTCTCATTCTGTGTTTTTTCAGTTAATCTAGTGTAAAAATTGTGTGCATTAGATACTAAAGTTGACTATCAGGGAATCAACTGTTCATGGACAGACAACGGAAACGGCAACTAAATCATCAAATAATGACTTAAGTTCGTAGAAAGTTGGTGATTTCTGTCGACACTCGTTTTAAATGAATGTTCAGAATTAACAGCAGCAGTGATATATCGTTGAAAAGATATTTATACACTGAATAACTGTAAAAAAACTGTCACTATTGTCTGTATGTTCCACTTTTTAGGGCGCTGTAGACAAGGGGCTGTGAGACTGAGTATTCAGGGTCGCACGGCTAGTGCTGTCGCCGCAGACTGTACAAGTTCAAACGTTCAATTTTTTTACCGCTGACAGAAAAACACTTTCATTTTACTGGTGATCGAACTCAGGTATCCCACATGAGAGCCTGGCGTTGTAAGCTGTCTGTCAGCCGGTCCTCTGTTACATAATAGGTTAGTTGCGTATCCTTTACAGGACTTTGCAGAACCAACCCAACAGCCTCTAGATGTTGTGTGGTTTTTCTAGGCAAATTTACGTCCAGTAGTTTGCTATTACCCTCTGGACGATCGGCTCTCTTAATACCACTGTCGAAACCAACACAAGGCGCATGGCCCGCAGCTGGGATCGAACCCGGCGTCCCGGCATTACGAAACGTTCACATCGGCTTATACACAGAGCCGACTTGTTGAAAAATAATATTCAGTAAATGTATCGTTACAAAAACACTTTCAGTGTTAACATTGTAAATTATTTCAAAATTGATCAATAGGGGAAAAAATGGTCTCGAGGCATATTGTCTGCCTCGAGTGCTAGAGGTCCCGGGTTCAAGCCCCAGTAAACTGGACTTCTAGTAATTTCCCCTGGTCTCTGGGTAGTAGGACTGGACGCATGTGCGGTAGTAAGACCGGACGCCCGTGTGTATTATTGCGCACGTAAAAACATCCCCTGACAGTTGCATATCGAAAAGAGTGGTCTAACAGCGCTGTCAGGGTAAAATTTGGAGTTAAAAATATACCCATCGTATTTTAGTATCCTTGCCGGTGCTGCAGAGCCCGTGCACTGTACTGAGGTTCTTCAGGCTCATGTTTGAGTTAAAAGAACGGAGCACGTATGGGATACTACCCGTATGCTATGATGTTGACCGGTTGGATAAACATAATCATAATATTATACAGTACGAAGTTATGACCTATGTACTAAAGTTGTTGTTAGTATAGTGAAAAAATATAAAGACCCGAAGGTGTATCTTAAAAATAAGGATTTGAAAGATCTGAACGTCAAGGAAGACTGGCTAATAAACAGCATCTTGTCTCGGAAGCTGAAATAGTTTTGTCATGACAAGTGCTATAGCAGATTGGAAAACAATAACAGCATAAGGCATGGTACCAGAAAGGAGAGGCAGGGACTGACTAATACAAAGATATGCACAGGATATAAGTGACTCCTTAGATATGAAAGTACACGGGGCGGGAGAGCTGGCAAGAGACGGAGTTTCTTTCAGGCAGACCGTGAAGAGAGCGACGTTCTGCACAGGACCTGTAACATGATGATGACGTGTATCCTTATGTTATTATCATTATGAATTTAAAAAAAAAAACGACTAAACAATTATCACAATGCTTATGTATGGGGCTGCGTGGTCTCGGAGCATGGTAGTCGCCTCGAGTGCTAGAGGTTTGGAGTTTTATCACCGTAAGGGCTAGGATTTTTTTCACGTGGACTTAAACTTCTAGTAATTCCCCATGGTCTGTGGATAGTGAGATAAAACGCCCCTGTGCATTGTTGCCAGCGTTAAAAAAATTCCTTGGCAGTTGGAAATCGAAAAGAGAAGCCTAACGGCGCTGCCCGGGCAAAATTTGGAGTTGAAAATCTAGCTACAATATTTCCGGATCCTCGCCGGTGCTACAGAGCCTGTGCACTGTGCTGGGGTTCTTCAGACTCAGATTTGAGTTAGAAGAAGAACGGAGCACTTATGGTAACTACCCGTGTACTATGAGGTTGATCCGTTGTTTCAAACCTAAATCTTCACGTCACAATGCTTATGTGACTAAAATTAAATCTGAGATATGAAAACCAATATTAAAACGGTGACTTTTCAGACACGGAAATGAGATGTCTGAGAAGGGCTGTAGGAGTGACCATAAGAGATAAGATCAGAAATGAGATCATAAGAGAACAAGTCGGCACAGAACCAATTCTGGATTACATACAAAGACAGCAAGTGAAATGGTTTGCCCACTTAGAGAGAATGCCTTGTGACACCATACCATACAAAGCATACATGGGAAGAGAAGAAGGACGTAGAGCACGGGGTAGACCAAGAACAAAATGGAAGGATAACATCAGAGAAACTCTACAACAGCACGATGTGCCTATGTTCGAGGCGGCCAGAAGAGCTAGAACAGAACCTTATATCTCCCTCGACACCCACAGCGGTAAAAGAGGAAATGAAGAAGAAGAGAAGAAGCAGACTTTTCAGACTGTGTACCAGAGTTTATTCTTCTTTGTGTTTGCCGTCTGTAAACTCAGGCTGAAGGTCCAAGCTATTCATCCCCTTCTGGGCTTTGATCCTGTTTTACAACTTGCTTTTTGCGATCACATCGACTTCTAGTTAAACATCCCTAAAAAGTCGTTTTTACGACATGCTTGTTACGGGGTTCGGGGGGGGGGGGGGGGGGGGAATATATGGTTTCCCCCAGAAGCCGGACCTTCGAACTCACACGGGGAGCGCCAGATTTTCATTTATCCGATAAGGGACAGTCACCGTGACAGACAAATCATGGGTGTTAGGGGGTCCTTAGGGCTGTCAACACTTGATTTTATATGGGCGGGAAAGAGTTGTTTTTGTTTTGAGCTTTGTTTAGGGGCTTAATAATACTATTTTTCAATATTATTTGCTAAATAACAAAGGATATAAAAAGGTCACAATAAAGGGCCTTTTCTACGCCCTCATGCGTTTTGAGTATATATTGCTAGACGTATATTTTATAGACTGATTGGCCTTTACTTCCTATACCTAGAAGCTATATAGGCAGATGCTTTGGAAAGATCGGCCCAGCGTAGTAGGATCAATTCATAGAGATGACGGTATGCTGTTAACCATAGACAAAGAGAAGGGGGAGGCTTTCCTGAAGAGGTTTATTTCAAAGACAGACCACAATGATGGAGATAACAGAGAAACCGTTAGAGAAGATCTGGCAGCTATCTTAAAGAACAAACATAATGAAGACATCATACAGGTGGAAGATGTAAAATGTGTTCTGAAAAGGGAAAAAGATATTGCACCCGGGTTAGACATTCCCACATAAAAGACATAAGTGATGCAGATCTGGTGGAGATGAATGCTTGTTTTAACCAGAGACTTAGGACAGCTTCAGCCAAGGATGAGTGGATGCACAGCTCCATGACTCCACTTCTTAAGCCTAGCAAGAATCATTCAACACTCAGCGGCTTCAGGATCATAACCCTACAAAACACTTCTGGTAAACTGTTGGAGAAGATAGGGGCGGGTTAGTTACAAGAATTTTTGGAACAGAGAAAGCTCCTTCCGAGAGGTTTAGGAAGTTACCGGCCAAGGAAAGGACACATAGTCAAATGCATCCACTTTTGCCTTTGAAACCTTTGAAGGTTTCTAGATCAAACAGGAAACGAAGGCAGCGCCACTTGATTAAGAAGATGCTTACAACAGAGTCAGATCATTATCTTGTTGAAAGCGCTTTTGGAGAAGGGACTCTGTTATTGGTTGGTGAACTGGATAGCAGCCATTTTGTAAACTCGCCAGGTAACTCTCTGCCTGGGTTCATGGACCTCTGAACTCAAGGACTACGACAGGGATCTGCAATTTCACCTGTGCTGTTCAATGTGTTTACGAGCACGATTGCTGAACTGGGAACACTGGAGTTGGCAGAATATTGACATTTGCAGATGATGTTCTCTTGTATAGTACGGGGAAGATTGGGATCAAATAGCTCAAGAGTTACATGCGACAGTAGAAAAGGTGATCGACTGGTGTACAGAGATTAGTGCTGTTATCAACCCAGAAAAGGCAACCGTCCTGTGGTGTTTTTGGGCAACAGGATTGTTAGAGCGGATGTTCCCAGATTCAAAATAAATGGCAGGGACATCAAAAGAGACAACAGACTGCGGTATCTGGGTATCACCTTTGACAGAAGTTTGTCTTTTAAGGATCACATAGAGGGTGTTGTGACAATGGCTCGAAAAGGTCCTAATGCGTTAAAGATTATGGTTGCGATGGACATGGAGCAGAGAATGCTGTTCACACTTTACCAGCCTTTAATAATCTCAGTGATTGATTATGGAGTGGGATTACTCACTGTCTCGAAGAGTCAAATAGAGAGACTGTCTCGAAGAGTCAAATAGAGAAACTGGAACGCATACAGAATGAAGCTATGCGGGTGATCCTAGGATGTACAAGAGACACCCCGATTGTGTGCATGAGATACATCATTGTATTGCGGACTATTGCAGATAGGCTAAATGTGTTGCAGGCTAAGTCATACCTCAGAGTAGCTGCAGACAAAGAACACCCTCTGTATGAAGCTTTGGCTACAGGTAAGGGACAGAGGCTGAGAAGGGAAAACTTGTTGGTGAGAGGAATGAGAAGTGCCCGGGAGTTCGTAGTAAAAGCCAATGGAAAATCGTTAGTGTAAGACAGCTTAGCATTCGACATCACAACATCTAGCATGAGAATGGAGATGGAGGCGGTAACTACAGCTCTCCGGTGGATAGATAGAAAGATGCAAAAACATGTCGCAATTTTAACAGACTCCGAAAGCATGCTGAGAAAGGTGAAGACAGGAATGCTTCGAGCAGAGTGGCAAGCTTTAATGGGAAGGTCACGGGTAGTGAGCATACTTTAAATATTTTCTCCAGGCTATGTCGACGTAGTGGGTAATGAACAGGCAGACAGATTAACTGGATCAGCACCACTGGGTGGTGAACTGATATATGACAAGGCAGATGTGGTCAAGGCCCTTTAGCAACAAGCAACAGAATCAGTAGAGAAAACAGATTAATATGGCCTGGAGAGAATGAGGCACCTAGGTGTAAACAGAGAATCTGGCCGGCTCACTACACTCAGGGGAAAGGCAAGACGGACATATAACCGGATTGTGACGGGTACTATCAGTATTGGAACTCTGCGCTGGCTGCTGAGATAGGGACGGTTAGCGCATGGGAATGAACCGAGTGCTGAAATGTCAATTCTTGACTCAACTCAACTCATTCCCATACATACTACCCCTGTCATGACACGATGATGTGTCTGTATTAGGCTTTCCCTAATAATATAAGACTCTCTGAAATGACTTTATGTTGAGATGGCGACTCGAAATGATCTAGAAAGTATTCTGTAGCTCCAACCTTAGATCTAACATCACTTCAGGGATGAGGGAACTCATATTAATGGCTTCACACAATTAAAACTATTCCCAGACTAGATTGGATCACTTTCATAGCCACACACACAGAATAAACCAGCATTAATAGATATCTAACAAACTGAACAATACACTCACACAGAACTAATTAAAGAAAACTGAAATACTGGATACCAACAAATTGAAATTCAGAATAACAATGCATGATGTAAAAAGTGCAACATAAGTAAATAGTCTCAAAGGAATGATACTGAAGAATGATCTAAAGAACAGGATAATACTGAACCAAAAACTTCATTACTCTGCCAACAACTACTGTTGTTCTCATTATCTCTACTAATATAGTATAAGGTAATGGTAATAATAGACCCTAAGTGTCCGGGTAACTGTAACTCTAAGTTACCACATGAAATACTCATCGGCAGTGATGGAATTGCTGCTCTCTTTAGTTCTTATGAAAGAAGGCACTATTCATAGTGCTGAACCTGATGGTTGGCAGTAGTTCTTGAAATAAAATTTTACTGGATACAATGGAACAAAGAATGTCTGTCCAGTTAAATTAAATACAAGTGGTAATGTTTATATATAAAGGGATAGAGTCCCTTCTAAGGACACAGTTTAAGAACAGCGTCTGTCTATTTCAATTTTTATTAGCAACGGTGTATTGAGTATAGAACCTGGTTTGGTGGCACTTGATGATGAATCTGCATCAATTTACATCTGGCAAGACTGACCCCATAAGTCACCTCTCCGAGTACTAAAGCGACTGGCCTCATGTACCAACAGGTACTGGTATACTGAAACTGGTTAGGTGTTGGCTGATAGCTTGTATCTGGATGCACTGATCGATGGTGGTTAGGATATTTAAACTATAATCCTGACCAAGCCTCCAGAGGAATCAGCAAACATCCCATGCTTTCTATAAATTATCGGGTGAAACGGAGACTTTTAAGATAAAATACTGCCAGAGTTGACCTAAAAGGCGTTTGGCCGTCTGAATGTTCTGGAAGTTGTGTCTGGAATGACGCCAACGATTCAAACGCCTCTTAAGTCAGAAGCAGGAAAGATTCCTTCCGCGAATCAGGCGGTAGTTTGGCCTAACGGAAAAGGCTTCCCTGCTCTTGAACTCGCTTACCTGTCAGTGAATTCATAATATAACTCATTCCCAATAGATCTAGGATTGAACTAAGTTCCTTTACCCACATCCTGACCTATATGTATCAAAGAATGACTATATAATTATACAGGAAAGGTCCAAATGTGAATACATGTCATTTACATATGGGTGTACAGGACGTGGAAGACCTTAACACAGAGGGGTGTTCTGGCTGGTCATATGACAACTCCCTTCAGGCTAGGTCCATTTTGAAGCCTAGACCCCTTAAACAAAAAAGACTTGATGCAGATTTGATCCTACGACCTTCGGGTACGAGGTGAGAGTCTTCCTCATATAATAATATGTTTAAAATAATAAAAGTGCATAAATAAATACTTAAAAAAGAAATGTATTTTTATGGTTTAAGAGAGGGGTCCACTTACACATTGTGTAAGGAGGTGTGACCACCACCCCCCCCCCCCCCCCCCACACCACACATTATCCCCTCCAAACAAGAAACATAAGCCTCGCAGCCCAACTCCTACCTCCACATGTATATTTTTTAAAAATAAAATTAAAAATATGTGTTTGTGGTCCTAAAGTTGTCTGACCGACAGGTTCTGGTGCCTGTGATATGAGATACACACAACTGTTCGAAAGGTGACATTCGGACAGTAGAGCAGAGTTTAGCCAGAGTTTTATCAATGCTATCTGAGATATTATACGGTTTTTGAGAAAGATCATATCTCAGACAATGCACTTGCGCTTATTTGGTGTAATCTGAGGTCTGGAACAACATATGCAAAGGTGACATCTGAGATAGACACCAGAGTTTATATAATGTCATCTGATATGTGAAACAACGGACAGAATAATGACATCCCTGAGAGTACACCAGAGTTTGGTCAGTTTTTTATAGGCCCCAAGGAGAGCTAAAGTACAGGTAATATTAAATCGACGTTCCCAACAGTTCTGACATTAACAGTGAATATTCCTGGCACAGGTAGAAATGGTGACCTACCTGCCAGAACAGTGGTAAAAAAAACAGTTGAACCTTGGCTCTGGAAATTAATTCGCACACACAAGTTTTTCAGGAAACCGATTTTTACGAAAACTAAAACCAGTTCTCATATAAAATCATATAAAATGGATTAATTCTTTTCTCACTCCCTATTATTGCTTACATGCGAAAACCTGCACAACGCAGCTTTATGCGTAAAATTATAGAATAACAAAGAATATGTATACAGTCTCATTACCATGGAACCGTGGAATTTCGACGAATATTTAATTTTTTCTAGAGAGCTGTAGCAGAAGGGAGGTTCTAGTTATGCAGTAATGCAGTCAGTCAGTAGAATGTTCTTTGCAGATCGTTTTTCCATAACAACCCCACGGAAAAAATTATCGATCACGAGCAAGATGTCCCGGGTCAGATACACCCATCTGGAAATCATCCGTCACATGCTGCACCCATCTTCTCTTTAGCTTTCTTCTTCCTCTCTTCCCAGGCATATATGCCTCAGTTATTGTTCTCTCTAAACTTTCATGACGTTTCAATTGTCCCAAACTTTTTTTTTTGAATTTTTGTTTTTAATCGTCTTTAATAGCCAACCTTCTTCAGTATTCAGCTCTTAAAGTATGGATGCATTTGTTCTGTTCTTTACAAATGATATTCTTAGAACCCGTCTACAACATTTGTATCAAAGGCATGTATGCAATGTTTAACTTGTTTAGTAAGTTTCCAGGTTTCACAGGCGTATGTTGCAATGGGAAAGATGCATGCTCTTAGAAATCTAAATTTTCTAGTTGTTTTAGTTTTTGAAGACCAATTGATAGTCGCCCTTTAATTTCTTTCATTGTGTCACATTGATGGTAATCAATGACGCAAGATATTCAAAATTTTCCTCAACCTCCAATCTTTCCCCATCAACAAATATCTGTTTATTATTTATAATGTGAGTTGGTAAATGTTTAAATATTTGGGGGGTGGGGGGGGGGATAGCCTGGGTGATTTCTATCGTATCGTGAAAGTAGTGCCCAATGGTTTATTTACATACACAGCTAAAGCAACAAACCGAATGTAACGTAAGATATTGCAAAATAAACTGACTTTCTTTGTGTTATATGAGTCCTCTATACTTATTAAGGTTGATTATGGTGTTTGTCTGGTCAAAACATTGTCTTCTTTTTTTTTTTTTTTTACTTTTCCCAGATAAGCTGTGGCTATCACATTTGACAAATACACTCTTTGTTGATGACACTGCTATGTATTGCAACATTATTCCGCTAAAATATCTTCATAGATAATGTGTGGTTGTTAAATTCTGAAATTACAACAACAACAAAATAAAGAAAATTTCCAAGCAAACGAATCTTGAAAATACCAAGGCATTAGAAAGGTTCAAAGGGACTGGTTGAAAAGCATGATGTCGTGAATTCGTTTTGACAGAAAACTCTGGGACTGATTTGTGTTGGTATATGATTGATAGTTTGTAGACGCTTGACTGAAAGGCTGGAAGGTCGTAGATTTAATTCCCCTTCGGGACAGTCACTTTCATGAGTTACCTATCCTTTGACATTAAATGGATACACGAGAAATATGTCTCAAGTAATTGGAACACATGTTATGATATACTTTCATATATCACTCAACGTTGTCATCCGTTCACTGGTTTCCGTTGTTGGCGTTGTCACCAACTTCATCAACATGATCATCTTTTCAAAACTGGGTCTCAAAGACAGCATGAGTGTTGGTCTGTTTTCTCTCTCACTGACCGACTTTCTAGTTACAAGTGTCCAACTTGCAAGTTGTGTTTCTTTCATAACGGATCTTCTGTATATAAATATCGCCACTGGCGCCATATATTTAGGCGACTATTCACTCGGGTGGGCTATAAGTTGTGTCTACGAGATCTCCTGTTGGATCACGGCTATGATATCTATAGAGAGGTGTTACTGTGTGGTTTCTCCGTTTAAAGTCAAGGCAGTTTTCACAAGATTTCGTTGTATTGTTGTCACCTTGACTATCTACATTGTATACGTTAGCATGCATGTTCCTATTTACACAAACAGAAGAATAAAAAGAAAAGAAATTATACTGCTGTCAGGAAATAACACGATTATAGGAATTTCAGAAAGTAATTTGGCAAGAAGAAGCGTTAATTCCGAAGTAACGTTCATAGAATTCATACTTGACCTCACCGCTGCAGTTTCTCTTTGGTTAATCTCTCAAACTGTGATAATCGTGTGCTCTGTATGGATGGGTTGTTCATTAGAAGCTTCTTCTAGAGTTCGACATAAGGCCAAACAAAAATCCATAGTTACAACTGACAGGCAACATGCAATTTATTCAAAAGACTCGTCAACGTTATCTAATCGAGAGAGAAAACTTGTGAAAATTGTTTTGATTCTGGCAGTAACTCAAACATGCTGTAATGCTCCAAAGATGATAGCGGCAGTATTTTATCACACCTTCTTAGGTGTGCAAGCTGGGGAACAGGAAAACATCAGCACGGTGTTGTGGGCCTTGGTTTACACGTTTGCTACCTTGGGGTGTAGCGTCAGCTTTGTTGTCTACCTGAAACTGAACTCCAACTATAGACGAGAGTTTAGAAGCATGTTGAGTCCATTTATAGGAAACAGAAATAAAACCGATGCCAATATGAGTATAAACAAAATATTTATGGAAAAATTATGTTACACAGTCAGACTAATGAGGACAAAGTAAAAAACAATGTTTAACAGAGCCCATATACAGAGACAATTTTTTGGACGTATAATGGACATTTTTACCTGCTTTTCAAAACATTAAAACGAACAACAGTGTTTTCACATACGATTCTTCCTTTGTTTTTATGTGACTTGATCATAGACCAATATCCTCGTTTTCTCTATTTATCTTTTGTTTTTCGGGTGACTTGTGTGATGTTTGTGTGTATTTGTTTGTCCAGGTTACAACTTCGCTGTCTTTCCATCTGTTCCGTGATTTTTCTCTCACCTTAGGCCTGGATATTTTCACGTAGGTCTTTTTATATATATATATATATATATATATATATATATATATATATATATATATATATATATATATATATATATACACACACACTAGCTGTACCCGGCTACGTGTTGCTGTGGCCCAGAATGGTGAAATGGAGAGGAAAGAAAATAGCTCTCAGCTAACAGTATCTGAAAAATCCCCCCCCCCCCCCCGCCCCCTTCCCTAGACCCAGTCATATCTCCCTATCCGAAAGATTGAAAAATCATCCATGGCGAAATTATTAAAATAGAGATAATTAAGAAATGAGAACTTTAAAATCATATTTTAAGCTCTCTCAGCTAACTGTGTCTGGCATACCCCTCTCTCTCCACCAATCGTATCTCCCCTCCCCCCCCCCCCGACCCCCCACCAATCATATCTCCCTCTCTGAAGGATGGAAAAATCATCACATTGCGAAATTATAAAAAATAGAAATAGTTAAGAAATGAGAACTTTAAAGTAATATTTTAAGCTTTCTCAGCTAACTGTGTCTAGCATCATTTCCCCCCCCCCCCTCTTTTTCAACCAATCATATCTCCCTGTCCGAAGGATTGATAAATCATAACCTGGCGAAGTCATATCTCCCTCTCTGAAGGATTGAAAAATCATCCATGGCGAAATTATTAAAATAGAAACAGTAAAATATATAACTTAAAAATATGGCCAGTGTAACAGCTACCACATCACACATCCAGTACCAGTACTACTGCAACCACTACCACCACCACCATCACAACAACAACAACAAAAACTGTCACTACAGTATGGGTAGGTTGGTGTAGAAAAGAGGAGTTAGCGCCGCATGCTGTCACCACTGACTATTTATTTTAATGTTGCAATCGGTTTAGTAGTTTCCGAGTTTTTAGCTTACACCATCAGAAAATTAACATTTTTATTTATATAGATATAGCAGCCTAGCTGTAAACCACAACACAACGTGCCAACGGCCCTCTCGAGGGCGAAAGAAGATTACCCATGACATGACCATTGAGCATCACGTAACCGCTGTCGCAGGCTAGCTGTAAACCCCAAAACCGAAAAAGGCGTAGATATCGCAGCCTAGCCATAAACCACAACACAACGTGCCAGCCGCCCAGTTAGGGGCTAAAAACAATATATATTATATCACCCAGCGGGTAATCGAGCGCGAGTCACCCGCATAAGCAAAATAGTTACCAACTACGCTACCAAACACTCAAGCATATTGTGGAAATGAAACTATATACTAACGCAAAGTTCAATAAGTGCTCGGCAGCCAATAATAGTCGATCACATATAAACAAATCAGGGCCGGCAACGAAACAAATAATGATTTGACCGTTGCTGGAGCTACGTCATTCGTGGTTTGTGCGATCTTCTGACAAAAATATCACGCTTGGAGTCGAAGGCAACGTCGTGTGCAAATTTAAAAGCAATCGGTTCAGTAGTTTCCGAGTTTTTAGCTTACATCATCGGAAAATTTATATATATATATATATATATATATATATATATATATATATATCGGAAATATTATATATATGTATATATATATATATATATATATATATATATATATATATATATAATTAAGGCTGTACCGAATAGTGATTTTCACTATTCGGCCGAATACGAATAGCGGGACCAACTATTCGGCCAACTACGAATACAAATACGAATAATGTATAAAATATACCTTAAAAAAAAAACATTAATAAAGTCGAGTGTACGCTGAACTTTTACTTCACATAGAGTAGCACAGAATAGTCATCTTCTTCTTTAGCATTCTGAGCCCTTGAGGTTTACTGCTGCAGATATCACTCGTCTCTATTCATCTCTCTGGCTGGCCTTTTCTTCACAGTTTGTGACACCAGTTGTTTGCAGGTCTGGCTGGACATTATCTCTCGAACTTCTTTTTGTCTGCCTCATGGTCTACGCCCATTCCTCTCTCAGCTGTATAAAGTTTTACTTCTCTGTTATCTGACATTCTTACAATACAGATTTTGTGTTTCGTTGTTGCTTCTCACTCTCCATTCCCCGCTGTTAGCATCTTTGATGGCTCCAAAGATGTGTCGTAAGACTATTTTCGAAAACCTGAAATAAGGCCTCATCTCTTTCATTTCTGCTTCCAGTTTCAGAGCCATATAAAATGACTGGTCTTATCAAGGTTTTATATATTTTGATCTTTTTGTTGCGAGACAGACACTTTGACTTTAGTAGCGGTTGAAGGGCATAGTATACTTTATTTCTAGATTGTATTCTATGTTGTATTTCTTCTCTCAGCATGTTGGAGCAGTTGAAGTTTGCACCCAAGTACTTGTATGTTTCCGTTCGTTTGATTTTTATATTATCGACTTGGATGTGGCCGGAGTTTATATTCTTTCCATGTCTAGCTTGTGTTCGTACAGAATAATAAACATTTAAAAACATGTTATGTTTTGCATCCTTCAGTCAGTCTGTGGTAACTAATAACTAGGAATGAAAGAATCCAAAGTATTATAACAAGTAACTAAACCTGGAAATTGTCACTGACAGCTTAGTTAATGCACGAAAGCTGCATTAGCTTTCAACAAAACCAATCGTTCCATGTCAGCATTACGGCCGTGTATGCAGAAGCGGGTGTAAGGTAACTACTATTCGTTTTCGGCCCGACCGCAACTATTCGGCCAAATACCGAATAGTCAATAGGTCGACTATTCGGCCCCGAAGCGAATAAGAAGCCAATATTCGGTACAGCCCTAGTATATATATATATTGTCTGGCTGCATTCTGATTACATGGTCAAGCCACTTAATTAACTTTCTTTCAATGTAATATATATAGTTTTGTTACAGCCCTGTCTCTTAGGCTGATATTTGTGACCTAGTGCCTACTTGTGGTGTTTATGAGCTTTCTTAATGTTCTTGTGATCCACTAGCTGCTCGTGTTTGGCACAGATATCACAAAGAATGCATCATCATCAGGTGCCCTGCCGACTGGCGTGGGCGATCATGCTTCTCCACAATCTGCGATCTCCTGCAGCATGTAAAATAATGCATATAGACGCTGTTAATCATTTGTTGTTTTGCTGGAAGGGTGACTTTTTGGGGTTTGCGCAATGAGGGATAACTGATTTTTGACAGTATTTACCTCTATGAAGTATACTTCTGTAACTTTATTTCAGTGAAATTGTAATACCTGAACTTGTCTGAATGTAGCACTTTTTGCCTGAACTGTAAAAATATGTAAATCAACTTTACCTGCAAGACGTAAATACTACTTGTCCACTCTAAAGGCAGAAAGAGCTAAACAACAAAGAACTTAGTAAACTCTTCAATCAATGAGCCTGTCTTTTTTATTTCATTCTAATGTGTCAGTGAATGAGCTAGTGTCCTTTGTTCTCCCCTCCCATTCTACCAGCTTCACACATTAAATGAGATGCAAACTTAAAGCTGCAGTCAACGGATGCCCAGAGAACCTCTTCTAAAAAAAAACTACCACTTAAGGGAAGCACACAATCATGTTGATGGGTCCTCTCAAGGGAAGCACATAATCATGTCGATGGGTCCTCTCGAGGGAAGCACACAATCATGTCGATGGGTCCTCTCAAGGGAAGCACACAATCATGTCGATGGGTCCTCTCAAGGGAAGCACACAATCATGTCGATGGGTCCTCTCAAGGGAAGCACACAATCATGTCGATGGGTCCTCTAAAGGGAAGCACACAATCATGTCGATGGGTCCTCTCAAGGGAAGCACACAATCATGTCGATGGGTCCTCTCAAGGGAAGCACACAATCATGTCGATGGGTTCTCTCAAGGGAAGCACACAATCATGTAGATGGGTCCTCTCAAGAGAACCACACGATCATGTCGATGGGTCCTCTCAAGGGAACCACACGATCATGTCGATGGGTCTGGTGTAGTTCCTATATTCGCAATAACCAACCGACACAGCGCTTGGGATGAGGCGTTTACGACATTGGCAACTATGTACAGTATTCTTTTGCTGCTCTAAAGGTAAATGTAAAGTCAGGAGATGTGAACCAACGTCACTGCACATGGTTATAAACCATAAGTGCTCTGCCACCAGTACGGAAAGTTGATAAGAATTGTTCGCCTTTGTCGCCATTCGCACGTAACTCTGTAGCTACAGCGACGTTCCTCCATTTACCCCAGAGTAAATGTGATGTGGAAATAATGAAATAAAATAGAATAAAGGAATGCTAGAAAAAATAGGCAGGAAAGTATTAGTGATAATATAATATAACAGTAGAAATAAAAGAAAAGTATAAATACAAGTGTTCATAAGCTATAGCCTGTAGTGATAGATAAGAGATAGAATAAAAAGTATTAAGTGAAGTAAATAAAAAAAAAGCACTAAAATAAGAAAATAAATTTACAACTGATGAGACAGTAGTAAAACTATTTAGATTAAGGTATGTAGAACACTGAGACCTCCTGAACTTAGAGCACCTAGACTATGGATGAGGCGATTTTCCGAGGCGAGGATTACCAGGGCAAGATTTGATCGCGATGATAGAAATATTATCTCTGCCTCTGTGGTCAGAGCTGTTAAAATGGAGAGGGATTCGATTGTCTTCTTTTCAATATCGGAGAGATGTTCTCTGGATTTTGTCTGGTCTTGCAGCTTTTCCTTCTCTGTAACCCTCAGCGGTGGGACGTTCTTCGAGCTTCTATCCAGTGTTTACTACCAGTGAACTGCTCCAGACACCACTTAAACCGGAATCCTAGATACAACCATAAGCCACGCGAGCTATTTTGACCAACCAACTTGCGACTTTGAAGACGTAACAAACACTCAATCGTACCAACTATAGTCGTAGCCTTTCTGAACAGTGCCGTATGTATTTCGCCTTCTGACGCAAGGTAAACAAACTTGTCCATACAGCATCATGTGTCATGTCTTAGGATAGAGGGTATTGACTAGGAAGTGACAGCCACTAAGCGTATAAAATGGGGGAAGACAATGCAATAAATGTGTTAGTACAACAAAAAACAAAAATAAGAAGGATTAGGAAGTACATTATCTTTAGAGCAGCTGACACTATGCAAGAATGCCAATCCCATGAATGAAGATCTTCGTAAGATCAACGAATTACTCTTTGCAGATGACCAGGCCTTGTTAGCAGATACAGCCATGAAATTGCAACAACATCTAACATCCATGAATGAAGAATGTAAAACAAATAATATGAGAATCAACACTGAAAAGACAGAATTAATGTCAATAGGAAAAAAGAAGACAGATCTAAACATAGCAATAGAATACAAAGGCATTAAACAGGCATCTGAGTTTAAATTTCTGGGAACTACATTTACCGAAGATGGGAAATTGGATAAAGAAATTGACATTAGATGCAGTAAAGCAAACCAAGTATTGGGACAGCTAGCCCCCCTCTTACAGCATAAGACAATCCCAATCAGCACAAAGAGACATCTTATTCAAAGCATATTTATTCCAACTCTGTGCTACCAGTGCCAGACATGGTCACTCACAACAAACCATAAAAGAAAATTAGTAACCATGGAAATGAGATGTCTGAGAAGGGCTGTAGGAGTGATCATAAGAGATAATATCAGGAATGAGATCATAAGAGAACAAGTCGGCACATAACCAATTCTGGATTACATACAAAGACAGCAAGTGAAATAGTTTGACAACTTAGAGAGAATGCCTTGTGACACCATACTATACAAAGCATACATGGAAAGAGAAGAAAGACATAGAGCACGGGGTAGACCAAGAACAAGATGGAAGGATAACATCAGAGAAACTCTACAACAGCACGATGTGCCTATGGTCGAGGCAGCCAGAAGAGCTAGAAACAGAACCTTATATCTCCCTCGACACCCACAGCGGTAAAAGAGGAAGTGAAGGAGAAGAAGAAGACACTTCGTGAAAATGAAATAAACTCCGATGTACAAACTCAGGAGTGGTACTCGACTCAAAAGCCCTCACCATTTGAGTTAGTGATTTCTATTAAACACTCACAACATTGTAAACAAAGCTTTATGATGATACTTTTAACAGACTAATAAACAGTATGGTCAGAACGTCAGCTCTACTTGACAGCGAAACAAATCAGTTCACCTAATACAGGCTGGTTTGACCTTTAAGTGCAAAGGTTGGCCACTAATAACGCATGCGTTAATGGGACGTACCAAGTTATCACTGCTGACACACCTTGACAAGTCACCGGCCCTGTCCGGTTTGCACGCAAAACAAGTATTAAAGAGATGATGAAATCTCCAACAACAAAATACAAGAGGCGCGGTTTGTCGGCGAATTCTCTCCTATTTTTCCCTATATTTTTTTTTAAATCTCCAAACTACCAGTCTGTATCCAACTTACTTATCGAGGTGATGATGTCATGCAGCGTCTGCAGGACCGACTGAAAACAGCAGTTGGCCAAATATTCTTTGCGACTGTTCCAGTAGTGAGGTACAAGACCACTCCTATCCAAACCCCAATTATTAAACAGCTCCTTTCGCCGTACACCAAATCTAACTGTATTTACCAATTAACATATAAGTGCCAGTTGACTTACATCGGTCGAACGGAGAGACAGATTGGAAATAGACTGACAGAGCACGTACCCAAATAGCTACATACACAGCTCAGTGATTTTTCTAGTGTGTAGAGACCAGTCAAGAGGAAATAATCCACTTCTTCCATAGAACGTCATCTACTTAATTCGGGACACATAATTGACACAGACAGTGCTTTCCGTGTGGTTCACCACACTCCGAACAGGAGACTTTTGAGAATCGCCGAAGCCTTAACAATAAAAATCAACAACCCCCTCTTTGTAAGCAGACAGAATTTATCGTAAATTTGAAGTTACCCTGGTAAGTCACGTGATTACGGTGAGCTTTCGGCGGCCATGAAACAGAGACAATGTATCAAAGAAACTATTCGCATTTCAGTTGAATTTATTCAGTTTTGTGCTTTATTTTATGTTGATGTAGCTCTGTAGTAACACAACTGATGGGATACAGCGAAATATGCCTGGCAATAAATCGTGCAATGTTTTGTTTGTATCCGCAATATGTATATTATTTTTATGTAATGCTCTACAAGGAATGAGTCTTCACCATCCAAGTCACACAATATATTTCAGCTTCAACACATGAACAAACGTGATAATCAAATGCATCTGGCTTTGAGTGTTGCAGTCACTTGCTCTACCATCCACACTGAGACACATGACACTAGAAAGACTCACAATACACTTCTACAACTTACGTCCATGGTGGCTGCTACGGGTGGCTCTGTCACACTGTACCGGTCCACATGTTTTTATGGATCAGTGACCTTTATCTTTCGGGCTCTCAATCAAGGAGACCATGTCAGTTGAGGTACTGTAGGCCGGTACAGCGTGTACTGTGTTGTCTGACCAACTCATTGTATCACCAGATACCCCACATCTATCAATCAATCAATCAGGTGCCGTCTCCACAATGAAGGTTGGCTGCAATGGATCTCCAACAAGCCCTGTCTCTTGCCCTTGATGTACACTCACTCATACTGCTGTTCATTGATCTCTTGATGTTATCCTCCCACTTGTAACGCTGTCTGCCTTTTGCTCTTTTAATGTGGCCAAAATATTTCACTTGACTCTTTTTTATTTCACCTAGCAACTCTCTTTTCAATTCCCAATTTCCTCAGTACCTCTGTATTTGATAGCTTTTGTTTCCACCCACATCTATCACGAACATCAATCACTGCTTCTCAACCCTAGTGCTGTCGTCGATCTCCTTAGAAGTTAGACATTTGTTTCCGTTTAGCCAGTGTGATACACAGATGCACACATACCACCTAGCAACACCTTGGCTAACAGCGACACAATCGTCTACAGAAATCTCTCGGTCATGCCGGTGTGTTGGGAAATGAGCAAGCAGATAGACTGTTTGGCTCTGCATCACTTGGTAGTAAGTTGATGTATGACAAGTTAGATATAGTGAGGGCCCTTTGGGAGCAGGTGAACAGTGCGGAGGTGCAGATAGATCATTACGGTCTGAGGAGAATGGCGCTGCCAGGAGTTTCCAGGGGATCTGGCCGATGCTCAACACTCATGTGAAGGATGAGACGAATATACAATCAGACGGTTACTGGTACTATCGGAATTTGAACTCTTCGCTTGCTGCTTGAGATGGGGTCTGATCACTTATGGGAGTGTCCCGAGTTCTGTGTTGTCGATTTGTCGATTTTTGATTTAGCGTCTACAGAAAACAGTGTTTCAGTTAGACAATTGTCTGCTAACCCGAATGTCTGGAGTTTAAATCTACATCGAGTCATACATTCAAGGTCAGACAATTAAGTAATGAGACTAATTCCATTAAAATTAAAACAATCAACAACTGAAGATATAACCTGTATTTTTTTTTCCAAAGCAAACCCCTTGTATATTGATACAGCAAGTGTCACGACCTAACAAACACTGTAATGACCTCTGTAGTTCTTCTGTTGTTGTGGCCCTCAAAGTCGATGTTACGGCCCTTTGGATGTCATTAGTATCGTCAAAAAAGCGTCCTTCCAATAGCAACTTTAATTTTGAAAATAGAAAATAGTCACAGGGAGATAAATATAGGGGAATAGGGTGGTTGGTTGATAACACTCACCCGTTTAAGGGCCAAAAGTTTCTGTACCTTTGAGCCGGTGCATTGTCATGAAGAAGAAAAAAATTGCCAGGTGTTGAATGCAAATCAGCAAGCAACTTTTTTCTTGCAGCTGTCCTGTATTCTCGTCGTGTTGCTCTCTGTCTGGGTCCATGGACCAAGTAGCCACATATTTAGCCCCGGGACTGCCACAGCGATCTGCAATCTCGACTGTTCTCTTTAACGTGTATACGAACAAGATTTCAAGCCTAGAAGGACCAGGAGTTGGAAGGCTACTGATGTTTGCAGATGATATTCTCGCATGAACATCCTAGTAGCTCCAGGCGACACAAGACAAACTGATTGACCGGTGGACATAAATAATTACTATATTCCACCAAGAAAAGACAGCTGTTTTGTGGTGTACTCCAGACAACATTACTGTCAGAGCAGAGGTCCCAGGTCTCACGATAAATAGTAGAAACGTCAACAGATAAGGCAAACTGAAGCATCTGGGAATCACATTTGACAGGAACCTGCTTTTCAAGGAGCGGTTGTGGTAAGATTTCGAAAGAGGCTCAATGTACTTGAAACTGTGGACATCAAACAGAGAAGTCTTTTTACACTATATCGACACTTGATCCTGTCAGTGATTGCTCACTGACACATAGAATTAGCTAGAAAAACTACAGCGCATACAGAATACAGCAATACGGCCCATTCTGGGATGTACCAGAGACACCCATGTGATCTGTGTGCGATACATCCTTGGTTTGCAGACTGTTGCAGGTAGGCTCGACGGCATTAGGGCTTTTCTTAGAGGGATGTATTTTTATCAGGAAAAAAAAAGGTTCTTTGATTTTTAGTCTCCATATGACCACAGGCTACACGACTGTGTAGGAAAATTTCTAGAACATATGAGAGGGGGGAGGGAGGCAGGGGTTGTTAGGCTTAAAAGTAGTCGCTATTTATGTAACACTAGCCCTAACCCTAACCCTTCCCACCCCCACCACCCTCCCCCAAACCCCTATAATATGGTACTGTCCTTGAAAACTTCCAGGAATCCCTAGGAATTCTCTACCAAATCTCGTAGCCAAGCGTGATGTGACGACTAAACAAAAAAGAATTAAAATAATTCTACATTATTCATACAGAACATTCTGCAATTATCTTGTATTGTTTATGAAAAAATGTCTGTCTGTCTGTCTGTCTGTCTGTCTGTCTGTCTGTCTGTCTGTCTGTCTGTATGTATGTATGTATGTATGTATATGTATGTATGTATGTATGTATATGTATGTATGTATGTATATGTATGTATGTATGTATGTATGTATGTATGTATGTATGTATGTATGTATGTATGTATGTATGTATGTATGTATGTATGTATGTATGTATGTATGTATGTATGTATGTATGTATGTATGTATGTATGTATGTATGTATGTATGTATGTATGTATGTATGTATGTATGTATGTATTTATGTATGTTTGTATGTATGTATGTATGTATGTATGTATGTATGTATGTATGTATGTATGTATGTATGTATGTATGTATGTATGTATGTATGTATGTATGTATGTATGTATGTATGTATGTATGTATGTATGTGTGTATGCATGCATGCATGAATGTATGTATGTATGTATGTATGTATGCATGTATGCATGCATGCATGCATGTATGTATGTATGTATGTATGTATGTATGTATGTATGTATGTATGTATGTATGTATGTATGTATGTATGTATGTATGTATGTATGTATGTATGTATGTATGTATGTATGTATGTATGTATGTATGTATGTATGTATGTATGTATGTATGTATGTATGTATGTATGTATGTATGTATGTATGTATGTATGTATGTATGTATGTATGTATGTATGTATGTATGTATGTATGTATGTATGTATGTATGTATGTATGTATGTATGTATGTATGTATGTATGTATGTATGTATGTATGTATGTATGTATGTATGTATGTATGTATGTATGTATGTATGTATGTATGTATGTATGTATGTATGTATGTATGTATGTATGTATGTATGTATGTATGTATGTATGTATGTATGTATGTATGTATGTATGTATGTATGTATGTATGTATGTATGTATGTATGTATGTATGTATGTATGTATGTATGTATGTATGTATGTGTGTATGTATGGCTGCAAAGTGTCTGAAAATTCATTTTCTTTTTTTTTTCATCTAGATTTGTTTACGCTACAGTGTCATTTATGAGCATGGTAAACGATTTCATCAGGACATTGCTGCTAGCTGCTATAGAAACAATGCTTCCATGCTTGCTGATTACTGCTGGGCTGTGACAAGAAACATCTTATCGATTGACTACAAGACAAAGCAAGCAACGAGATCTCAAACAGAGCCTAAATAATGACGAAAAAGAGATCAAATAATTTTTTTTAATACATTGTATGTGAACTTAAATTATTTGTTCTTTTTTGTGCCTAGAATTTTATGTTGAAATAACTATAAACTGAGTATGCAACAAAAATTTTTTTATGAAGCCAAAATAGAAAGACTAACGGTTTACTCCTAAGATCTAAAAAGCATACATTATTTATTTCATTGCAATGCAAATTCGGCAATTTCAACAACAACGACAACAAAAGGATGGAAAAAAGAACCATTGGGTAAACTATATTATGATATTTAAGTAGTAGTGGTACATTTTTACTCACCAAGAAATCACACAAGCCATAAACACCCGGTGGCACAAAGTGCCACTATGTGGATGAGGATAATCCGTAGCATGATCCTAGAACCCGCGTTCAGCCGTTAGACTATATAAGATTAAACTCCACAGGGGAGCATGTACAGCAGGAGTCTACCAATCATCAGTAGAAGTAACCTCTCGTCGACAAATGTTTCGGCCCACGAGCTCCTAGACATTTTCAGAAAGTGGGCCCACCTGAGTTCATGAAGCTCAGAGTTGGTTTCCCTTGCTGCACCAATTACCGGATTTTATTCGGACAGGACAAGACGAATTGGTGATTTTGCAGACGGTACTGTGAAATAAGAAGTCGTCGCGGTAGCATAATTAAAGCAGTCTGCATACCTGAACGACCGAGCGGCAAGCTTACGATTGGTATACCGGACACATGTTGGACTTTTGTTAGCAGGTGGCAGAAGGACACTGGCAGACCATTCGGACACAATGGACTTTCAAAGGATAAGAAATTATTTACCGCTAGACACCCGGACCAGCTCACCGAGGCCCGTCCCTTACGTTGTTTCGTTGTGTCCAGAGCCAGCTCGAGGCTCTCTCAGCAACCTCGCCCAGCTTTTTAAGTGTCCGTTTGCGTTCATTGAAGCGCAATCCTAGTTGTTGAATCACATTGTAAAGTTAAGTGGCAACGAGACCTCTTGCCCCACCTCGACGGCGAAGACACTTACTGTGTACGCTTCGTCCCTCCTCAGATCGGCTGCTAAGTCACTGTACTTCTCGAGCTTGTACATATGGCTTTCGTCCATTCGGGTCGGTCAGCTCAATCAGGATGAGCTGCCGTTTCTCCGCAGAGTGGAGAAATATGTCAGGTCGCAGGCCGGTCTTCCGAATTGACTCAGGGTACCTTCATGGCCAGGCAGGTCAACCGCACATAACCAATCCCTCGCAGAGTCTAGCATAGATGGAGCGTATGCGTCTTTGTTGATTCTACCTTTGTAAATCTGCCCAGCATTGAGGAAACGTATGGGGACGATGATAGGATTGGCCCTCACATTGGCCTTCATCCTAGCCTGGTCCACAACAGCTGCCAACTCTTTTAGTACCTTGTTGTGGCGCCAGTTATATCTGCTTTGACCTAGGTCTTCTCTGCATACCGACAGTACGTGTTCTAACGTCTGCTTCGCTCTGCACAGCGGGCATGTCGGGTCGTTAGCCGCAGACCACTTCACCATGTTGACACCGGACGGTAATACATCGTAAGCAGAACGAACGATAAAGCCCAGTCGCAGAGGGGTCATTCGCCAGATCTCACCCCATGTGAGTACTCTTGGCAATGCGCTCTCCAGGTTGACCCAATGGCCCTGCTGCGACTGTTGGGCTGCTTTCTGGACCCGAACCTCGTTTTCGTTGTCCCTTACTTGCTGTATCACCATGTCTCGGTGCTCTTTGGCTGTGGTTTTGGACCACCAACTGACCTTTTCGTGACCTAGGCCGCGACGGTCGGTTTGTATGTATCACATAATCTCCTTCAATTTTAGTGAATTCTGGGCAGATTCGATCTCATCTAGGACCTTCAAGTTCTGACCAGTCTTTAGAGCGGGCTGGACAGCGATGACATTTGGGTCTGAAGACTCGCGCAAGAGCATGGCGAGTCTTACTTTGCCGACTTTAAACTCTTCGGTTATCGATTTGAACGGGAGTACCAGCTTAGCCTGCTTACAATACAGAGCAACGTCAGTCAGACAAGGCGGTGTACCAATCCACTTTCTCAAGACAGTGTTGATCTTTTTCTCCATCGTCTCCACTGCAGTCATTGTCACTTCGTAGGCAAGCAGCGGCTAGAGGAGCTTTGGGATCAACATGAATTGGAGACACCAGACCTTGAACTTCCCGATCAGCCTGCTACGCACGATCGCGAGCATACCTGTAGCCAGTGACTCGTGTATTCGCCGGACTTCCGCTCTATCAGATAACTTTGAATCGTAAACGCAACCAAGGTTCTTCACCGGTTCCTCCAGAACCATGTGGATCTTATTCTTTGCCACCGTAAAACTAGTTGCCGCCACCTTCCCTTCAAGGATTGACAGACTCCTCGACTTCTGCGGTTTGAATTGCATCCCGCTCCATTGGACCACCGCGTCCAATCTTTTCAGAATCGTACGGGCAGACTCCTCGTGATTATAGTCGTGTCATCCATAAATGCGCGTAGTGGCGGCATCCAGTGATCCCCAATTTGAAGACCATATCCGTAGCCGGCCGCCCCGTCCAACATGATCTGCATGGCCATGACGAACATTATTGGACTATATTTATGGCCGGGCTATATTGTGGCCACGGGCAAGAGTCAGGGCAGGGCTTCAAAGTAACGAAAAAATTGCATCCCAAAAGGAGATAACTGGTTATGATGACATTTGAAATCAGCATGTCAAAGTCAATCAGAAATGATGTATTGAAATTCTGGTACAAAAACGTTTTTTTTTTCTTTAATGTGTAGACCTGTGTTATCATTTAATATGCTCACTACACTGTCAACGCAACTAAGCGATCATACTTTTAACATACTAACATGGGAGCTGCGTTGTCTAAAGGCATGGAGACCTCCTCGAGTGCTAAAGTTTCCGGGTTCAATCCCCATTAAGGGCTGGGATTTTTTCACGTGGACTTGCACTTTTAGTAATTAATTCCCCCTGGTCTCTGGGTAGTGAGATCTTACGCCCGTGTGCATCGTTGCGCACGGAAAAAAAAATCCCTTGGCATTTGAAAATCGAAAAGAGTAGCCTAACGGCGCTGCCCAGGCAAAATTTTGAGAAAAATCTACCCAAAGTATTTCAGTATCCTTGCCGGTGCTACAGAGCCTGTGCACTGTGCTGAGCTTCTTCGGACTTAGACTTGAGTTAGAAAAAGACCGGAGCACTTACTGGTAACTGTCCGTGTGCCATAATGTTGGTCTGTTGTTAAAACCTCAAACAGTCTGCCAGAACTTCAGCATCTCTTCACCGCTAAACAACTCAGCCTTTAATGGGGGAAAACAGGCAAGTAGTAACACAGCCTGACCGGTTTGCATGGAAGCCAAGTACAGAATAGAAGATTTAATCTCCACCAACAAAATACAAAAGGCACTATCTGTTTTCAAATTATCTCCTATTCTAGTCCTCACATCAGGGAGTCACCGCTTAACTGTCAAGATGGACACAACTTTGTTGAAATCCAGACTCCCGTCTGCTGTCTCTTCTCACAGTATCACCTGAGAACTCCACAACCAACATCAGCAGTGGTCAACTCCAGTTCCTGCGGCATTCTCCTTAGAACACGAAGACGCTTGTCTCAGTAGACACACTGTGAGACACAGACGCACAGATTGCCAACCTATCAACACTAAGGTTATACACAGATGCACACAGTGCCAACCTATCAACACTAAGGTTATACACAGATGAACAGATTGCCAACCTATCAACACTAAGGTTATACACAGATGCACACAGTGCCAACCTATCAACACTAAGGTTATACACAGATGCACAGATTGCCAGCCTATCAACACTAGGGTTATACACAGATGAACAGATTGCCAACCTATCAACACTAAGGTTATACACAGATGAACAGAGTGCCAGCTTATCAACACTAAGGTTATACACAGATGAACAGAGTGCCAGCCTATCAACACTAAGGTTATACACAGATGAACAGAGTGCCAGCCTATCAACACTAAGGTCACTACCGTCACCACTGCCTGAAGATTCCGGCGTAGAGTTAGACACTTACTGCTAGCCCAAATGTCCGTCAGTTAAACATGCGTAAGCAAACTAAGTAAAGTGCTCTTTTCATGTAACTACCACATCATACAATGGGAATCCTCCCGTGGGGTCCAAGTTAGTCACATCAGTAAAACGGATGTGCACGCAACACTCATATTATGGAACAAGTCTAAAGTCCAGAGATGGACGAATTACCAGAACTTTCCACTGGAGTTTACAGCCGAAGAATGTGCTGAAGAAGAAGAAGAAGATATCATCGGAGGTAAAAGCGGTCACCATGATGCTGATCAAGTCATCCACTGAGTACATTTCGGTCTAAAAGAATACAAGTGTAGCACCATGTGCACGGATAACCAGTTGTGTAATTAGGATCTTTATAGTTGACTTTTTAAAACAATTTTTGGGAACGAACATTTTCAGAAGGAACCTCTGAAAGAGAGGTCGAAATCTGTGTAGATTGAAAAAAAAAATAATTGATGTATGGAACCTATTTGGGCATTAATATAGATAACGATTGTGTGTGGGGGGGGGGGGGGGAGAGGGGGGAGGGGGGGGGGAGTTGGATAGAGATATTAAAATATGAATACAAAATGCAAGAGGAGCTTTAATAGCACAGGGGAATTTGTAGAGTTTAAAAAAAATTAAAACGTAAACTATAATTTTCTTTTCTAATGTCAAATCAGTACAGTTAACTGAAGCTGAAACATGAGAACTGGGGCAGTTACTAATAAACTAAAACATTCATTAACTAGTGACGGCACAGAATAGATGAAATTAATTGGTGTGACAGAATCACTAAAGTGAGAGAACTAAACAAGTTCTAGTTGACCAAAGGGCGAAGAAATGACGATGGCGTTGGATAGAACACACGTTGAGTTATTGAGAAGAATGTCATTAGAATGACTTTGTACTGAAACTCACATGGGCATAGATATAAAGAAAGCCCCCCCCCCCCCCCCCCCCCCCCCCAAAAAAAAAAAAAAAACCAGAAAGATAGCTAGATAGTGAAGTTAAAACGAAGGACATGAGGGAGAGCTGCATATGATAGCGAAGGCAAGAACGACTTATCCTGTGTTGGTTGGGCGCATATGCTCCATATGGTGTTATTTATATAGATCAATCGCCGATCGATGTGTGATGTGGTCATCAGAATAATCATGATGGTTATTTAATTCTGTGAACACGATGAACTCTTGTCAATGAAACATTGAAAAATTACAGAGCATGAAAAGTTATTACCTTGTTTGAGGAGTCATTCTACTGTGTCGTACCACTGACGGGGCTTTTCAACAAATTATACGTAAGTGTACAAAAATGTAGAGAATACGGCAGCCTTGTGGCTAATATTGAACATGAAATGTGGTCGTTGCATGAGCATTACAAAAAATAACTGTACTATTAAAGATGTCGTCGTTATCTGTGCAGTGTTTTTTAATGGGCTTTTTTTTTTCTCATTCTGTGTTTATTCAGTTAATCTAGTGTAAAAATTGTGTGCATTAGATACTAAAGTCGTCTTTCAGGGAATTAACTGTTCATGAACATACAGCGGAAATGAAAACTAATTCATCAAATAATGACTTAAGTTCGTAGAAAGTTTGTGATTTCTGTCGACACTCGTTTTAAACGAATGTTCAGAATTAACAGCAGCAGTGATATATCGTTGAAAAGATATTTATACACTGAATTACAGTAAAAAAACTGTCACTATTATCTGTATGTTCGACTATTGAGGGCGCTGTAGACAAGGGGCTGTGAGACTGAGCATTCATCATTCGCATGGCTAGCACTGTCGCCACAGAAAGTACAGATTAAAACGTTGAAAGTTTTTCCCTGACAGAAAAACACTATCACTTCACTAAGGGTCGAACCCGAGTATCCCGCATGAGAGCCTGACGTTGTAAGCGCTCGGCCAGCCGGGCCTCTGTTGAATAATAATTTTCAGTAAATTATCATTGTAGTCGTTACAAAAACACTTACAGTGATAACTTTGTAAATTATTTCAATAATAATCAATAGGGTAATAAGTGGTCTCGAGGCATGGTGTCTGCCTCAAGTGCTAGAGGTCCCGGGTTCAAGCCCCAGTAAAGGCTGAAATTTTTTCAAGTGGATTTCTAGTAATTTTCCCTGGTCTCTGGGTAGTAAGACCGGACACAAGTGCGGTAGTAAAACCAGACGCCTGTGTGTGTTGTTGCGCAAGTTTAGAGGCCTAATAAATACTATTTTTCATTATTAGTTGCGAAATATCAGACGCAGACAGCACGTTACAATGTTAACCTTTTAGGAGAAAAAGACATTGCCACTAATTTTATAGTAGAACTCAAGAATAGATTTCAGACCCTATCAAGTGACCCAGAAACTCCAACTACAGTCAGCATTCAAGACAGATGGAACCAGATCAAAGAAACATACAAATCAACTAGCAATAATATATTAGG
Source organism: Candidula unifasciata (assembly GCA_905116865.2). Taxonomy (NCBI): domain Eukaryota; kingdom Metazoa; phylum Mollusca; class Gastropoda; order Stylommatophora; family Geomitridae; genus Candidula; species Candidula unifasciata. Next base: position 41,329 of record CAJHNH020001323.1, read on the forward strand.
AACCAGGAAACAACACCATAAAGAATGGATAAGGAGTCAAACCATGGACTAAATTGCCAAGAGAAAAAGAATAAGAGCCTCATAAATCATATAAATCAGAACGTCAGAAAGACAAACTAATGTTAGAATATAGCGAACTAAATAAAATGACCAAGAAAAGTGCCAGAGCTGACAAGAGAAGATTTATGGAAAATCTTTCAGAAACAGCAGAAAATGCTGCTAAAGCACATGATCTACAAACCCTACACAAAATTACCCAGCAAATTTGCGGAAACAGAAACAATTATCACAGCATACCCCTCAGAGATAACCAAGGCAGACTGCTCACCACAGAACAAAAACAAGACATGCAGTGGACTAAACACTTCTCCGACCTCTTGAACAGACCTGATCCTGAAAATCCCCCAGATATTCAACCAGCCTCTCAGGACATTGACATTATTACTGAACCACCAAGCAAACAAGAAATCCTTAAAGCTATCCACACTTTAAAGAACAACAAAGCACCAGGCAAAGACGAACTGCCAGCAAAACTTCTCAAAGTAGATCCCAACACAACTGCTAGCATTCTAGAACCATTGTTCAAGGATATTTGGGAAAAAGAAGTGTTGCCTGACGACTAGACTGAAGGAACAATAGTCAAAATCCCCCAAAAAGGAGACTTAAAAGACTGCAATAATTGGAGGAGAATTACTCTACTCTCAGTACCAAGCAAAATATTTTGTAAAATCATCATAATGAGGCTTGAAAAAGGAGTAGATAAATGCCTACGAGTGGAACAAGCAGGATTAAAAAAAGGCAGAGGAACAACTGAACACATCTTCGCCATACGTAACATTTTAGAACAATGCAACGAATGGCAGAGAAGTATATATATTAATTTTGTGGACTTTGAGAAAGCTTTTGACAGCGTCCATAGAGACGGTCTGTGGAAAATTTTACGACATTATGGAATTCCAGAAAAATTAGTCAACATAATTGCTCTCTTCTATAAAGACTTTTCCTGCAGTATAAAAAATTACAATACATCTTTCCCAGTAAAGACGGGTGTAAGACAGGGATGTGTTATGTCATCTCTCCTCTTCAACCTTGTGATTGATTGGATTCTAAAGAACACAGTAGACAGGACATTAGGAGGCATACGATGGACTCCATTCACCATGCTTGAGGACCTTGATTTTGCAGATGATATAGCACTCCTATCACATAAACATGAACATATACAAGAGAAAAGTAACAGACTAAACTGCACAGCAGAAATGGTGGGGCTGAGAATAAATACAAAGAAAACTAAGATCATGACAAACAGTCCAAACCAGCAACCAGTGACCATAAGTAACCAATCACTTGAAAATGTAGAACATTTCACATATCTTGGCAGTGTGGTGTCCCTACTGGGATGGACAGAGGAAGACATACAGTCACGTATAAACAAAGCTAGAGCTGCTTTTGGAAGGATGAGGCAAATCTGGAAATCCAACAATTACTGCAGAGGAACGAAACTCCGACTCTACAAGAGCATCATTTTGCCAGTTCTTCTTTATGGAACGGAATGCTGGAGAATGATCAAAAAGGATGCACACAAGCTGTCCACCTTCCATCACACATGTCTACGTAGAATTATCAAAATTTTCTGGCCAGATACAATCTCAAACACTAAACTACTTTAAGCCACAAACCAAGAAACTTTAGACAGTATGATTACCAAGAGAAGATGGAAATGGCTTGGCCACGGTATGAGAATGACTTCTGATATACCTGGCAAAACAGCTCTCACATGGACACCAGAGGGAAAGAGAAAACAGGGGCGCCCAAAACAACATGGAGACGAATGATGGAAAATGACCTGAGTGCGGCATCTTTGACATGGAAAACTGCACTGAAGATTGCACAGGACAGGAAAGCATGGAAGGTCCTCTCTGGAGCCTCATGTGTCACTAGGCATAACGAGAACTGATGATGACTGAAATAACAAGGGATACAAAAAGGTCACAATAAAGGGCTTTTTTCTACGTTCTCATGCGTTTTGGCTATATGATGCTAGACGTATATTTTATGGACCGATTGGCCTTTACTTCCTCTACGTAGAAACTACATAGGCATCTCAGGAAAGATCGGCCCAGCGTAGTAGGAGCAATTCATAGAGATGACGGTATGCTGTCAACCATAGACAAAGAGAAAGGGGCAGGGTCGCTCCAGAAGAGGTTTATTTGACAGACAGATCACAATGATGGAGATAACAGAGAAACCGTTAGAGAAGATCTGGCAGCCATCTTAAAGAACATGCATTATGAATACCTCATACAGGTGGAAGTTTTAAAACGTGTTCTGAAAAGGGCAAAGGAACTGCTCCCGGGCACGACGTGGTTAGACATTCCCACATGAAAGACGTGGGCAATGCAGATCTGGTGGAGATGACTGCTTGCTTCAACCAGAGCATTACGACAGCTTCAGTCCCAGAAGAGTGAATGCACAGCTACCTGATTCCACTTCCTAAGCCTAGCAAGATTCATTCAACACTCAGCGCCTTCAGGATCATAACCCTACAAAACACTTTTGGTGAAGTGTTGAAGAAGATGATAGGGGCGGGTATGTTGCAAGAATTTTTGGAGCATAGAAAGCTCGTTCCAGGAGGTTTAGGAAGTTATCGGCCAGAGAAAGACACATGGTCAAGTGCAACTATTTTTGCCTTTTACACCTTTAAAGGTTTCAAGATCAACCAGGAAACGAAGGCAGCGCCACTTGATTAAGAAGATGCTTGCAAAAGAGTCATATCAGTATCTTGTTGAAAGCGCTTTTAGAGAAAGGAGTCTGTACTTGGTTGGTGAACTGGATAGCAGCCATTTTGTAAACTCGCCAGGTAGCTCTCTGCCTGGGTTCATGGACCTCTGAACTCAAGGACTACGACAGGGATCTGCAATTTCACCTATGCTGTTCAATGTGTTTACGAGCACGATTGCTGAACTGGGAACACTGGAGTTGACAGAATATTGACATTTGCAGATGATGTTCTCTTGTATTGTAAGGGGGAGATTGGGAGCAAATAGCTCAAGAGTTACAGGTGACAGTAGATAAGCTGATCGACTGGTGTATAGAAAAGGTTACCGTCCTGGTGTTGTTTTTTTTTTTTTTTGGACAACAAGATTGTTATAGCGGATGTTCCCAGATTCAAAATAAATGGCAGGAACATCAAAAGAGACAACAGACTGCGGTATCTGGGTAACACCTTTGACAAAAGTTTATCTTTTAAGGATGACATAGAGAGGGTTGTGACAATGGCTCAAAAAAGTCCTAATGCGCTAAAGATTAGGGCTGCGATGAATATGGAGCAGAAAATGCTGTTCACACTTTACCAGCCTTTAATCATCTCAGTGATTGATTATGGAGTGGGGTTACTCACTGTCTCGAAGAGTCAAATAGAGAAACTGGAACGCATACAGAATGAAGCTATGCGGGTGATCATAGGATGTACAAGAGACACCCCGATTGTGTGCATAAGATACATCCTTGAATTGCCGACTATTGCAGATAGGCTAAAGGTGCTGTAGGCTAAGTCATACCTCAGAGTAGCTGCAGACAAAGAACACCCTCTGTATGAAGCTTTGGCTGCAGGTAAGGGATAGAGACTGAGAAGGGGGAAAATCGTAGATGGTTCAAGCAGAAGACAAGTATGCCTGCTGGAGAACATTGGGCGAGGACAGGAGTGGGTCAGAGTATCCGAGGAAAAGTCTGACCTGTGTAGGGTTATGATCACATTGGGTCGGGAGTGCAGAGAGTGGCCAGCAGGTGTTATGGGAGTGGGAGGCCAACAGTTGATTTACGATAAATTCCCGTCCAGGTGATCTAATTGTCTTTACAGAAGGTTCGGTGGTGAGAGGAAAGAGAAGTGCCTGGGAGTTCGTAGTAAAATCCAATGGAAAATCGTTAGTGTAAGACAGCCTAGCATAAGACATCACAACATCTAGCAAGAGAATACAGTTGGGGGCGGTAACTACAGCATTCTGAGAAAGGTGAAGACAGGAATGCTTCGAGCAGAGTAACAAGCTTTACTGTGAAGGTCACGGGTAGTGAGCATACTTTAGATATTTTCTTCAGGCCATGTCGACGTAGTGGGTAATGAACAGGCAGACAGATTAACTGGATCTGAACCACTGGGTGGTGAACTGATATATGACAAGGCAGATGTGGTCAAGGCCCTTTAGCAACAAGCAACAGAATCAGTAGAGAAAACCGATTGTTATGGCCTGGAGAGAATGAGGCACCTGGGTGTAAACAGAGAATCTGGCCGGCTCACTACACTTAGGGAAAAGGCAAGACGGACATATAACCAGAATGTGACCGGTACCATCAGTACTGGAACTCTGCGCTATCTGCTGAAGATAGGAACGGTGAGCTCATGGAAATGACTCGTGTGCTGTGATGTCAATTCTTGGCTCAACTCAACTCATTCCCACACATACTACCCCTGTCATGACACGATGATGTCACGTTTCTGTATTAGGCTTTCCCTAATAATATAAGACACTCTGAAATGACTTTATGTTGAGATGGCGACTCGTATTGATCTAGAAAGTATTCCGTAGCTCCAACCTTAGATCTAACATCACTTCAGGGATGAGGGAACTCATATTAATGGCTTAACACAATTAAAACTATTCCCAGACTAGATTGGATCACTATCATAGCCACACACACACAAAATAAACCAGCATTATTAGATATCTAACAAACTGAACAATAAACTCACACCGAACTAATTAAAGAGAACTGTGAAATACTGGATACTAACAAAGTGAAATTCAGAATAACAATGCATGATGTAAAAAGTGCAACATAAGTAAATAGTCTCAAAGGAATGATACTGAAGAATGATCTGAAGAACAGGATAATACTGAACCAAGAACTTCATTACTCTGCCGACAACTACTGTTGTTCTCATTATCTCTACTAATATAATATAAGGTTAATGGTAATAATAGACCCTAAGTGTCCGGGTAACTGTAACTCTAAGTTACCACATGAAATACTCATCGGCAGTGATGGAATTGCTGCTCTCTTTAGTTCATATGAAAGAAGGCACTATTCATAGTGCTGAACCTGATGGTTGGCAGTAGTTCTTGAAATAAAATATTACTGGATACGATGGAGCAAAGAATGTCTGTCCAGTTAAATTAAATACAAGTGGTAATGTTAATATATATATATATATATATATATATATATATATATATATATATATATATATATATATATATATATATATATATATATATATATATATATATAGGGATATAGTCCCTTCTTAGGACAGTTTAAGAACTGCGTTCTACTTTCTATTTTACTGATTAGCTGGCAACGGTGTGTTGAGTATAGAATTGGGATTGATGGCACTTGATGATGATGAATCTGCATCAATTGACATCTGGTAAGACTGACACTATAAGTCACCTCTCCGAGTATTACCAAAGCGACTGGCCTCTTGTACCAACAGGTACTGGTATACTGAAAATGGTTAGCTGTTGGCTGATAGCTTGTAACTGGATGCACTGATCGATAGTGGTTAGGATATATAAACTATAATCTTGATCAAGCCTCCCAGAGGAGTCAGTAAACATCCCATGCTCTCCAGAAATTCCCGGTCCTAGTTCTAGTCCTTTTGAGAAAAAAATTCAAAGGTCGACCACTTTCAGACTGCTGCTAGCTAGCGAGGCTGCTAACAGTCTGCGCCTATATTTGTGGTCTGGGTTATTTGTGTCACTTTCGTGACTAAATTCTAGTATTGCGCCATTTCTGGGCTTGATGCTTCCATCCGGTTCCGACCGCGTTACTGCACTCTGTTGTTAGATGTTCGTTTCTTTCCTCTTCTTATCTTGTGTCTCCTCTTGGTGTCATCTCTCTCTGATTAGGCCGGGCGTATCTCGTAGGAGAGCGAGCTTTTCCACACAACGTCTTTTGGAACACCATTTACAGTTTTAAAATTTTGAGTAATTTATTGTGCCAAAAAGTACTGAAAACAGTTTTTGATTTTGGATAGTTCCGAAATGTGAAAATTTTCGCGTGTTAATTCCCGGGTGAAACGGAGACTTTTAAGATAAATACTGACGGAGCTGACCGAAAAGGCGTTTGGCCGTCTGTATGCTCTGAAAGTTGGGTGTAGAATGACGCCAACGATTCAAACTCCTCTCAAGTCAGAAGCGGGAAGGATTCCTTCCGCGAATCAGGCGCTAGTTTGGCATAAGGAAAATGGCTTCTCTGATCTTGATTTCGCTTACCTGTCAGTGAATTCATAATATAACTCACTCCCAATAGATCTAGGATTGAACTAAGTTCCTTTACCCCCATGCTGACCCATATGTACCAAAGAATGACTATATAATTATACAGGGAAGGTCCACATGTGAATACTGGCCATTTACATAGGGGTATACAGGACGTGGAAGACCTTAACGCAGAGGGGTGTTCTAGCTGGACATATGACAACTCCCTTCATGCTGAGTCAACCTCGAAGCCAGGCTAGTTGCGTATCCTTTACAGGACGTTGCAGACCCAACCCTAACAGCCGCTAGCTGTTGTGTGGTTTCTCTAGGCAAGTTTACAACCAGTAGATTGCCATTGCCACTGGACGGTCGGCTTTCTTGATACCACTGTCGAAACCAACGCAAGGCGCGTGGCCCGCAGCTGGGATCCAACCTGGCATCCCAGCATTACGAAGCGTTTGCATCGGCTTAGCCACAGAGCCGACCTCGAAGCCAAGACCACTTTTAAAAAAAACAAAGAAGACTTGAAGCAGATTTGATCCTACGACCCTCGGGTACGAGGTGAGTCTTCCTCATATAATAATTTGTTTAAAATAATATAAGTGCATAAATAAGTACTTAAAAAGAAAAGTCTTTTTATGGTTTAAGAGAGGGGTTCACTTACACATTGTGTAAAGGGATGTGCCCAGCCTCCCCTCCCCCCCCCCCCCCTCCGCCAGAGTTTCATCAATGCTTTCTGAGATATAAGACGGTTTTTGAAAAGGATCGTATCTCAGACAATGCATCTGCGCTTATTTAGTCTAATTAATTAAGGTCTGACACAACATATGAAAAGGTGACATCTGAAATAGACACCAGAGTTTAAATAATGTAATCTGATATGTGAGACATTAGACAGAAAAATGACATCCCTGCCTGCACACTAGAGTCTGGTCATTTATTTTTAGGCCCCTAGGAGAACTAAAGTACAAATAATATTCAATCCAAGTTTCCAACAGTTAGGAACGCTAACGGTGAATATTCCTGGCACAGGTATATATAGTGATATAATGGTTAACAGACTTTCTTTCCAGCACAGTGGTGAAAAAAAACAAAAACAGTTGAACCTTTGTTATGGAAATTAATTCGTACACAAACGTTTTTCGGAAACCGAGTTGTACGCAGTTTTCTTTAAGAAATCATATAAAACGGATTGTTTCGTTTCTTACTCCTAATTATTGCTTAAATGTTAAAACCTGGTTAACGCAGCTTCATGCATACAACTTACTTGCCTGCTTGTTGAACCCCATCAGGACATCACGAAAGCGATAAACACCCTGTGATACAAAGTGCCACCATGCGGATGAGGATCACCCGTTGGGAGGTCCCAGCCGGTATGGTCATATTTATGGCCCAGCTATATTCAGGGCCCCCCGGCTAAAGCCAGGATAGGGCTTCAAATAACGAAAAATTGCATTCCACAAGGGGACGACTTGGCTGTCATCATGCATAAAACTATAGAATAACAAAGAATATGTAGACAGTCTTATTACCAAGAAATGTAGATACAATAAATGGGTGAAATATCGACGAATATTTAGTTTCGCTATAGAGATGTAACAGAAGCGAGATTGTAATTTTTCCAATCCTCAGTATGGTGGGAATGTGTTTCCAAATTATATCAGTGCTCCCATGTTAGTTAGTCTTCAGTCAGTCAGTCAGTAGCATGTCCTTTGCAGAACCTTGCTTCCATAACAACCCTCCAGAAAACTTCTCGATCACATGCAAGATGTCCCGCGTCCGATACACCAATCTGGAAATCATCCATCTCATTGGTCTTTCCCTTTCTGTTTTCCCAGATATATACCCTCCATTATTATTCTCTGAACTTTCGTTTCAAGTAACAAAGAAAAAATCAAATTTTCTGTGTTTTATCGTCTTTAATAGCAAACCTCCTTCAATATGCAGTTCTTAAAGTATGGATGCATTTGTTCTTTTCTTTACTCGTGATATTCTTAGAACCCGCCTATAACATTTGTGTTTAAAGGTATGTTTGCGCTGTTCAGCTTGTTTAGTAAATGTTCAGGTCTCACAGGCATATGTTGCAATGGGAGAGATGTATGCTCTTAGAAATCTTTTTTTTTTTTTTTTTTTTTAAAGTTCTGTCTGATCCAATCCATAGTTTCTTTAGTTGTTTTAGTCTTTGAAGATCAATTGATAGTCGTCTGTTGATTTCTTTCATTGTGTCACCATTGTTGGTAATCAAAGACCCAAGATATTCAACAATTTCCACAACCTCCAATCTTTTCCCATTAACACATAATTGTTTTTTATTTATAATGTGAGTTGGTAAATGTTCAAATATAACGGGAAACATAGCCTGGGTGATTTCTATCGTATCGTGCAAGTAGTGCCGAATGTTCTATATGCATACACAGCGAAAGCAACAAATCGAACGTAACGTAAGATAAAGCAACATACACTGACTTCCGGTCAAAGGACGCTAGAGGGGCCATTGTTTTGGAGCCGAGGCAAATTTTTTGCTTCTGCCGGACGGCGGCCAATGCATTTTTGTTCCATTTGTAGACTGGATATAGTTTCGTCGCCCAGCTTCTGAGCTGAATGCATGGCGTGACACTCTGAGCTGCGGATTTAATTTGGAATGCTTTTTCGACTGTGACCAACGTGGTGTCGTGAATTGTAGATTCAGAATATGGCGCAATGCCTGTCGTGCAATGTTGGGCCCGTGAATGATTAAAATTGATCGCGTATGCAACTGCTGAACTGTTGGTGACTTCTGCTACCATCAATGATGAACTGCATTTCTAATGTCGGACTGTTTGTGTTAGCACTTCGGATGGCTACCATATGCTTTAATGCGAGTGTATGCTAGATATACAGAGACAGCAGTCTGTCAATCCTTCCACAATGGACTGTGATAAACATTCTGTGTGTTTTTCCTTGACACAGGAGCGGAGCAAAGATGGGGTGACCCGTTTGCTATGAAGCTGAAACTAGGACTACCAGACCAGACCAAACTGACTTTTTTTTCATTGTGTTAGGAGACCTCTATACAAATTTATATACGCTTTTATTAAGGTAGATTATGGTGTTTGTCTGGTCAAAACATTGTCTTCTATTTTTAAACTATTCCCATATAAGCTATCGATATTCTATTTCACGAACACACTCTTTGTTGATGACACTGCTATGTAATGCAATATTACTCCGCTAAAATATCTTTATAGATAATGTTTCGTTGTAAAAATCTAAGATGAAAAAAAAAATGAAGACCATTTCCAAGGAAACGAATCTTTGAAAAGCCAAGACATTGGGAAGGTTCAAAGGGACAGGTTGAAAAGCATGTTGTCGCGAATTCGCTTTGGCAGAAAACTTTGCGACTCATGTTTGTGTTTATATGATAGCTTGTAGACGCTTTACTGAAAGGCTGGAAGGTGGTAGGTTTAATTCCCCATCGGGACAGGCACTTTTATGAATTACCTATTTTTTCACATTGAATGGATACATGACGAATATGTCTCAAGTAATAGGAACACATGTTGTGATATATTTTCATATCTCTCTCAACATTGTCATCCGTTTACTGATTTCCGTTGTTGGCGTTGTCACCAACTTCATCAACATGATCATCTTTTCAAAACTGGGTCTCAAAGACAGCATGAGTGTGGGTCTGTTTTCTCTCTCACTGACCGACTTTCTAGTTACAAGTGTCCAACTTGCAAGTTGTGTTTCTTTCATTACGGATCTTCTGTATATAAATATCGCCACTGGCGGCATATATTTAGGCTACTACTCACTCGGGTGGGCTATAAGTTGTGTCTACGAGATCTCCTGTTGGATCACGGCTATGATATCTATAGAAAGATGTTACTGTGTGGTTTCTCCGTTTAAAGTCAAGGCAGTTTTCACAAGATTTCGTTGTATTGTTGTCACCTTGACTATCTACATTGTATACGTTAGCATGCATGCTCCTATTTACGCAAACGGCAGAATAAAACGGATAGAAATTATATTACTGTCGGGAAATAAAACAACTATAGGACTATCAGAAAGTAGTGTGGCAAGAAGAAGCGTTAATTCCGAAATAACGTTAGTAGAATTCATACTTGACCTTACCGCAGGAGTTTCTCTGTGGTTATTCTCTCAGACTGTGATAATCGTGTGCTCTATATGGATGGGTTGTTCATTAGAAGCTTCTTCTAGAGTTCGACATAAGGCCAAACAAAAATCCATAGTTACAACTGACAGGCAACATGCAATTTATTCAAAAGACTCGTCAACGTTATCTAATCGAGAGAGAAGACTTGTGAAAATCGTTTTGATTCTGGCGGTAACTCAAACATGCTGTAATGCTCCAAAGATGATAGCGGCAGTATTTTATCACACCTTCTTAGGTGTGCAACCTGGTGAACAGGAAAACATCAGCACGGTGTTGTGGGCCTTGGTTTACACGTTTGCTACCTTGGGGTGTAGCGTCAGCTTTGTTGTCTACCTGAAACTGAACGCCAACTATAGACGAGAGTTTAGAAGCATGTTAAGTCCATTTATAGGAAACAGAAATAAAACCGATGCCAATATGAGTATAAACAAAATATTTATGGACAAATTATGTTACACAGACAGACTAATGAGGACAAAGTAAAAAAAACAATGTTTAACATAGCCCACATAGAGAGACAATTTTTAGGACGTATAATGGAAATTTGTATCTGGTGTTCAAAATATTATAAAGAACAGCAGTGTTTATACATAGGATTCTTCATTTGTTATCGTGTTACTTGATCATAGACCAATATCCTCGATTTCTGTATTTATCTTAGGCTTTTCGGGATATATATATATATATTGTCTGGCTGCATGCTCATTACATGGTCAAGCCCCTTCATTAACTTTCTTTCAATGTAATATTTTTTGTTTTTTAGTATCTAGAAGCCATGAGTTGTTAACCCTTAGGCTCGGTATTATGGATATCGCAACCTTTCGGCCTTGATTCTATTGTAAATACTATAAATCTGGGGAAAAATGCGGCTTTTCTGCCTACCCACGGGAGTAAACCCGGACCACAAGGAGTTCGTCACCCGGTCACCGCGCAATCCGTTTTAGCCAACTACGCTAGAGAGCCGGGCTTTAATGTAATGTAGACGGTTTTGTTCCAGCCCTCTCTCTCAGGCTGATATTTGTGACCGAGTGCCTACTTGCGATGTTTATGAGCTTTCCTAATGTTCTTGCGATCTACTAGCTGCTCGTGTTTGGCACAGATATCACAAAGAATGCATCATCATCAGGTGCCCTGCCGACTGGCGTCGGCGACCATGCCTCTCCACAATCTACGACCTCTTGCAGCGTGTAAAAGAATGCATATAAACGCTATTAATCATTTGTTGCTTTGCTGAAAGGGTGACTTTTTGGTGTCTGAGAAATTGGAGCTAACTAATTTGTGACAGTATTTACCTCTATGAAGTATACTTCTGTAACTCTACTTCAGTGAAATGTTAATACCTGAACTTGTCTGAATGTAGCACTTTTTGCCTAAAAATATGTAAATCAACTTTACATGTAAGACGTAAATAGTCCACACTAAAGACAGACAGAGCTCAACAACAAAGAACTTAGTAAACTTTTCAATCAATTAGCCTGTCTTTTTTTTTTTAATTTGTTTTATTCCAATGTGTAAATCAATGAGCTCGTGTCTTCTGTTCTCCCCTTTCACTCTAACAGTTTAACACATTAAATGAAATGCAAACTTAAAGCTGCAGTGAAAGGATGCACAGATGTTGTACACTCTGTTGTACACTGTATATTCAACAATCAAGTATTTAGGTCTAGAGTGCCTACTCTAACATTCCGCTGGATATCTCCTTGATGGCTGTGTTACAGTGGAGTCCTGCATACTATAATAACGGCACACTTTGCACAGCATCATCTAATACAGTTGTTTTCTTTACGAGTCAACAATAACGCTTGTGACAGGAGGCCACATAAACTTTAATGTCATTAACATTACACGTCACAAGATGATGATGATTATTCATTAAAACATGTACGATAATAAATCTATATTATCTACTCTGATGATGTGAAAGATTACAATCTTTTCTCAATGGACTCCTGCCATTAAAATAAACTAAATAGACATTAAACTGTCTCCCGCAAACAACGGTAAATCAAACCCTCACAAAGAGAAAGGTTTTTATAATATCCTCATACAGAGCTCCCAACACAATGTTTCCACACGTCCGACTTGGACAATGGAAACTTCCCAACTGCCCGAACAGTGATGAAAACCCCAGCACAATGTTGTGGGCCTTGGTTTACACGTTTGCTACCTAGGGTTGTAGCGTCAGCTTTGTTGTCTACCTGAAACTGAACACCAACTATAGACGAGAGTTTAAATTCATCTTAAGTCAATTTATAGGAACCACAAATAAATCTGTGGCCAAGATGAGTTTAAACAAAATATTTATTGTCTTCATCACCCAGAATTCTGTTAGGTCAAGAAATTACCATCGCCTAGATAACGACCCGTGGCCGCTGTCTTCATCGCCCAGAATTCATTTAGGTTATACAATTACCATAGCCTATATAACGACCCGTGGCCGCTGTCAGAACTTTCACCTGTGCTGTTCCCACTAGAAGAAACTTCAACTCTCGGCCAAATAAGATTACAACAACAGAGAACCTTTTCTAAAAAAAAAAAAAAAAACCTACCACTCAAGAGAAGCACACGATCATGCCGATGGGTTAGTTGTAGTTTCCATATTAACATTAACCAACAGACAATGCGCTAGGGATGAGGCGTTTACGACATTGGCAACTACGTACAGTATTCTTTACTTGCTCTAGCTTAGCCAAACGTCCACACAATTACATAACTGCTCCCAGTCTATAAGCCATAAATGTTCTTAAAGACGATAACCTAACACACTTTGCTAGATATAGCAGCTACATACATCTGTAACAATGTATGGACATTTAGACACGAGGGTAGCTTCAGTAGCTATACACAAGCAGATGGAACCACAGAATAGCACAATACATGTAATTTTTAACATACAAAGTTAACATAAAGAAGGGGGGGGGGGAGGGACTTATAGGCTAACTGCAGACGGTAAGAATCCGAAACATAGTGAAAACAGTGGTGACTGCAGTCAAGTAAATACCAAGATATTTATCTATAGACTGAGACTTCAAAGCTTAATAAAAGCTGGGAAGCGTAACAACGTGTACAATAAGAAGAAACTCCACAGCGAAGCATGTACAGCAGGAGTCTACCAATCATCAGTAGAAGTAATCTGACGTCAACAAATGTTTAGGCCCATGAGCTTCTAGACATTTTCAGAGAGTGGGCCCACCTGAGTTCAGGAGGCTTAGGGTTGGTTTCTCCTGCTGCACGAGTTACCGGATGTTATCGGATAGGGACAAGACGAGTTGCTGACTTCGCAAAAGGTACTGTGAGATAAGAAGTAGTTGCGGTAGCATAATTTGAGCAGTCTGCATACCTGGACGACCAAGTGGCAAGCTTACGTTGAACTTTGTTGTCAGGTAGCAGAGGGACACTGACAGACAATTCGGACACGATGGACTATAAGGGATAAGACATTCTTTTTCACTAGACAGCCACACTAGCTCACCGAGGCCCTTCACCCACGACGTTCCGTTGTGTCCAGGACCAGCTCGGGGTCCTCTCAGCAACCTCGCCCAGTTGTTTAAGTGTCCGTTTGCGTTCATTACCTGGTAAGCCTAGTTGTTTAATAACATTGTAAAGTGAAGTGGAAACGAGACCTCTTGCGCCTATCTCGACGGCGAAGATTCTTGCTGTGTAAGCTTCATCTCTCCTCAGACCAGCCGCTAAGTCACTATATTTCTCGAGCTTATACATGTGGCTTTCTTCCATTCGTGACTCATTTGGCACGGTCAGCTTAATCAGGATGAGCTGCGGTTTCTCCGCAGAGTGGAGAACTATGTCTGGTCGCAGGCCAGTCTTCCGGATTAACTCACGGTACTTTTCATAGCCAGGCAGGTCAACCACCAGTAATCAGTCCCTCAGACAGTCTAGCATCGATGGAGCGTATGCAACTTTGTGAATTTACCTTGAAAAATCTGCCCAGCCTTAAGGAAGCGTACTGGGACGACGGTAGGACTGGCCCTCGCATTGGCCCTCATCCTAGCTTGGTCCACGACGGCTACCAACTCTTTCAGCACCTTGATGGGGCGCCAAGTATACCTGCCTTACCTAGGGCTTTACTGCATGCTGACAATAAGTGCTCGAGCGTCTGCGTCTGCTTAGCTCTGCATAGCGGGCAAGTCGGGTCGTAAGCTGCACTCCACTTTACCATGTTGACGCCGGACGGTAATACATCGTAGACAGAACGAACGATAAAGCTCAGTCGGGGTCATTCGCCATGTGAGTACTCTTGGCAAGGCGCTCTCCAGGCTGATCTAATGGCCCTGCTGAGACTGTTGCGCTGCTTTCGGAACCCTAACTTCGTTTTAGTTGTCCCTGATCTGCTGTATCGCCATGTCTCGGCGCTCTTTGGCAGTGGCTTTGGACCACCAACTGACTTTCCCGTGTCCTAGGTGTCGGTTTGAGTGTATCCCATAATCTCCCTTAATTTTAGTGCATTCTGGGCAGTTTCGATCGCATCTAGGACCTTCCACTTGACGCCAGACTTTAGAGCGGGCTGGACAGTGGTGACATTTGGGTCTGAAGACTCGCGCAAGAGCATGGCGAGTCTTACTGATCGAGTCATACCCATCGATGTTTTGGCCTAGACCTTTCTCCACATGAACTAACCACCTAACAATTACAAAGGGGAAAATACACAAACCACAAGTGCTTACCAGAGGGTCACGTGAGAAACTATAAAAATGTGATGTGGAAATATTGAAATAAAATAGAATAAAGAAATGCTCGAAAAAAAAAGGGCAGAAGGGTATTAGTGATAATATAATATAACAGTAAGAATAAAAGAGAAGTATAAATACAAGTGTTAATAAGCTATAGCCTGTAGTGATAGATAAGAGATAGCATAAACAAAATAATATGAAGTTAATAAAAAAAAAAAAAGCACTAAAATAATAAAATAAATTTACAACTGATGTGACAGTAGTAAAACTATTTAGATAAAGGTGTGTAGAACATTGATACCTCCTGGGCTTAGACCACCTAGACTATGGATGAGGCGATTTTTCGAGGCTGGGATTACCAGGGCAAGATGTTATCGCGATGATAGAAATATAATCTCTGCCTCTGTGGTCAGAGCTTTTAAAATGGGGAGGGATTTTTTTGTATTCTTTTCAATATCGGAGAGATGTTCTCCGAGACTCAGTCTGATCTTGCAGCTTTTCCTTTTCTGTAACTCTCCGCGGTGGAACGTTCTTCGAGCTTCTATCCAGTGTTTTCTACCAGTGGGGCTTCAAATAACGAAAAGTGTTGTCCTAAAAAGGACGGCAAGTTATAAATTTAAAAGCGTCTACATAAAACGGTGTTGTAGTTAGACAGTTATCTGCCGACCCGAATGTCTGGAGTTTGAATCGGCATTGATTCATACATACAAGGTAAGACAATTAAGTAATGAGACTAATTCCATTAAAATTAAAACAATCAACAACTGAAAATATGACCTGTATTTTATTCAAAGCAAACCCCTTGATACAGCAAGTGTCACGATCTAACAAATACTGGAACGACCACTGTAGTTCTACTTTTGTTGTGGCCCTTACAGACGATGTTACGGCCCCTTTGGATGTCATTAGTATCGTCAGAAAAGCGTCCTTTCAATGGCAACTTTAATTCTGGAAATAGAAAATAGTCACAGGGAGATAAATCTGGGAGAATAGGGTGGATGGTTAAAAGCACGCACCCGTTTAAGGGCCAAAAGTTTCTGTACAGCTACCGCTTTTTGAGCCGTTGCATTGTTAAAAGAAGAAACAAATTGCTAGGTGTTGAATACAAACCGGCAAGAAACTTTTTTCTTGCAGCTGTCCTGTATTCTCGTCGTGTTGCTCTCTGTCTGGGTCCATGGACGCAGTAGCCACATATTTAGCCCCGGGACTGCCACAGCGATCTGCAATCTCGACTGTTCTCTTTAACGTGTATACGAACAAGATTTCAAGCCTAGAAGGACCAGGAGTTGGAAGGCTACTGATATTTGCAGATGATATTCTCGCATGAACATCCTAGTAGCTCCAGGCGACAGAAGACAAACTGATTGACCGGTGGATATTAATAATTACCATATTCCACCAAGAAAAGACAGCTGTTTTGTGGTGTACTCCAGACAACATTATTGTCAGAGCGGAGGTCCCAGGTCTCACGATAAACAGTAGAAACGTCAACAGATAAGGCAAACTGAAGTATCTGGGAATCACATTTGACAGGAAGAAGTCTGTCCTTCAAGGATCACGGGGAGGCGGTTGTTGTAAGATTCCGAAGGATGATCAATGTACTTCAAACTGTGGCTCCAATAGACATCGAACAGAAAAGTCTTTTTACACTCTATCAACACTTGATCCTGTCAGTGACTGCTCACTGACTCACAGAGTTTGCTAGAAAAACTACAGCGCATACAGAATGCAGCTATGCGGCCCATTCTTGGATGTACTGGAGACGCCCATGTGGTCTGTGTGCGATACATCCTTGGTTTGCTGACTGTTGCAAGTAGGCTCGAAGTACTGCAGGTAAAGTCATATGTCATAGTAGCTGCAGACACAGATACCCTTTGAACGAAGCGCTGAATGCAGTTAAGGACCAACGGCTGACAAGAACAAAGTCACGCATAACAAGAGTCAGAGAACACGATCAGACAGGAGTGCATCCTAAAGAGCATTAGGCGATAAAAGGAATGTGTCAAAATCCCAGTGGAACAGTTAGACTTGTATAGAGCCCTAATCACATTGAGATTGGAGTGCCAGAAGGTGCCACCGAGGTAGACATTCTGCAATTTGTTCATGTTAATGCTCGCTCGGATGATGTGATTAGGTAAACAGATGGTTCAGTACCAAGAGGCAAAAAAAAAGTGCCTGGAGGTTAATAGCAATATTTTACAGTCGACATTTGGTGCAAGAGAGCCTAGCATATAATACCACAACATCTAGCTTAAGATTGGAGGTCGAGACGATCACTGCAGCTTTCGGCTGGTTTAAGAACACGATACAGACACACCGTGATTGTAACTGGCTTAGAATTCATGCTGAAAAAGGTGAGGAAAGTATGTATCGTGCAGAGTGGTATTCTTCGCTTCAGATGTCACGGATAAAGAGCATTGTTTGAATCTTTCCTACCAGGTGTGCTAATGTGTTAAGAGTTGAACAGGTTGGGGAGGGGGGGGGTGTGATTTGGTGGGTAGATGGCTTGATGTGGAATACTGATGCATGATAAGGCAGACTTAGTTAAGGCAGTATGCTAGCACGTGTACAACTTGAAGTAGCAACGGCATCGTCATCGTCTGGTAAAAATGATGCAGCGAGGAGTGACGAGGGAATTTGACCGATACTCGACGCTCGAATGAGAATCAAGGCTGACGTGCAGAACGATTGCCATTGGTACCATTGGTATTGGAACTCTGCACTGGCTGCTTGAGAGGGGTACGAGTCACAAGGAGGGGAATGACACAAGTGATGTGATGCCGGGTCTTAAATTAACTCACTTCAGTCCAAAGAATAGACCCACTGCCCCTTCCAACTTCCCGCAACCAAAATGAAAAGAGACAGTAAGTCGAATAAATACAAGCGTAATCGTCGCAGTCGGAGTGCAACAAATCTGTCAAAAACAAAAATCAGAACATTAAAAGGGATGTGCAGCAAATTTTAAGGTCTACAACAAAACTAAAATCCAGAAGTGAACAAAGAACAAAACTAAACTCCAAAAGTTAACAAACAACCGAAACTTTTCTCCGGAGTTTACAGCAGGTGAACCCGAAGGAAGTGGGTCTTCATATTTCACGTGACTGTAATTGTCAATCGGAGATGGTTTTTTTTTTTGTTTCAAAAAATGAACTTGGCTCCCAGGTCGACCTAGCCTTAAGTGGGTATCGGGTGAAGTCCCTGAAGTAAAAGCGGCCGGCGTGATGCTGACCACATCACCCTTGTGCCGACTGGCCATAAAATATAGGTCTAGCCCAATATGCCCTATACGCCTAAAGGTGTGGTACAGGGTCCTTCACATAACTAACTGTCAATGGCATACACATTTACTGCCATTACTGCCTGTATAGCGCTTTTGCGGCTGGAGGGAGAGGGGGGGGGGGCGTCAAGCTAGCCTGGCTAATGGTCACCACAATCTGTGCAGGTTGAGATTTTATTTTTGCCAAGGACAGAAACAAAACACATCCTGTCTTACCCTAGAATACGAACCCTGGTCTCCTGCATGAGAGCTCTGTGTTGTTATCCGCCCGACCACCCGCTCCTCTAAACATGGGCTTTCTTTCCATGTTAACTATGTAACCACCCTGTTTTATGAATCATCCAGGTTTGTCATACCGTTAAGTGTAATTTATAATCGATTATCTAGAAGAGGTAATATCTATGATAATGGGTAGCCTTGTAATTGAAATTGAAACGGTGTCTGTGACTGTTGTAGCTGCTGAAACAATGAATTACTGAATTATCACAAATGTGATCGTCATTCTGTGCTGTGTTTTTCTCAAGTCCATTTTCTTGACTCATTCTGTGTTTATTCAGTTATTCACTATCAAAATTGTGCGTTTTATATAATAAATTACTAAGGATTAAAACATCAATTGTGTCTGAATATACAGTCAGAAACCTCTATAACCATTCGTCAAATAATGACTTTAAGTCGATAATGAAGAGCTCGACATTTTTTTCGGTACTAGTTTTAATGGAATGTTCACGATCAATAGCTGCAGTAATGTTCAGATGAAAAGAATGTACGTATTGAACATCAGCATTACGTAATCATTACCACTGCAGCCACTACAGAAAGACGTATAAGGAACCTATTCGAGACTGTTGCGAATAATGTTCACCCAAATTATGACCCGTGTACACATATGTACACAAGATAATATTAGCAACGGGACGAAATAATGTAGAGGTGAGGCTGAATTCCTTGTGTAAGTATCACTATGAATACATCACAATGACCAGAGTACTCTACCAACGTTTATGTAAGGAGAGGTAAACCTAAGATATAACAAGAATGTTGAGGCAATAACTTCTCAGACACTATTCGTCTTTTTCTTCTGCCTTTCCAACCCCCAATGGAGCAAAGGCCTTCAACCAACTCACGCCAAGTCGTCGTTCTATCATTCGCTATTGCATGCAGCTCCCCCCCCCCCCCCCCCCCCCCCATGTCGTCCTCGTCTTTTTAACTTCATTCTCTAGCTCTTTCCTCTGGGTTTTTTTTTTTTTCGTCTTCCCTTATTTTTATGCCTTGTGGAATCCAGTGCAAAGACATTATACTTATACTGTTCTCCGGCTTTTTCAACGTGTCTCCTTTTTTTCACCCCTTTATCCACTGGAACCTGTTTAGTTCTCCCTCAAAGTTCCACATAAATGATTCTATCACATCACCTAATTCCCTTTATTCTGCGCAGTCATGAGTTACTGAATGTATGTAGTTTATTAGTAATTGGGCGTGACTTGCGTGGGTTCTTTGTAATCGTTATAACGCAGCGGTCAAATGTGTTTAAGACCATATTTGTGAGCATAGCTCACGGTGTGCTCACGAGACAGCAACACAGTTTGTGGTTAACAGTATTCACTACCTAGGCAATTGAAACCCTATAAAAGGATAACGGTACACAAAAATGATCAGTTCATTTTCAAGCAGTCATGAATGGCGCCTCTAATAAATTTAAGGAATCTTGCTTTTAGTCGATTGCAGGCAGGAGAAAGTATAAGTCAGATTGCCAGGCATCTAAACGTGCATCAGATTACAATCAATCGACTTTGGCACCGGTTCTAAGCCACTGGTTCAGTTGAAGACCGATATCGCAGTGGACGACCCAGAGTGACAACAGCAGCGGGTAAACGCTTTTTTCGTCACCTCAGAAACAGGTTTACAGCAGCTTCCTCAACTGCACAGGCATTGCCTCCAGGACGTCAAGTGTCTGATGAAACTGTTCAGAACAGACTGCATGATGTTGGACTTTATGCTCCACGACCACACCGATGAACTGCCTTTACACGTCGCCACCGCCAAAATCGACTTCTTTGGGCCAACCAACATTGTCCCTGGGCAAGTAACAATCAGTGGATACGTGTCTGGTTTTATGACGAATCTTTCTTTTTTGTTGCAGCGTCATGATAGACGGCGTAGGGTCTACCACAATGAAGGTTGGCTGCAATGGATCTCCAACAAGCCCTGTCTCTTACCCTTGATGTACACTCACTCATACTGCTGTTCGTCTACCTCTTGATGCTACCTTATACCTTTCCCTCTAGGATGATCTTTACAATACTGTTATGTATTTTAATGTAGCCAAAATATTTCACTTGTCTCTTTTTTATTTCACCTAGCAACTCTCTTTTCATTCCCAATTTCCTCAGTACCTCTGTATTTGATAGCGTTTGTTTCCATGAAATACGACCTTTTCTTCTGTATATCCACATCTTCAAAGAATTGATACGATTTTCCAGTTGTTTGTTTATTGTCCATGTCTCTGTGCCATACAGTAAGGTTGAGATTACATAACATTTGACAATTCTCATTTTTAATGTATTGCTTATTTCTCTTAATGTCAGTATCTTTTGCATGTTGTTGAAAATGTTTTTGGCCATCCCTAATCTTTTCTTGACTTCTGTTTCACTTCTGCCGTCACATGTTATTACTTGTCCAAGATATAAGAAATGTTTAACTTGTTTCCAATTTCACCCCGTTCAGTGTGATATTCATTGTTAGCTAATTATTTTCTTTGCTATTTATCATGGTTTTTGTCTTTTTCAAATTTATATCTAATCCAAATTCTGCACTCCTTCTGTTTACTTGCTCCTTTAGGTCTTGCAACTCCTGCTCACTCTCTGCTAGCAACACTGTGTCGTCAGCATATCTCAGATTGTTTATTATTCTACCATTCATGTATATCATACTATCATACTAGGTGTAAAAACGAAATATCGACTTACGAACGATCATATGATGAGATGAGTCGGCAGAAAAACAACGCTGACATACATCGCTAGACAACAGATCAAATGGTTTGGCCATGTAACAAGGCTGACAACAGACAGTGAGCCCCTGAGAGAAATGTCCCACATATCAAGCAGTAAAGGGGCAGAGGTCGACCAGGGAGAAGATGAGCCCCGGAAATAAAGGGGACACTGAAAAGTACTATGTAAGAAAGAAAAAAGATGGGCCCGTTCCAGAGGTCTCTTCCTACCTTCACGCTGCGAGGCAGTTGAGTTGAGTCAAGAATTGACATCATAGCGTTCAGGGCATTCCCATACATGCTCCGTCAACATGTTTAGCAGCCAGCGCAGAGTTCCAGTACTGATGGTACTGGTCACAATCTGGTGTTATGTCCGTCTTGCCTTTCCTCTGAGTATAGTCAGCAGGGGAAACTCTCTGGTTACGTCCAGATGCCTCATTCTCTCCAGGCCATAATAATCTTCTATCTCTACTGATTCTCTGTTGCTTGTTTTCGAAGGGACTTGATCACAGCTGCCTTATCATGTATTATTTCACAACCTAGTTGTGTAGATCTAGCCAATCTGTCTGCCTGTTCATTACCAACTACGCCAGCATAGCCTGCAGAAATAAAACAAAGTCTGCGCACTACCTGTGACATTTCCAATAAAGCTTGCCACTCTGCTCGAAACATCCCTGTCTTCACCTTTAAGAGTCTGCTACAATTACAACATGTTTATTCAGCTTGTTCTCTAGCCAACAGGAGAGCTGCAGTACCTCCTCCGCCTCCATTCTCATGCTAGATATTGTGGTGTTCCGCTGCAAAGCATTCCATGGTAAAGAAAAGAAGAAAACAATTAGAAGTATCTTTCCGCAAAACTTTGTATTTTATCTAATTTCCCGCACATTTCATTGATCAAAGAACTATGAACATCCTTCCTTCCTTCCACTAAACATGAAGTGTCATTCACCACAGCATTGTTCTTCTTCTCCTGGAAGTATTTTGGTTCTTCATAGGCAAGCACATCCATGTGGTCCTAATTTCTCTACTTCAGCAGTCAACTTTCAAGCCTATCCTTTTGTCTAGAGAATTATTTTACAGTCGGGTCACAGCTATTTCCAGGCAGTTCGTGGTCCTCTCAGTCGATTGCAAACAAGCTTTGTCCTGAATGTCTTTGTGTGCAATGACCGGCTAGTGCATGGGTTGCTCATAGGTGTAGCATTAATCCCTCCTCGGGAAATAGGTTGTCCTTTTCATTTTTGGCAATTTTTTCGTCAGAATTGGCCGATCAAAAACCGTGTTTTTGGTTTGGTTCGCGGAAATCTCCCCAAATAGAGTAGGTCACTTTTCATTCACAGGTTTGTTGGACTGGTCGACTTTTTTAAAGGTTTCGGATGAGTCCCACTCTGTTGTTTGCTTTCAGTGATGTCTTGCATTTACGTTTTCATTCCGAGAAAGAGAAAGCATGTGAAAAAGGTTGCAGCACTATCTGAGGTGGTGGGTGTTAGAAGAAGTTTATTCATGTTTTTAGGGTGTTCAAAGCGCTAGCGTGCTGAAATATACAACACGCGATATAAATGGCATTGCGGAACACCCCTGTAACCTTTTGCCGAGATAACAGGTTTAGGAAGTATTACTCAATAGTAAGCTAGTATGTAAATGGGCGGGGGGGATGGGGGTGGAGAGATCACCGTTACTTTTACCTGGATTTTTTTAAATCTGAAACCAAGACATCATCTCCCCCCCTCCCCCACCCCCACCACCCCTTTTCTAGAAATGTTTTTCAAAAACAGGATTGTTACAAAAAGGAATTCACTAGAACCGAGGTTCAACTGTATTCGAATCCTCCATATAGTTAGCTATTTTCATGGCTCCCAGTTCAAATTACCCTGATGAAAATATCTGGAAATGTCCAAGGAAGTAAAAACAGCCAGTGTAGTTTTAATCATATGACCAAACCAGTGTTGTCTGATCTATGTGATAATCTGGTAATCTTAGTTTCAGCATCATAGCAAACAGGTCACCCCATAGTTGCTTCGCTCCTGTGCCAATGAAAAACACACAGAATGTTTATCTCAGTCCCCTGTGGAAAGATTGACAGACTGCTGTCTCAGCATTAGCACTAGCATACACACGCACTAAAAGCATAGGGTAGACTTCCGAAGTGCTAACACAAACAGTCCGACATTAGAAATGCAGTTCATCATGGATGGTAGCAGAAGTCACCAACAGAGCAGCAGTTGCACATGCAATCAATTTTAATCACATAATGGCACCACCAATTTTGCGACAACAGGTATGGCGCCATTTTCTGAATCTACAGTTCACACCACCACGTTGGTCACAGTCGAAAAACATTCCAAATGAAATTCGTAGCTCACAGTGTCACGCCATGCACTCAGCCCCAGAAGCTGGTCGACGAAACTATACCCTTTCAGTCTACAAATGAAGCACAAATGCAGCAGACACCCTCTGGAAGAAGCAAAACATTTGCCACTGCTCACAACAATGGCCGTGCATAGCGTCCATTTTGACCGGAAGATCTATAAATTGACAGAGCTAAAGCGACAAACCAAATATGACTCAGAACTGAAAATGTAACTTTGACTTCACACGCTTTTTAATTATGCTTAAAGGTCCTAGATGTTATATTGTTTTTTATTAACTTTTCTTTCAAAAAGATCGCTTTCGTGTTGGTCATTTCAAAATTCCTGCCTTCAATTTTAAAACTATTTCTTTATAAGCTATAGACTTCAATTGTACATAGATATTCTTTGTGGATTACCGTGTATGTAGCGTGTATGTAGTGCAATAGTAGATCGTAATAGATCATTTGAGGTGCTAAAGATCTGAGATTTATATAGCCAAGAATGTTTCTAAACGAAAGAATGTGTTAAAACCCCATTGCGTTTGTTAAGTGCACTGGAATTCTCATAGAGACTGATTGTTTAATAAATTAATTATGCTCTCACTTTGAATGGATGATACACAAAGAAGATGTCTCAAGTCATTAGTGATGATGTTGCTATATACCTTCACATCTCACTTAACGTTGTCGTCCGTTCCGTCATTTCGGTTGCTGGCGTTGTCACCAACCTCATCAACATGATCATCTTCTCCAAACTGGGTCTCAAAGACAGCATGAGTGTGGGTCTGTTTTCTCTTTCACTAACGGACTTTCTAGTGACAGTTATCCAACTTGCAAGTGCTGTTACTTTTGTAATGGATCTTCTGTGTGTGAACGCTGGCGTTGACAAGAAGTATTTAGGCTACTATTCACTGGCGTGGGCTATAAGCGGTGTCTACCAAATCTCCTGTTGGATCACGGCTATGATATCTATAGAGAGGTGTTACTGTGTGGTTTTCCCGTTCAAAGTCAAGGCAGTTTTCACAAGATTCCGTTGTCTTGTTGTCACCTTGACTATTTACATTGTATACTTTAGCATGCATGTTCCTATTTACACAAGCGACAGAATAAAATGGATAGAAAGTATATTCCTGTCGGGAAATAACACGACTGTGGGAATATCAGAAAAGAGTATTTTAAAGAAAAGCGTTAATCTCGAAATAATGCTAGTGGAATTGATAGTGGACCTCACTGCAGGGGTTTCCCTTTGGTTGATCTCCCAAGTTGTGATAATCGTGTGCGCTGTATGGCTGGGTTACTCTTTAGAAGCCTCTTCCAGAGTTCGACGTAATGTCAGACACGAATCGAAAGATACAAATGAAAGGCAACATGCATTTAATTCTAAAGACTCGTCAACATTATCTAATCGAGAGAGAAGGTTGGTGAAAGTTGTCATGATTCTAGCGGTAACACTAACTGGCTTTAATGTTCCAAAGATGATAACAACGGTGTTGTATTATACTTTTCCAGGCGTGCATATTGGTGAACAGGGAAATCTCAGCAACTTGTTGTGGGCCTTGGCTTACACGTTTGTTACCTTGGGATGTAGCGTTAGCTTTGTTGTCTACCTGAAACTAAACGCCAGCTTTAGACGTGAGTTTAAGAACATATTAACACCGTTTAAAGTCAACTTGAATAGAACTGTGATCAGTATGAACACCAATTCGATGGCAAGAGTGTGTCACCCTGACAGATAAATGATGAGACTGTAAAGGGCGGTGTCTAACATAGTTCGTATACAGACAAAGGCTACGTGGTTGTACACTGGAATTTGTAGCATTATCAACTTTTCAAAATATTAAAACCAACGACAGGTTTTATATAGTGTTTCTTTTTCTGGCAAATTGTAGGTGCATTTTTTAAGGAAAATTGTTTGCTTTTCTATATCCATTGAATTACATGATAAATAATGTATGTCTTTTTTACATTGATTATATGATGTCTTTTAAATAAAAGTTTATAAAAAATTGACTTCGTAGTGTGTGTGTGTGTGTGTGTGTTTTGTGTGTGTGTGTTAATTTTCTACTTTCAAGTCACAATTACACATTATCAATCAGCTACTAAATTTAACATTTATTCTTTGGTTTTATTTTACTTTTATCTGTTGATATAAAACAAAAAAATATCTTGGTTGATTTGCCTCCCCTTTCACCCCTTTCGCTTTTGATACGTTCTATGAAGATTTCGCTTGTGATACGTTTTAGGAAGATTTCGCTTGTGATACGTTTTAGGAAGATTTCGCTTGTGATACGTTTTATGTAGATTTCGCTTGCGATACGTTTTAGGAAGATTTCGCGTGTGATACGTTTTAGGAAGATTTCGCTTGCAATATGTTTTAGGAAGATTTTACTTGTGATACGTTTTAGGAAGATTTCGCATGTGATACGTTTTAGGAAGATTTCGTTTGTGATACGTTTAGGAAGATTTCGCTTGTCATACGTTCTAGGAAGATTTCGCTTGTGATTCGTTTTAGGAAGATTTCACTTGTGATACGTTCTAGGAAGATTTCGCTTGTGATAGGTTCTAGGAAGATTTTACTTGTGATACGTTCTAGGAATATTTCACCTGGGATACATTTTATGAAGATTTCGCTTGTGATAGGTTCTAGGAAGATTTCACTTGTGATACGTTCTGATATTGGTTTGTTTGTGATACGTTCTATGACAGTTTTGCTTGTGATACGCTCTATGAAAGTTTTGCTTGTGACAGGCTTTAGGAAAGTTTTGCTTGTGACAGGCTTTAGGAAAGTTTCACTTGTGCTACTCTTTATAGTTTGTTTCTGAAGTCCTGCAGAATTTAAAAACTTTTCAACTCAGCAACCGTTCCGTGCAAGTTGTTGAAATTTGCCATGGAACCTGTTAATAATCATGCTTTAATGAGAAATAAAAATTTTCAAATGTAAAACACACTTCTAGCTTTCATTTTGCTTGTTTGTAGTAGATAAAAATAGACAGCGATTCAAAACGAACACTCAGCATGCTTACAGTACTTGAGTAAACTGAGTAAGGAGAACTTTTCAAAACATCAGATTGCACACGTTTCATTCTCCGGTGGTCATCTCCAGCATAACTCCACTGTGAGTTCAGGATTTTTCATTGATTGGGGAACAGGCTTTCAAAATAATCACCACGCATCGCTGCACATGCGAGAAGGATTTCCAAACAATCTCTACTCGTGTGTCCGTATTTTATATTCTTTTTGTTATGGGTATAGACATAACAAATCAAACAAAGATCAAAGAAATTCGCCACTTTGAGAAAACAACAGAATCTGTGCAATGTCTGTTAAAGAATCATAAAGACATGGGAAATCCAAGGCCGGATGCAGAAATTCGTGTTGATCCGTACAGGAATTTTGGAGATTTTTGTTAAAGTTTGACGACCTGAATTTGGAAACGCACTACAGCAGAGTCTTGTTTGTGATGAACCAACTTAGATAAGCCCATTTGTGTTATTTATACAATTAACAAAGAGACAATGTATTGATCGGCACTCATAAAAAGAAGTAGAAAGGTAGAAGGACACACTAGACAAAACCACACATCGAAAGCTATAGTTACCGTGCCGGGAATTGGACCTGTCCCCTCCAAACGGCGTGTGCGCCTTGCTATGGAAACAAGTGCACTAAAAACACAACCTAACGAAGACATTTTGTGTGTGGGGGAACCTAGTCTATTAGTGTATTTAGTAGAATTGCATATGTTTTCTGCGTCCAGCCATTTGCTGTGGAATTAACAGTAACCCAGAGACAATTCTCCAGAATAGTTTTCTAGACACGTCTGTTAACTATGGATTGCAAAAGCCATTAAGACATAAGACACATGAACGAACAAGCAACAAACTAACACGCTTTATTTTCAAAGGATAAGAATTGGGCACACAGACTTGTGACAGAGAGACAGACAGACTTGGGTGACCATATCGTCCCGTTTTCGCCAGGACCATATTGTAATGTTGGGTAGGCTCAGACCGTCGTGTTGATACTCAGCCTTCATAAAGACGATACTGTCACGCCGACAATGGGACGATATGGCCCCTCTATGATAGACAGACAGACAGACAGCGTGTAAATGTGGTTATCTCAAACAATAAATCTATCGAACAGATTTGGCACGACAAGTTACACGTCTGCACTTCTTGGCGCTTATATGGTCATGAGTTTAGTTGTCTCCAGATCTCCATGAATACGTCCATAGGTGCTCAGATTTCTCCTCAAGATACGTTCCAACGTTCTCCGCCTAATAGTGCCCGTTCCTTTCTGGTTGACAAGACTTCTCTGACATCTGGCGTACATCTCATGCATGGCTGTGAAAGTTTTTACACCTAATTTTCTTGACAGCGATGTAGACGCATTGCTCCCAAACTTCTTCGATCTCACTCTGTTTTGAATTCAGTAATACCATCGGTGCGAGCCACAGGCCAACGACCTGCACATATAGCTGTGCCTGTCAGTCTATCTTATTGTTCATTGCCAACAACACAGGCATGCAATGGGACACAAGAATGACTGCCCACATGATCTTTTGCAGTGATCCAATCAGTTGTGGGCGTAGGGAACCAGCCTCGTCTAGTTGGATCATGCTCACAGAATCACTCAGTACACACACGTGGGATAGGTCCTGTGGTTTCAGTCACCGCCATCACTTCCATCTTTAAGCAGATAGTAGGTGTACAGAAGGCACTGCTGGTGTCCTTGACTGCTCTGTCTTGAAATTTCTGAGAATACTCATGCACTTTTGTGCCGCAGTAGGTTGGAACTGTCTGTGTAGTCAAGCACATATGCCTTATCTGAGCTGTCACTGAAACAACGGGATTCTTCTCCTGACAACTATCAAATGCAGCAATACAATGGAAAGTGTAGTGAGTGATAGAAGCACATATATCTAGTCCTCACGGTAATGCATGTCTGTAAGCTGCAGTTCTGTATGATATCGCGCTCTGTCCTACCAGCCACGATTTGTCTCTTTCCTTTTTGTTACTGAATTCATCGAAAAGCACATAAAATAAAGAATGTTTTAGATTTCCACCTATCTTAAGGAGTCCATGAGCCGTCTATATTTTGATCATATGGTGCATGGCCGGAAAGTCAAGAAGGTATCTCTTTGTTGCCAAAAAGATGTCTCTCGTGCACTCCAAAAAACCGCGCATGGTTTCATTTTGCACATATTCGTGTCTTCCTATCTGTGTATGGTTAACTGTGATTATGGCATGCTTTATGGATGACGGAACTATTCACTGGAACCGAGACTCTTTTACTGATGGCATTCCTGATTTTTTTTGGTCATCGCATGGTCTACGTTTTCTTAGAAGGACAGTCTTTCTAAACACAGGCAGACGGTTAGGGAGGGACTATATTGTGACAAGCTTATGACCGTGTGTAAACGTCGGCCGAAAAAAGATCCTTCAGAGGCAGTAATGCCTCTGTGAACATCGTAGAAAACAACTGAATAGTCGTTTAAAATGACGCTGACAGACGTGAAGAGTTGAGTGTGACATCGCTTTATCCCTGCAAAACTCTATTAGGACAATACAGGCGGGCGGACAGTAACCAAGAAATTCAGGGTGGGGTGGTGGGGGAGGGGGCGGGTGGTTATGTCCCATATAATTTTCAGGGGCGGGATTCATAATAATTAGGCCTTGTTTAAGTGCCCAATTAAAATTAGAATGGCAAAAATGTTAATATTACATTTGAAATAATATAAAGTATATAAACAACTGTCGGCTCTGTGGCTAAGTCGATGCGAACGCTTCGTAATGCCGGGATCCCGGGATCCCAGCTGCGGGCCATGCGCCTTGCTTTGGTTTCGACAGTGTTATCAAGAAAGCCGACCGTCCAGAGGCAATGGCAACTTACTGGACGTAAATTTGCCTTTTAAAAAAAAACACAACAACCAGGGGCTGTTGGGGTTGGTTCGGCAACGTCCTGTAAAGGATACGCAATTAGCTTATATAAACAACTAATTAAAAAGAAAAGAGAACATCTATTGTAAAAGGGGCCAATTAGCCCCATTGCAAAATGTCTAGAGATGAGGGCACCAATGTGTGAGCCACCAGGTTCCGATACCTGTCTTTGGAGGTAATCAAGTTTGTCTCTTCTCTTGCATTGTTTAGTTTTCTTGACTCGTCATCACACCGAAGGGACAATACGTATTGGAGCTTGTCAGCCTGCCGGCGTGATACTGACAACATAACCTATCTTGTGCCGATTGATCTATAAAAAATATAGGTCTAGCCCTATATGCCCTATACGTCTAAAGACGGGGAAGAGGGTCTTCTATTTTTTTTTTTTTTTTTTTTTTTTTACTTCACTTGTCAACCTGTTGAAATATCTTGGAGTTGAAAAAGACTAGAATAGAGGCATTAGAACAGAGCTGGCTACTCGAGCAGCAGCCGGGAGACTTTTCCATGCCATAAACCAAGGGTTAATTAGCAACAAACAGAAACTGACGACAATACGAAAATGGCTGTTTACGGCTCTACTTATGTGCCAGTCCTGAACTACGGGTGAGAGGCATGGGCAATGACATCAGCTCACAGAAGCTAACTTGAGGCCTCAGAAATTAGATATTTGAGAAAGGAGGTCCAAGTGACAAAAAGGGACAAACTTTGCAACCAGACTCTATGTCAGGATCAGAAATGGGTCGGGGAGAGGGGGCGTCCCATAGGTTGCAGACCACTGGTTATACGCACGTATGCAGGTCCTAAAGTTAGGCTTGCACCGATGTTTCTCTTGGCCAAAAATGTTGCTTTGATATGTTGTATCTGGGACAGTCTTGGAGGAGGTGATCTGCTGTACCAGGTGCCAATCCGCAAGTATACATGGCTGATTCACCAATCTTAAATTTTGTGTACATGTGGCTGCAATGTCGATTGTGTCTTGTGCTAAGGCGTAGAATAATAATAAAAATAATAGATAATAATATCAATATTGGTAGTAAATTAAGAAAGATAACTACAATGCTAATGTTAAGTAGAGTATCGGAAGTGATACAATAGAGTACATATAATGCATTTTTCATATTAGGTACAATCATTATACGTACATACATTGACTGCTGTATGTACAGTTTTTATAACCCGAATGAATGGGGGGGGGGGGGGGGGGGGGGAGAAGAAGGGAATTGTTTGAAGGATAAAAATGCAACACTATCAGTTGGACGTAGACCTATTAGTCGTAACGGGACCCAGTACTTACTTAACTCCAGTGACATGAAAAAGCCCTTAAATGAATAATTGAAAAATTGAGCAAGCAAAACCACACTGTTTGATGTGTCAATAAACTGCTTCGTTCTATTACTGCAGCTTCCAAGAGATTATCGACAAAGGTAACAGCCGTAACATTGGGGGAAACATGACTGTCTCGCAATAATGATATCCAAATGTGATCTACGTGTTGTGCTACTGAAACAAGAAATTACTATATTACCAAAAATTGTGATTTTTATCCATCGTATTATTTTTTTTTCATCTGCAGAGTTTCACAGACGTCTTTTTGTGTTCATTCTGGTATTCTAGTATTATAACTGCACGCATTAGACACTGAGTTGGCCTATTAGGCAATCATATTTTCCTTTATACAGAGACTAAAGCCACCAGTTATTCATCAAATAATGGCTTCAAGTCAGGGACTAGTTATAACTTTCTTCTGATATGGGTGATAATTTAATATTCACAGCCAGTTGTTATGTATTTATGTACTGACAGTCAATATCTGGTAAAGTATCAGTGGAGTAGCTACATAAACCAGGCATAAAGAAACTCGTGTAAACCGCTGCATATAGTGTTCGTGGTGAAGTTACAATCCGGATAATAAATATGAAGTACAAATTGAAGATACATTTCGTAAGGTGAATGAATCTAAAGCTGCTGGAAAGAAATCGTCTCAGACAGCAGACAAGAGTTTAATCCATTTAATCTGAGTTATTTCACAACTGTTAGAAAGGTGATAGCTAAGACACATACCGGAATTTACTCATTGTACCGGAAGGCTTTAAATAAAAACCTTAAGAGTGTTATGGAAATTACAGTAACCATGATATTGTCCGGTAACATGTCACTATTGTTGTTGATGATGTCAAGCTTGTTAATCACGTGACATCACACTGCAGATAAACTTTAAAACGACTGTTTAAAGATGGCCGCCTCACTTTTGACATGCACCAAAGAAGGGCAGCGTTCTCTAATAATTTTTTCCGAATTTATGAAGGGGTTAAACTTATAGATATTCATTCATCAGTGAATAAAGGCTCCCAGATGGGTGATGCATGCCTGTCAGTCCAGCAAGTCTATGAGCGAGTAAGAAGTTTTAACCCAAAGTGACTTCGGTGACAGACTGTTCACCACCGGGTCAGCCAGATGGAGTAGTGACCCTCGAGTCGATTGCACACACTGGAGGCCTCGTATGGGGAAATACCCATTGACTGTAAGTGGCAATGCCGTACATCTTGACATCAGCCGACGCACAACAGACCACATCTTCTACAGGTTTCACCCCTTCATGATTTAAAAAAGATAACAGAACGCTGCCCATTTTTGGTCCATGTCAATGATCTTCAAAGTGATATTATTACATCGCCGTTTGCATCTGCATAATATCAAATGCTTAACACTCTTGATATCCTTAACAGATATATTGACAGATTACAAAACAATGACATGGTTATTATATTTTCCTATAATACTTTTACGGTTTTCATTTGAAGCGATCTATTTAATAAAGATATGACGCCAGGTTTGCGAAGTTGACAGCTCAGACAGTAAAACTGAGTTTAATCTGTGTAATGTGAGATATGACAACTTTCTTGAAAATGTGGCATCTGAGACAGTACACCTGAGTTTAATACATGCCCTATAGTGATCATTAGTGGCAATAATCGAAACTGAAGCAGAAACAAAGCAGCTGGAACAGACTTTGCTAACAAACTGACAAGTTAGCAATGAACACAATTAGCACACGCGGTCTTGGTAGTGCAAGTGTGTAACATGCTTTCCCATGACATAATGGGCATATATTCGTTAGTCCATGTTCCAACTTCCTTGCACACGAACCTCATCAAAACTGCACAGCTCCTGTACTAGTAGAAATCACACAGCATGCATACAGAGAAGATTCAAGAACAGACATCACAGCATTTTGGCTTTCCCACAAGCGCTCCGTCCCCATCTTCGGCAGCCAGCGAAGAGTTCTGATACTAATGGCATTCTGATTAAACGTCCGTCTTGCCTTTCCTCTGAGCCTCGAGCATCTGCTGGAACCTCTCGTCACTTCCCGTTGCATCAATCTCACCAGACTGTGGTGATCCATCTGCTCCTCCGAACTGTACAAGCTCTCTTACAAGGCACTAACCACGTCGGCCTTATCATGAATCATCTTTCAATCTGAAGAAGGAAAAAAGAACTGTTGAGAAACAGTCCCAGTAAAATCCTGAAGCTCGCAGACCAAGTATTCTGAAGTTAGTGCAGTCACGACAGACATGTCTCAGGTAATTAGCGATTCTTGCATGATATACATCAATATCTTTGTCAACGTTGTTGTCCGTTCCATCATCTCCGTTGCTGGCGTGGTCACCAACCTCATCAACATGATCATCTTTTCAAAACTGGGCCTCAAAGACAGCATGAGTGTTGGTCTGTTTTCTCTTTCACTGACCGACTTTATGGTTACAGCTGTTCAACTTGTAAGTTGTGTTTTCTTCGTAACTGATCTTGTGTCTGTTGACCTTGGCACCGACGCCAGGTATGTGGGCGATTACATGCTAGGCTGGGCTATAAGCTGTGTCTACGAGATCTCCTGTTGGATCACCGCTATGATTTCTATTGAGAGATGTTATTGTGTTGTTTCTCCATTCACAGTTAAGCAGGTTTTCACAAGATTTCGTTGTGTTGTTGGTACAGTGACTATCTACGTTGTACACATTAATGTGCATATTCCTATTTACTCAGACGACAGAATAAAATGCTTTGAAATTACATTGCTCTCAGGAAATAACACGACGGCAGGAACATCTGAAAGCGTCATAATTAGAAATTTCAATCCAGAAATATTGCTAGTGAACTTTATACTTGACATCACAGCTGGAGTGTCGTTGTGGATGTTATCCCAGGCTGTAG
Organism: Candidula unifasciata; assembly: GCA_905116865.2. Taxonomy (NCBI): domain Eukaryota; kingdom Metazoa; phylum Mollusca; class Gastropoda; order Stylommatophora; family Geomitridae; genus Candidula; species Candidula unifasciata. The sequence continues at coordinate 75,194 of CAJHNH020001323.1, forward strand.
TAATAGTCTGTGCTGTATGGATGGGTTATTCATTAGAAACTTCCTCCAAAGTAAGATATATCGTCAGATATGAATCTGAAAATAGAGCTGAGAGCCAACATGCAGTCTACCCTAAACATTCATCACCATTATCTAATCGAGAGAGAAGAATGGTGAAGGTTGTTCTGTTTCTGGCCATAACTCTGACATGCTGTAATGTTCCAAAGATGATAACAACGGTGTTGTATTATACTTTCCCAGGGGTGTCAAAGGGTAACCAAGACAATCTCAGTACCTTGTTGTGGGCCTTGGCTTATACGTTTGCCACACTGGGGTGTAGTGTCAGTTTTGTTGTGTATCTTAAACTTAACGCCAGCTATAGGCGAGAGATTAACAATTTATTGAGACCGCATTTAGGCAACACTAATATGACCATAAACAAAACGAGTGCTATACTTCATCCACAACAAAACTGATGTTTTACGGCTTAGTCTGAGTGTGAGCACATAAAGAGAAGGGTATTGGATATAGCGCGTACATAGTTTGTTCATGTATGCTGTGAAACTGGACTAACAATCACACACACACACACACACACACACACACACACACACACAGACAAAGATTATGACGACAGATCTGCAATCTGCACTGACGGCGAAGAGCAGGAGACTGCTGGCTTTACCTATCTGGTAACATGGTGAAAAACAAACAAAATCTGGACCAAGAAATCAACATCAGGATAGATACGACAGTAACAACAATGAGCCAATTAACAAACAAACAAACAAAAAGCTGTGGTTAAACCGTTTTTTTCGCGCTCTGAAAGTCGTGAGCTAGCTCCACGGCTGAGCCCTTCAGTTTTACGGACATCCCTGTGGATCGTTGCTGGAGCTAAGGGTTTAGTGCTCTGTGCGATGCTCTCAAGAGAGGCAAACCGTTGTGCATAGAGAGAGAGAGAGAGAGAGAGAGAGAGCCATATGTCATTAAAAACTGGTGCAGTGAAGTCGATTCTCTCGACTTTAACTTTAACTTTGTGAATTCCACCAGGTCACCACTATAGTTTGTCGTAGTCTTTGCTTGAAAGGACGGTGAATTATTGGCATTCACAGTGTTTCTTAGAGCGTCTACCTTGATACCTAGTCTATAAACCCATATATGATTGTAATGTTGTGAATTCCCGGGAAAATCCCAGAGAGTTTCCGATTGGGGAGCAAGGTCAGAGGACCTTTGAAACAAGAACAAAGCGAGATAAGCAGGTCTCGAGTATCCCGTGGTGAGTGAATGAGGGATACGATGAAATCGTGAAACTGGAACGGAAGATATGAACCCTAAGAGGGTAGGAAGGCAGTTGAAGTTCAGACCTGGATGTGTGCGGTCGTATGCGAGAGAACAATTGATGAGAATGCAGAACGTCTGAAGACGCGTTCAAGACCAGAAATGAATGTCTTCGATTGCAAGTTTCAACTGTGTACAACTACCAGGTACAATACGTTAGTATGATACAGATGTATGATCCTAAAGGTAATGGCAGAGAGTTTCACTGTGTGAGATAGGTGACAAGGTCATCATGAATCAGCCATGAGTAGCGACCACTGTCGTGAAATGATAGCCATTACGCATCGGTCTGTAAGGCTGATAACCTGTCTTACCTGTAATCTGCACAAAATTCAAACTTGGACTCGCCCAGAAATATATAGTCCCTTATATCTATATATATAGGCCTGTATTGGACAACATTATTATGTCTGCCTTTTCTGGTTACTTTAACTAAACTCCACTTTTAAATGTATATCTCTTAGAGATATATTTAGGGAGTTATTTGAGGTTTCTTGGAAACCGATTTACTCCTTGCCCCAGTATACAGGGAACTTCTTTTGTACCAACGCCTGAAGTGTCTAAGCGACGCTATTCTCCTTGCCAGCTTCTCAAGCATCCAGATGTGTTAATCTGTGCCTGTATAACTTTCACTTTTCAAGGCAATCTGGAAATGTCTCAGTTTTTACATATGCTTGGGTAAGTTAATTATAGTTTACGAGTACATAGAATGATGTCTGTAAAGTAGTCACTGCTGTAGAGAAATTAGTATCGGCTGTGTTATCTCACTTAGTTCGACTGTTCTTGATCGCTAGAGAAGCGGATTCGAACGTAGATCTTCCACTGTACAGACTAAATAGCTTATGCCCTCAATAAACCACCCATACTGATAAACATTTAATGCCCTTACAATTGTGTACGTTTTAAACTACTTACAGGATCTGTACATACGAAATGGGGACAGAATTGGGTCAGGGCTGTGTTAATCAAAGTATGTGTGTGCTTGACCCAGATCAATGAGTGCTGGGGCGGTTGGGAAAGCTAGGGAATGCAGGTACTGACGGTAAATATTGGTGTTTGTGTGCAGAGTGAGGGGGATAGGGAGAGTGATATATGTGTTAGACCACTTTATCTATCTCCACTGTATATCTGACTTGCCTTCTCTTGCACTAAACAGACAGATAAATATAGGAGACTTATGTCTTTTGGTCTGGAGAGGCAATCTGAGGAATGAAACAGGAGAGCAGGGAGGAGTCAGCAGATGGGGGTTGATGACTGATGCTTGCTCTGTCTTTCCTGTCAAGATGTTACCCGCTTGATGATGACTAATGTTGAGTTATTTTCTTGACAGGATGTATATTTTCTGAAGAGCTGGCAGAAGATTCACAGTCTCACCAACATCCACCAACCATCCAACCACCAGAACCAACTTGTTACCCACCAGCTAACACCTGTGAAGGTTCCTGACATCTCCAACCCATGGGAGATGGTGCCTCAAACAGCTACCAGTACTAGAGCTTAATGTGGCTCAAAGACATTGTGTGTCCTTACTGGTGATAGAGACTTGCTAAATACCGGTACAGTTGCTGTACAGTGAAGTACTCTTACTACTTGATCCAGTGGAGCAGAATTCCCAGAGTCAAAGACAATCAAATCATCCGGAGCTGATGGAGGCATCATAGACAGAGAGAAGAGAAGATAAGTCTAATGCTTCGCATGATGTTGTGTTCCTCACAGCTCCTAGATTGTCCAGTGATGAAAAGATGTCATCTCCAAGACCTTCTGTCTGTGTAGTATCTGTTTGATTTGGACATGATATCCTGAGATCTGGCATTTGTCTCACTTTTATATATCTAATTTATATTGATTACATACATTCATTTTTATGGCTGACTTAGGTGTCTCTATTTCACCTTTTTAAGTGTTTAGCAGTTGTGTATGTATGTGTATCTTCATTATATGTGTTAACATGGTTATGATAATGAACTATCATAACCTGGGGGCTTTCTTTAGTAAGTAGTGGGGGTGTCCAGCCAAGTGTGCCTAGAAATATTATATATATATATATATATTGACATATTTTGTAGTGCCAATACTTGAGTTGCCCTACTCCAGAGATAAGTTGATCGTATATTGGCCACGGGGAATCCCTTAGACCAATACGAGCCAAACGACTCAACAAAATTATCTCTGAGTGCTGCTGGTTCTGAAGGAGAAATCCTTACATTAGGCACGCGACAGGAGTGATATGTGACAGAACAACATATCCCCAAAAATCTGTGGTCTCGTCGTGGGATTGTTTTGTACACTGTTCAATCTTTAAATTTGCTGGTGATCTTGGCCAGGAGTTGTTCAGTGTTTGTTTTTTGTTAACACAGTTGTGACCATTCTGGGTCAGTTCTTAGAGTATACTCCTAGGAGTGATTTGTAATCATTGTGGTGTTTTGTGGTGTCTAAGTACATTGGGTTAGGTACAACCTTGGTTGGTGGAGATAATTTAATCTATTGTTGATTATATTTACATTGTTGGTGACAATATATTTTGTTGTGGACTGTTAGATTGACAAGACAGCATGTCGCAGTCAAAAATTTCCATACAGGAATTGAAGGACATGGCTGTCCAGATGGGATTGGAGGGTAAAGAAATGACCGAGTGGATTAAAACCACGGAACGTGAGATGAGGATGGAAGCCCGTGAGGCAGAGAGACTCAGAATTGAAGCAGAGAAGGAAAGTGAGAGACTTAGAATTGAGGCAGAGAAGGAAAGCGAAAGACTCCGCATTGAATCTGAGAGACTCAGACTTGAGTCTGAGAGGGAGTCAGAAAGAATGAAGTTGGAACAGGAGGTGAGGTTAAGAGAATTGGAACTTCAGGCTCAGAGAGAGGGTAATAGACCCAGATCTCCAACACCTGATATTGATGGTGCATCAACGCACAGTAACTCAGCTCAAGCGATGAACTTTCCTATGCCAGTCTTTGACCCGAAGGCTGAAAATATTGAACAGTACCTAGACCGATTTGGTAAATTGGCATCTTTGTACAACTTGGAAAGGAATATGTACACGCTGAAGTTGGCTCAAGGTTTGAGGGGTGAGGCATACGAGATTTATCAACGGATGCCCACCGGTACTGAGACTGATTATGATGCATTGTGTCAGGCTTTGCTGAAACGTTTCGAACTTAATGCTGCGACATACAGACAGAAGTTCAGAAATTAGAGAAAGATGACAGGGGAGAACTATCCTCAGTTCGCCAGTTGCCTTCAGGGATATTTGACCAGGTGGAGGGAAATGTCTGGATACTCCTCTTCTTTTGAAGATTTACAGGAGATGATCCTAACGGAACAACTCCGAGAGACATTACCTCGCCCTATGCAAACCTTCCTGACGGAGAATGGTGCTGACAGACTGAGTGAGATGTTGATGTATGCTGAGAGGTATGAGATGGCACATAAAGAAGTGTGTATAGGTGGGAAACCCAAGGCCCAGGGCCAAGGGAAAAATAATGGTAATGGTCATAAAACCCATCCAAATGAATCCCCTAAAAAGAATTCATCCCAAGCACAACCCCAGAACCCCTCAAAAGTTCAGGGAACACAATATAGACAACCCTTTAATGGCCCTAAAAAGCCTTACTGCCATATTTGTAAGAATAATAACCATTGGACTAAGGAATGTAAATCCAAACAGTCAGGGAATTTACAAGTATCAGCTTTGTTGTCTACTGTAGTACCTTCTACCCAGGAACAATTGTACAATGGTTCCAATAGGCCTCCTGTGGTAGAGAGGGTTTGGGCTAATGGATATTCTCTAAATTGTCTGTATGATAGTGGTTTGTCATACGGCTGTGTGGTGAGGCCAGAGTTTGTAAAACCTGATCAGTATACTGGCAGATTCATAGAGCTCCAATGTGCCACATTGGATGCTAAACCTTTAAACTTGCCTATTGCTAAGATTAAGGTCCGTTCAAAGTATGTCTCGGGGGTAATTGAGGCTGCAGTGCTTGAACACTGTACCTTTGATTTAATTCTTGGCGCTACTTATGTATTTTTAGCAGAGACGAAGAAACCTGTAGAGCATCTTGCTGCGGTGACCACCCGAGCACAACATAAAAGTGCTTTAGAGGATTCTCCTCATGTAAATCCTCTTCCTGAGGAAATTAAGGTGGCCCAAAGTAGTGACCCAACCCTTAAGGCATGTTTTAAAAAGTTAACTGCAAGTCACAATCCCCCTTTGAAGAAAGAATTCTTCATGAAAGGTAAGTTGCTTTACAGATGGGCAAGTGACAAGTATACAGAGCACAGTCAACTTGTAGTACCCAAAACATATAGACAGCAGATTCTCCAGATGGGGCACACAATAGCCTATAGTGCCCATATGGGAATACATGCAACGACACAACGCATTGCCTGTCATTACTTTTGGCCAGGTATGTCAGCAGATATCATGCGTTATGTCAAATCCTGTCCGGAGTGCCAGAAGGTAGCTCCCAAAGGCAGGAATGCACCAGTCGGACTGGGGGAAACCCCTGTCACCTCCACACCTTTTGAAAGGGTGGCGGTCGATTTGGTTGGACCACTTCCTCTCACAAAGAAGAAGAATGCTTACATATTGACCTTGGTCGACTGTTGTTCAGGGTATCCGGAGGCTGTTGCACTTCGGAGGATTGACAGTAAGACTGTGGCAGAGGCATTGATGAGCATTTTCACCAGAGTGGGATTCCCTTCGCAGATACTGACAGACAATGGATCTCAGTTTAAAGGGAAACTAATGGAGGAAGTGTTTCAGATAATCAAGTCTCAACACATTTGCACCAGTCCATACCGACCCCAAGCGAACGGCCAGAATGAGCGGTTCAATGGAACGTTGGTATCACTTCTGAGAAGATTAACCCAGGAAAAGCCAGAGAGGTGGGACGAGTATCTGTCTGCAGCACTATTCGCCTACCGGGAAGTACCCAATGCCTCTACTGGATTTCCACCTGCGACCTTGGTGCGACCCATTTCTGGACCCTTGGCCATTCTCAGGAAGACATGGACAGACGAGGGGGCAGATGATTCCTTGAAAACCATATCACAGTATGTGCAGGAACTCAAGGAAAGGTTAAAGCTAGGGTGGGACCTGGCCAAAGAGAACTTGATTCGTGCACGTAAGAGGTACGCTGCACATTTCAACCGGAAGACGAAGGAACGATGTCTTGAGGTTGGAGATAGGGTGCTTTTGCTGCTACCATCAGGGAAGTCTAAGTTAGAGTTAGCTTGGGGAGGCCCTTATACGGTGGTAGAGAAGATATCCAGGATCCATTATAAGATCAACATTAAGGGTAAGTCAAAGGTCTATCACATTAATCTCCTCCGGAAATACAACGAGAGAGAGGTAAGTGACACACCGACCCTCTTGACACTTTCTGTAGCTATGGAGGTGGAAGGTGGAGAAGCCACAGCTGTGGAATATCCTCTTCACCCCAGTGAGACCTATAAAGATGTAGAGGTTAACCCAACTCTCTCTGTCTCTCAGAAACAAGCTATAGGGCAACTCTTGTCAGAGTACGATTCTGTCCTGACAGAGAAGCCAGGGCGCACTTCATTAATGGAGTATGATATGACATTGGTTACTGATGAGCCTATTCGTCAACGCCCTTTTCAGATCCCTTTCTCTAAAGAGGAAGCAGTAAGAAAGGAGATCGAATATCTACTTAAAGAAGGTGTGATTTCACCCTCAGAGTCCCCTTACAGTGCTAATGTGGTTCTCTTGAGGAAACCTTCAGGTGAGCATCGTCTGTGCATAGACTACAGACAACTGAACAGGGTAACGGAATTTCTTCCGGAGCCCCTTCCTGATCAGAGTCATCTGTTTGCCCGGCTCAATAAGGCCAAGTTTTTTTTCCAAAATTGACCTGAGCAAAGGGTACTATCAGATCCCTGTCAGGAAGGAGGTGCGTAAATATTTAGCTTTTAGCACTTAAGATGCCCATTATGAATTTAACGTCCTTCCTTTTGGAACTTGCAATGCTCCGGGGGCCTTCACCAGAATGATGAGACTGCTTTTAAACCCCTTGGGGGACCCCTCTATCTCCAATTTTATGGACGATATTCTGGTGGCTTCCGAGACCTTCGAGGAGCACTTAGTTTCGTTGCAAAAACTCTTACAGAGGTTGAAAGAAACAGGTCTGACTGCTCGACCTACCAAATGCAAATTGGCTTGGCGGGACTTGGAGTTTCTGGGGCACACGGTTTCTGAAGGAACCATTAGCCCAGAACCCAAGAACATTGAGAAGCTTAAGAAAGCTCCTAGACCTACAACGAAAAAGGAAGTCCGTTCCTTTGTATCCCTGTGCGGATATTATCAAAAGTTCATTCAGAACTTCAACTCTATAGCGGCACCTTTAACAGATGCCACCAAAAAAGATCGTCCTGAGAAGGTATGTTGGACCCCTGAGTGTGAAGATGCTTACTGCACTCTGAAAGAGAAATTGACTTCATCCCCAGTGCTACAACTTCCGGACTTATCTAAGCCCTTTGTTTTGCGCACTGATGCGAGTGGGGTGGGAATTGGGGCCACAATCCTTCAGACAGGTTTACAGGATTCTGAGACTCTCTTTCCTGTGGCATATGCCAGCAGAAAGCTCAACCAGGCTGAACGACGTTACTCCTGTATTGAGCGAGAGTGTCTTGCTTTGGTTTGGAGCGTACAGCGGTTCCAACCTTATTTATATGGTGTACAATTCACAGTACAAACTGACCACCAACCCCTCGTATTCTTGGCATCTTCTACCCATTTGAATCCAAGATTGATGAGGTGGTCTTTGCTACTGCAACCCTATTCGTTTACTGTGGAATATATTCCTGGTAATCAGAATGTGGGAGCAGATTTCTTGAGCCGCCATCCCTTGTCTGATAATTCACAGACTGAAGGTGATGAGCAAGCTGAAAGTAGTGAGTCCATAGATGTGTAAATGGCTGATCATTTTTCATTCGCGTAGTACGCTCTTCCCTTTGGGGGGGGGGGGGGGGGGGGGGGGGGGGGGTACTGTCGTGAAATGATAGCCATTATGAGGAATGAGGACAGGAGAGCAGGGAGGAGTCAGCAGATGGGGGTTGATGACTGATGCTTGCTCTGTCTTTCCTGTCAAGATGTTACCCGCTTGATGATGACTAATGTTGAGTTATTTTCTTGACAGGATGTATATTTTCTGAAGAGCTGGCAGAAGATTCACAGTCTCACCAACATCCACCAACCATCCAACCACCAGAACCAACTTGTTACCCACCAGCTAACACCTGTGAAGGTTCCTGACATCTCCAACCCATGGGAGATGGTGCCTCAAACAGCTACCAGTACTAGAGCTTAATGTGGCTCAAAGACATTGTGTGTCCTTACTGGTGATAGAGACTTGCTAAATACCGGTACAGTTGCTGTATAGTGAAGTACTCTTACTACTTGATCCAGTGGAGCAGAATTCCCAGAGTCAAAGACAGTCAAATCATCCGGAGCTGAGGGAGGCATCATAGACAGAGAGAAGAGAAGATAAGTCTAATGCTTCGCATGATGTTGTGTTCCTCACAGCTCCTAGATTGTCCAGTGATGAAAAGATGTCATCTCCAAGACCTTCTGTCTGTGTAGTATCTGTTTGATTTGGACATGATATCCTGAGATCTGGCATTTGTCTCACTTTTATATATCTAATTTATATTGATTACATACATTCATTTTCATGGCTGACTTAGGTGTCTCTATTTCACCTTTTTAAGTGTTTAGCAGTTGTGTATGTATGTGTATCTTCATTATATGTGTTAACATGGTTATGATAATGAACTATCATAACCTGGGGGCTTTCTTTAGTAAGTAGTGGGGGTGTCCAGCCAAGTGTGCCTAGAAATATTATATATATATATATATTGACATATTTTGTAGTGCCAATACTTGAGTTGCCCTACTCCAGAGATAAGTTGATCGTATATTGGCCACGGGGAATCCCTTAGACCAATACGAGCCAAACGACTCAACAAAATTATCTCTGAGTGCTGCTGGTTCTGAAGGAGAAATCCTTACATTAGGCACGCGACAGGAGTGATATGTGACAACCACGAGAACGCAAGTAGCGCATGGACAGAGCGATTGTTGTAACAGCGAATAAAGATCAATAACTGAACGTTCGTTGTCTTGTCTTGTCTTGTCTTGTCCACAATTGCCTCACAGCGTAGTGGGGAGTCGCAGTTTTCTATCTTGGGCCAGGTGTGTTGCACGTGTTGTTGTTAGTCTGTGTTGCCTCAGGATCTCTGATATATTGTCTATCCATCGTACTCTCGGTCTGCCTCTTGCTCTAGGGCAGTAGTGCTGTTCGTTGTATGCTCGTAGAGGCAGTTGGTCGGTTTGCATTCGCATCAAGTGGCCAAACCACTCTATTTGTTGCTTCTTTATGTATTGCAGGCATGGTGTGGTTCCTACAATTGCTCTAATGTTCTCGTTTCGAACTCTGTCTCTCCTTGTGACATTGGCAGCCTTACGTAAGCATCTCATTTCGCACGTCGTGATCTTTTTCTCCTGTGCTCTTGTTAGGGACCAGGTTTGGCATTGGTAGCAGAGGGTTGGTATAAACATGCAATTTATCAGTTGTCGTTTTAGTGCCATAGTGATGCTTAGGTGTTTTAGCAGTGGGGAGAGTTGGTAAGTTACTGCGTTCGCCTTTTGACATCTTGCCTCAAGTTCCCTATCAATTCTTCCATCATCTGTGAAGATGCTCCCCAAGTATTTAAATTGCTGCACTTGTTTGAGTTGTTCGTTGTTAACTTGAATAGTTAGTATATTAGGTGTTCTACTTATTTTCAGAATTTCTGTTTTGGTGATGCTGATCTTCATGTTATATTCGTTGCAGACTGTGTGTAGCGCATTTACGACAACGTTCGTTGTCTGGTGTATTTTTAGCAACTGTGTGTACCTCAGCACGTCATTATAGCAATGTGACGAGTTGAATCAAACCACTAGCAGAGCACATTGCAATGATAAATTAATCTTTGCCACACGTCGGCAAACTGAACATGACGACCATGTATTCGTTGATCATTGACGTCTTGAGCATATTGCACATGACTAACTTTGTGTTTTCAAACAGACCGATATTGTTGTCATAAACTTTGAATCACTGTTTGAAAGCTGGACGACCAAACCATCAATGTTTATATGTAGTGACCTAAGTGTCTGTCATACCACACACATCAGTGTTGATTAAGTTGAATAAATTTGTAATTATATAAAAATAAATACGGTTCTTGATTTATCTTTGATTTCATACAACTGCTCTGATAGTTCATAACTGTTTTTATTCAGCGCTAATAATAATAACTTTCACGACTACACAACCACATTGTGACATACTGACTGCTACAATCAACAAAACAGACAGTGGCTTTTTTAAATCAATCTGTAAAGTTCACTACAGACACATGAGACGTGGCAACTTTCCATGAGGACCACCTGTCATTTTATTTTTTACTGGGCCTATCATTAAGGGCTCAGACGGGTTTAGGCGTTGCTAAAGCGCTTCGTAATGTCGGGATGCCGGGTTCGATCCCAGCTGCAGGTCCTGCGCCTTGCGTTGGTTTCGACAGTGGTGTCGAGAAGCCGACAGTCCAGAAAGAAATGGCAAACTAAAGGACATAAATTTGCCAAGAAAAACCACAACAGCCAAAAAAAAATGCTGGGGTTGGTTCTGCAACGTCCTGTAAAGGATACGCAACTAACTTTAAATCGGAGGGACAACACAACAAACTAACGAGTGCATAAAAGGGCAGATAGTGAACTCTTCTCAAGCAGAGAGGACTTTTGTGACTGGATGAAGTATATCGCATGCAAGACGGACGCGATCCCCCAGATCTCCTGTAAAGAGCACTAACCAGAGGGAAGCTGCCAACTGATAAACCCAGGATGTCTGTCAACATAATATAAAAATCTTGGCAGAGAAGAGAAAGATTGCAGAGAGTTGCAGCAGATGAAAATTCTGGAGAAGAGGTGTGAGAAACAGACTGGCTCTCTTTTAGCACTAGCTCTAATCCAACTAACTGGGGACAAAAAAAAATGCAATAATTTGCTCCGAAATGTGCCTCATTTTACAGACACGGAAACTGTGACCGACATTGTCCCTCTTGCATCGGACTTGCTAGTCACCAGCGTCATAGTCAGAAGCCTGTCCAACAGAACAACTCTATAGTCCTGCAGGACTGAAAAGAGACCACCTACTACTCACAATTTAGTGTGATTTACTTTTAGAGCAACCATCTGAAGCATACAATACAAGGGATGCATCGCACACTTACCGAGTGGATATGTTTATAAATGTCAGTAGTCTACATTCAGGAGCTCCCTCAGACGTCAGCACGACTATTGGCTTCATAGAGCAGCGCAAGGTGAGGCCAGCCACAAGATCAGGAGTCCCACAACACATTTAACCAGGTACAAGTAACAAGTAAACAATCACAATATATCTGGCACATGTAACATGTCATATCGTAACCACAAACATTGTGAAAGATGGCTATAATACAACAAATTACACCAAATACTATGTAATAATGCAGTCAGTCATTATTATGAACGGACACATTACGACGAGGAAGAATTGGCGATCAGTGACTCAATGTGAGTCTACTACTGCCTGCCAAAAGAACTTACATCAGCAGTCTCCAGAACTTGATCGAAAAAACCCGGCGAACGCTGTACAGGTGGCTACTACGGGTGACTCGCCCAATCGTGCAGATACACCTGCATGATGTGCCGTGTCAGTCCCCTGATGATTCTTTATCCCCATGACCCCCGTCAAGATAGATGAACCTAGTAGTAAAAGGAATCCTGACCTCAGTACGCTACCTAGTCATTCGTCGAATACAACCTCCCCATAACAATTTCACACTGGTCAAGACACACAAAGTAACCACAGCACCCTCTGTAGAATTTAAGGACACGTCGTCAACCAGCGTACCACATAGCCGCAACTCTGCCGACCGCAACACACATGGGCCAACACAACCGTCAGTTCTAGAAAATTATACTGACAGCATTCCGATGTAAAACCCCGAAACACCAAATTCACTTCCACAGTTCAAGCCCTCCTCGGACTAAAAGAACATTGCTTAACCTTCATACAGTATGACAAAATGACCGTCATATCTCACGGCTGAGAGCTACAGACTATCCTTATTTTTCTAAACCTCCAAAAAACATATATATATATACACACACACGTATATATATATATATATATATATATATATATATATATATATATATATATATATATATATATATATATATATATATATATATATATATATATATATATATATATATATATATATATATATATATATATATATATATATATAGCAACAGCACTGTAACGTAGCGAAGTTTGGCTTCTTTTGGTTTAACTAAAATTTTCTCAACGAGAGTTGTCTTTGCAACAAGAATTGTAGTTATTGGTACTATGCAAATCACATGCAAAGCAACATAAGTGAGACACAATCTATGTTACTAACAACAAGACAAAAACTGTACACTTTAAATTCACATAGAAGCCTTCAACTCTACGTCGGTAACAGTGCAGTAGAAGGTGTAACCGAGCACAAAGCTTTAAGCCTGATCAACGATGGAAAACTTACCATCAACTCCCACATGCAAACACTTGTTAAACAGAGATCTAACAAAGTATATCAACTGACAAAAATTAGGCCCCCTGGATGAAAACAATAGGAGATTATTTTATACTTCTGATATCTAGACTCATATAGACTAGTGCTCCACAAATTCAGTCATCAGACGACTAAAACCACTCCACAGAAGGGCTTTGCGTTTGTAACTAAAAACACTGGTCAACATATTTTCAAAAGTTTTTTTTTTTTTTTTTTTTAAATATCAATAAAATAAATCATTTGTGGTTGACTTTGACATGCTGGTTTTGAAAAAAAAAAAAAAAAAGTCACAATGAAATTTACCAAGAGGCTTTTTTAATGTTGAATTTACTTTACATCAATACAAATAATGTGTGCTTTCTTAAATAATCCCTGGAGTGAGCCTTTACCTTTATTTTTAAAAAAATATGGTGCGTTCTCAGTTAATAGATATTTCAACATAAAATGATGGAAACAATAAATAAAACATATTCAGTTCGCATAAAAAGTTTTAAAAAGAAACACTTGAAACTTTTCCATCATTATGCAGGCGATTTTCGAGCTCTCTTAGCCTGCTTCTTGTAGCCAATCAATGAAATTTATATTGTCACAGCCCAGCAGTAATCAGCAAGTATTGAAGTGCTCCAATTGCCTTGATACATTGTTACCATAGCAGCAGTGTCCTGATGAAATTGTTCACCGTTTGCATCAAATCAAATCACTGATTGCTTCACAGTTTGACGTAAAGAAATCCAGACAGGAATAAAGAAACTGAATTTTCAAAGACATGTTGCAGCCACGAGTCTGATACTTCAGAAGGAGACTCTTTACAATTCCACCGTAATTATCAGCTCTGTTGTTTAAAAGAACATTGTCTGCCACAGACATAAATGCTATTCGTGCTGCTTTTTCATTGTCATGCAACACGCAAAGAAACTTCTCATTGTGAAGTTTTCGAATTTGCGGACTAACAAATGCTATCTCTCTTATTTTAGCGTCATTCGGTCCTTGAAATTTTCTGATGAGATATTTGAAAGCATCGTATGTTTTTTCCATGATCTTGACAAGGTTTTTTATGAGACCTAGCCTTATGTTCAATGGTGGCAACAAAATCTTGCTAATGTCAACAGGTTCTGGGTTTTCGACGTTCTTATTGCAATGACCGCCTGACTGACCAGTGTCTTCTGAAGTAATGGTCAGGTCGTGCACGGGTATCCAATTCACAGACAAAGCAGCAGTGTATCCACCATGTAGTCCAATTAAAAAAAAAACACAATATTTTTTAAATCGCAGCAAAGTGATGATCGTAGTTTATACACTTCAAAAGCTCCTTGATGTTTTCATAAGTTACTTTCATGTGAACTGTGTGACCAACGGGAATTGACGGTAATACAATAACGTCATTCGGTTCCTACACACAGAATTTCCATCCTCTGCCAGAAGATTGCGCTGTTGCAATCTGAAACCCAAAAAGCTCCGCTTTGCTCTGCAGTAAATTCAAATCTTTTACACTATCATTCAGTTTACTTTGAGTTATTAAGTGTGGTTTGGTGAATGTACTTTTCTCAAAATCTGGGTTGCTTGAGGTTGGCCGTTCAAACCCACCAATGCCCTCTTCTTTTTCCTTGGAAGCTGTTGAATAAATTTATGGCACCTTGGGTACGAGTAGGTCATCACCATGTGGTACCTGGCGTATTGTAGAGGGGATTTTAGGATAGTCATAGTCGATTTCTTCTTCTTTGATATGCCTTTCCCAATTGAAGTGACCAGGCAAAAGTAACAGCTGTTTTTTTAATCAGTGGGCCATCTCAAAATCAATCGTACTGCAAAAGATATAGTTTGTCTTTTGCCAGTCAACCACTGTTTAAGATTTGCTGCACATGAATTGCAGCATTTGTGTGGCGCCCAGCTCTTATCTGGATCTCTTATTCTGTAGCCAACATCTAAACTGTCTGCCTTTTTAATCACTCTATTTATGTGTCGCTTTTGTGAGAGTAGTAGTACATTTTACCCCACTAAGGCATCACACAAACGATAAAGACCTTTTACTTTTGTGAGAGTAGTAGTAGTAGTACATTTTTCCCCACTAGGACATCACACAAGCAATAAAGACCTTTTACTTTTGTGAGAGTAGTAGTAGTAGTACACTTTTCCCCACCAGGACATCACACAAGCGATAAAGACCTTTTACTTTTGTGAGAGTAGTAGAAGTAGTACATTTTACCCCACTAGGACATCACACAAGCGATAAACACCTTTTACTTTTGTGAGAGTATTAGTAGTAGTACATTTTACCCCACTAGGACATCACACAAGCGATAAACACCTTTTACTTTTATGAGAGTAGTAGTAGTAGTACATTTTATCCCACTGGGACATCACACAAGCGATAAACACTTTTTACTTTTATGAGAGTAGTAAAAGTAGTACATTTTAACCCACTAAGACATCACACAAGCGATAAACACCTTTTACTTTTGTGAGAGTAGTAGTAGTAGTATATTTTACCCCACTAAGACATCACACAAGTGATAAACACCGTTTACTTTTGTGAGAGTAGTAAAAGTAGTACATTTTACCCCCACTAGGACATCACACAAGCGATAAACACGTTTGACTTTTGTGAGAGTAGTAGAAGTAGTACATTTTACCCCCACTAGGACATCACACAAGCGATAAACACTTTTTACTTTTATGAGAGTAGTAAAAGTAGAACATTTTACCCCACTAGGACATCGCACAAGCGATAAACACCTTTTACTATTCTGAGAGTAGTAGAAGTAGTACATTTTACCCCACTAAGACATCACACAAGCGATAAAGATCTTTTACTTTTATGAGAGTAGTAGAAGTAGTACATTTTACCCTACTGAGACATCACACAAGCGATAAACACCTTTTACTTTTGTGAGAGTAGTAGAAGTAGTACATTTTACCCCCACTAGGACATCACACAAGCGATAAACACTTTTTACTTTTATGAGAGTAGTAAAAGTAGTACATTTTACCCCACTAGGACATCGCACAAGCGATAAACACCTTTTACTTTTGTGAGAGTAGTAGAAGTAGTACATTTTATCCCACTAGGACATCACACAGGCGATAAACACCTTTTACTTTTGTGAGAGTAGTAGTAGTAGTACATTTTACCCCACAAGGACATCACAAAAGCGTTAAACACATTTTACTTTTGTGAGAGTAGTAGAAGTAGTACATTTTACCCCCACTAGGACATCACACAAGCGATAAACACCTTTTACTTTTGTGAGAGTAGTAGAAGTAGTACATTTTACCCCACTAGGAAATCACACAAGCGATAAACACCTTTTACTTTTATGAGAGTAGTAAAAGTAGTACATTTTACCCCAGTAGGACATCACACAAGCGATAAACACCTTTTACTTTTGTGAGAGAAATGTCACCTCACCACATACATAGTAGAAGTTGTTGGCGCTGTTTACACACGTCCTATGCATCTCTAACTATGACATTATTAGTAAAAACAAATATACTAGCAAATAATGGCACAATTTTGTCAGAGATAAGATATTTCTACACAGAGGTGATGTAATCATAGGTAGGACTGCATCATCAACTTGTGGTTACAGTTGTATTGGTTATTAGAACAAAAAGTTATGCCATTAGCCACAGCAGTTGCTTTATATATATATGGGTATAATTAAGTAATCTAGTAGAGTATATCTTGAAAACTAGAGCAAATTAAAAAAAATTGTGTGTGTGTCATTTCCGTCTCTCAATTGATCCTAACAGTGAATTCTTAACTGTAAAACCCGCTGAATATTTCCGGATTTCTTCCTGGTCTCTGCTTTTCCAGAAAAATGTATAATCATTTTCGAAGAATCTTTAATTCTAACGTTTTTTTTTTTTTTTTAGTTCTAATAGATGCCAGCTAAAGTTGGAGACCACCAACGATATTGAACCAAAGTTTTGAAAAAAAAAATGTCTGAGAACAATCATCAACATAAAGTGGAATGAATTCAAAAAGAGTGAGGAGATCAGAGAAATGTTTGGACAACAAATACTCGTATCGACTGCAGTAAGATAAAGAAGCTGGATTTGTATTAGGCACACTCTGAGACGAAATGAGCAAAGAATTACAAAACAGGCAACGAAATGGGAGATTAAAAAAACGGCCTGAGAGGGGAACAAAATGAGGATGTCCAAGGGAAATAGTAAGAAGAACAGTTTTACAAGGGGAAAAAAAGAGGGGGGGTGGTGGTGGGGGGGGGGGGGGGGGGGTCTTTGCTAAACTCCATGTCAGAAATCGAGAAATGAAAGGATAATGAGGATGTATCTTCATGTTCATGATTTCTTCAACATGTTTAGCCTTGTACTAGTTGACCCCAGCCTTTAAACTGTAAATGTTTCACCACAACCTCTCACTCACTACCACGAACCGAGTTGCCGGGAACTGGTGGCTCAAGCAGCTAGTCACTCTTTAGAAAGGATGAATGTCTCCTAAACAATTTGCAATGGGGCTGACTGGTCCCAGTAACCTTGCATAGATAGACATTCTGTTTTTGCGTGTTTGTTTATAAATTTCATATTAATTCAAATATACTGTTATATCTATATATCCATCACATTATAATTATTACACATTTAGACCTCTGTTGCCCCTACTCTTTAGAAAATCACGTGAGCTAAATGACACTCCAGGCACCCCCTTTGTCGCTCCCACCACCACCTCAGTGATTTCTTCTGGGCAACGCGCCAGCCTTGAATGACACTTTATGCTTTGAATACAGAAAATTAGAGTGAAGTCTAGAAAACAGCAATGAAGTGTAATCATTCTGACGAACGTGAACACATCCATACAAACACGCAGCTAAACTCCCGCCTGTAGTTGACGTTCAGGGTTATATAAACGATAAAGCTTATACTGCAGCCCAGGGATCCAAACAAGTAAGCCAAAGCCCACAACAAACTGTTGAGATTTCCCTGCTTGTCCGAGTTGGTGCCTGGGAATGTGTAATACACAACTGTTGTCAGCATCTTCGCAATGTTACAGCCTGTAAGAGCTATAGCTAGGACGAGAACCACTTTTACCAGTCGCCTCTCACGACCAGATAATGTTGATGGATCTTTAGAATGTACTGTCAACTGTTGGTGAGATTTCTCATGGCTGCTAGTTTTCTGTCGGACTTTGGAAGATGCTTCTAATGAATAACCCATCCATACAGCACACACTATTACCACAGACTGGGAGACCAACCACATGAAAACTCCAGCAACAAGGTCGATTACAAATTCAGCCAGCAACATTTCAGGATTACCGATTATCGAAAACATCATTTCTGACGTCCTTGTAGTCATGTTATCTGCTGAAGGTAGTAGAACTTCTATCGAGGTTAGCCTGTCGATGGCTGCAAGAGGCACGTGAATGCAAATGTGTATCACGTAGATCGTTAAAATGACGAGAACACAGCGGGATCGTGTGAAAACTTGCTTCACCTTGAACGGAAACACCACACAGTAACATCTTTCTAGAGATATCATTGCCGTGATCCAACAAGAAACTCCATACAGAGCGCTGATCAGCCATCCTAGAACATAATCCAACGTCTTTACACCAGTTTCTGTGTCTGACGATTGAAGATCGATTACGAAGGCAACACAGTTTGCAAGTTGGATACCCGTAACTAGAAAGTCGGTCAACGAGAGAGAAAAGAGACCAACACTCATACTGTCTGGGAGGCCCAGTTTTGAGAAGATGACCATGTTGATGAAGTTTGAGACAACACCTATGACTGAAATGATGGTGCGAGCGACAATGTTAATTGAAATGTGAAGGAAGATCATGACCTCATCGTTAATTACCTGAGTCATGTCCGTCATTTAATGCATAAGTCGAGAACACTGTTTCTCGACAGGTGAGTACTTACAGTACGAGAGCACTGTTTCTTGACAGGTGAGTACTTACAGTATGAGAGCACTGTTTCTTGACAGGTGAGTACTTACAGTATGAGAGCACTGTTTCTTGACAGGTGAGTACTTACAGTATGAAAACACTGTTTCTTGACAGGTGAGTACTTACAGTATGAAAACACTGTTTCTTGACAGGTGAGTACTTACAGTATGAAAACACTGTTTCTTGACAGGTGTGTACTAACAGTATGAAAACACTGTTTCTTGACAGGTGAGTACTTACAGTATGAAAACACTGTTTCTTGACAGGTCAGTACTTACAGTATGAAAACACTGTTTCTTGACAGGTCAGTACTTACAGTATGAAAACACTGTTTCTTGACAGGTCAGTACTTACAGTATTAAAACACTGTTTCTTGACAGGTCAGTACTTACAGTATGAGAGCACTGTTTCTTGACAGGTGAGTACTTACAGTACAAGAGCACAGCTAGAAAATGTACCGTATTTATCTAATTCATTTGCAGAACTGTAAACTACAATTTTATAAATTATGTGTTTTCTTAAGGCTGTTGTAACCATTCGGTGATCTGATAACTTACAGGCAAGTTCTTCAGCTACTCCAACTGTATAAAAGATTTGTAAGATTTTGATGTTTTCAAAATCTCAAAATTCCTTTAACGTCCAAACCTGGCTGCAAATTTCAACGGCCCCAATGTACTACGAGAAGAAATAAAAATAGATTACAGTCTGGAAAAAAAATATACGGTGCCCATCAGAATTTGCTAAAATCAAAATCTCTGTCTCGTAGCATCAAGATTTAAACATATAAAACGCAAATGAACCAGCTGTTTTGTATGAAACTCTGAAAGCACAACTCTTGGAGCACAACTAAAAGAGATGAAACCTTATTACAAATTTTTGAGTCTTTCAACGAATCTTCGGACACGTCAACAGAGGGAATTAGAGAGCAAGAAGCAACAATGAAGTGCATAATTTGTTTAAAACACTACTAATCACTAGCATCATGAGAGCAAATAGACGGAAGTGGCTGGGCATATTGAGAGAATGTCAGATGAAAGAGAGGTAACAACTAAACAAAGGGAAGCTCAATGGTCGTAGACCACGAAGCAGATCAAAATGACTGTAGAGAGGTAATGTTCAGACAAACATACAAATACTTGGTGTCACCAGCCCGAAAGTAAACGTCAGCCAGAGATATGAATGGAGACGGGTAATAGCTGCAGCAATGAACTTCAAGGGCTGGCAATTATGAGAAAGAATAAGATATGAAGAAGTTACATTTAATTTATACAGCAAACTATAGCTGTAAAAAAAAAATGTTATAAACTAAACAATGTGATAAACTATTCATACAAAATAAACAAACAACATTTATGTAATAAACATTTTGAAAGCGACACAATAAACGTTCTTAAACTGAGAATATAATTAATAAGTTATGTGGCATGTGTACAATTACTTTCCGTTCTGTAAATCTTTGGTGAAGTTGCGACAGGCCCAGCAAGCCGGCAATAGATTTATTATCGCTACAGAAAATACAATGAGATATAAACGGACATCTTATTCAAAGCATATTTATTCCAACTCTGTGCTACCAGTGCCAGACATGGTCACGACAACAGGCCATAGAAGAAAATTGGTAACCATGGAGATGAGATGTCTGAGAAGGGCTGTAGGAGTGACCATAAGAGATAAGATCAGGAATGAAATCAGAAGAGAAAAGTCGGCACAGAATCAATTCTAAATTACATACAAAGACAGCAGGTGAAATGGTTTGCCCACTTAGAGAGAATGCCTTGTGACACCATACCATACAAAGCATACATGGAAAGAGAAGAAGGGCGTAGAGCACGAGGTGGACCAAGAACAAGATGAAAGGATAACATCAGAGGAACTCTACAACAGCACGATGTGCCTATGGTCGAGGCAGCCAGAACAGCTAGAGACAGAACCTTATATCTCCCTCGACACCCACAGCGGTAAAAGAGGAAGTGAAGAAGAAGAAAAAGAAGAAGAAATCTTTGAACAAGAGAATTTTCTAAATTGTACAATATTATAAAGTGTTTATGTGTTGTTTTTTTCCCCTAACTTTGATAGAACTGAAATTTTCTGTCGTGCGCAAAATAATATTTATATCGTCTACTGTTTGTGTCGAAAGGCCTAAATCTTTAGACAAAAAACGCCCTTTCCCTGCACCACCCTAAAACAGAGTAAACCGAGGACAGTAACGTCAGTAAAAAAAGTAAAAGCCCCTTTTCCATGCCTTTAGGCTATATGGCACATAGGGCTAGACCTATATTTTATAGACCAATTGGCACAAGATGTGTGACCAGGTCCGCATCATGCCGGGCGCCGTTACTGAACCCTGTACCCACTCAGGGCTGGGTCGACCTGGGAGTAACGGCATAGAGACAGCTATTTATCATCAGTTTAGATTAATTAACATTACTGTTGCCAAGATAACTAAAAAGTGCTATAGGAGTGAAAAGAAGAGATCAAAACACAAATCTGCAAAGAACCATTTGTAAAGTACATACAAAGACATCAAATCAAATGGTTCGACCACTTAGAGAAAATGCATTGTAATGATAGATCATACAAGGCATACACTAAAAGAGGAGTAGGGCGAAGAGCACAAAACAGACCAAGAATAATATGGACAGAAAAACTCTACGACAGCACTATGTGTTTATAGTCGAGACCTCCAGAAGAGCGAGAAGCAGAACTTTATATCTCCCCCGACGCCTGAACTAGTAAAAAAGGAATCAAAGACGTAGAAATAGAACTGTTGTCAAGTGTGGATTTCCCAAAACAAACATCAGTGTAGAAAGGTAAAGAACACCTCCCAGTCATTGGCGCTTCAAGCACATGACACTAGACCCGTTTTGTAAAGAGCAAACTGGCAGCTCGTACACTGAGATGGTTAGCAACATACTACTGCGTTTACTACTATCCATATTTCCTTGCACAAAATTTAGGCTGAGTTGACCTATGAACCCTAAGTTATCAGTCGTATTATATTGAGGTGCTAAACCAATACAGCTGCCTAGAAAAATGAGTCTAGAACAACCCTATGCACCAATGAAAGGGGTAAATGTTCACTCACTTACATTTACTTATAAAATGTTTAGTAGCTTCTGTGCATACAACGTCCCCTCTCGTGTATAAATATGGCGTTAAAGATATCTTCTGCAAGGCAGATCCTCGCAACTATTGATTATGAACATTTACATGCAACGATTTCAAGGCTAACCATGCAATGATTATCCCCTGAAATTGACTTCATCGCAGTCATTATTAGAAATAAAACTTAGTTATTTCTTCTAATGGTATTTGAAGCTTAATTGCTTTCTAACATTCAAACTGAAAATCCAGTGCGCTACTATAATACTGCTATCGTTAGGAATGTTCTTTTTTCCGATAAAAATTTTATTATACGATAATTGTTCGGGAAGAAGTAAATGACTGAAGATTGAAGACCGTTGTTAGATGATTAAAATAAAACACATTTGTTCAGTTATTCACTTTGGTAGACTGCATTACCACTACTTTGTGAAAGGTGGTGGTGTTGATCTTGTCAATTACAAATAACTACTTGATCAATCTGTTAAACTAAGTAACTGTCCCGCTGTCTGTAACAAGTGATACAGAGTATTTCTCTGTTTCTGTGTGAATGTGAAGTTTCGAACAATGAGGCGTGGCGAACATTCCTCGCATCAATATCCTGTATCTATACACATCATGGTCTTATTTCTCTTGAATATCTTTCGTTAGCAGATCGAACAACCAAAAAACAAGCAGACGTGCAGCATTTTATGTGTAACCTTAATTTTTTTGGCTTACCATATGACCTCATGGAAGTCGCCGTGGCGTAGCGGCTAGATGCTCGTGTGCAAATCGGAAGGTCGTGGGTTCGCTCCCTAGCAGAGCCGAACTTTTTTCCAAAATTACTTTGACTCCCATGTCAACCCAGCCTTGAGTGGGTACCGGGTTCAGTCCTGGGAAGTAAAAGGTGGCCGACCTAATGCTGACCACATCACCCATCTTGTGCCGATTAGTCTATAAAAAATAGGTCTAGTCCTTTATGCCCTATACGCCTAAAGGCGTGGAAAAAGAACCTTGACTTTTTTATATATGACCTTATGCAATTACCGAATGCACACTACACATTCAGAGCGCACACACTGCCTGTTGGTACTAAAGGTGTGATTGTCCACACAATTTGTGTTGAAAAGGTGAAGAGGATTATGCATATCCAAATTATTTAGCCGTATGCATCTTGTAGGACAAGGGCACTGACCTGATAGGGAAATCTGGTGATCGTATGAGGATGAACCATAACGCTTATCAGGAAGGCACATGATGATTATGATGACTAGATGACGTTTGTCATATGTTTTAATAGTGCTCCAAGTCCGAAAATGTACACATTACAATTGAACACCCTTTAATCTGATTAGAGTTTGATATTTTTTTTTTTAAAAGAAAAGAATCCGTTAGCTTACTCTGCTTATATTGATATATGTTGCTAAACGATATCTTGTAGGAACGTTCAAGTTGGGTCAGCTTGCTAGTTTCAGTAACTGCGTTCATTTGAGTTCCAACTTGTGACCCTTAAGACTTGGTTACCAGCTAGTCTAATTCCTACAATTAATTACTGCAGTGTGTGCATTAACAGCACGATGTGCCTATGGTCGAGGCAGCCAGAAGAGCTAGAAACAGAACCTTATATCTCCCTCGACACCCACAGCGCTAAAAGAGGAAGTGAGGAAGAAGAAGAAGAAGTGTGTGCATTTCAAAGTTTCAGTCTTTGAATCTCATTAGGTTAAAGTAATACAATAGTGGAAAATGATGAATTAAAGTAACAAAAATATGAGGAAGTAGCGCACAATTTCTTTTGTGTGAAATAGAATAACTAAATTATATATATATATATATATATATATATATATATATATATATATATATATATATATACATATATATGGGCCTCAGTTTAAATAATGCGAAGAAAGAAGTAATGGCGGTATCAAAGAAACTAATTATTCCTAAATGTGTAATGAAAGTCGATGGTGTTATTTTAGGACAAGTACAGAAATTTAAGTATCTGGGCACATGGATAACATCAGATGGAAGATGCATAACTGAGATAAGAAACAGAATAGGACAGGCAAAAACTGCATTTTATAAACTGAGAAACATCTTGTGCAATATATCCTTGTCATTGAGAGTTAGAAAAAGAATTCTTGCTTGCTACATACATCCAGTTTTAACATATGGCTGTGAATCCTGGTCAATCGGTAGGCAGGCCAAACAATTTCTAGAGACCTCAGAGATGTGGTTTTACAGAAGAATGCTTAGAATACCTTGGACAGCCAAAAAGAGCAACCAAAAGGTTTTGAAAGAGGCGGGAGCCTGAAGACAACCTATCAAACACATCAGAAGGAGACAGTCATCATTTTTCGGCCATGGTATGAGAAGAAGGAAAATAGAACATGTTGTGACCACTGGAAAGATGTGTGGAAGGAGGGATAGAGAAAGACAACGAGAGAAGATGCTTGACGGTCTTGTCGCATGGCATGGAAGTGTGTCGGCACACGAACTGATACATGCTGCAGGAGATCGCAGATTATTTAGAGGCATGATAGCTCACGCCAGTCGGCAAGGCAGCTGATGATGATGATATGTTATGACTGTAATATACTTAAAACACTTCGCATTGATTTAGGATAGTGGAATAGACAGCTGATTATTCATGAAGCAAAGGCGTCTAACCGCTACGCCACGGCGACTCCCAGATCGTCGCTCTTGCATCCGACTATTTATCCCCAGCGGTTCTCTCCGGCGCCTGCCCAGCGGAAGGACTCTATAGTTCCGCATGGCTGAAAAGGGGCTTGCTACTACTACTCGTCCTATAGATCACAGGGTGTTATTCTCTCTTTGAGCACCCATCATAGCACATTGAAGATCTCTATATGTGTTTAGCAGAATATACTGCAACCCTTCTCTTCAGCTAGGTTTTTGCCGTTATAGCTTGATAAACTACTGTTTATGATATGTAACTACTGACATATTTTTGTCACATGCGAATAGTACCATAAGACATGCTGGTGTCTCCTTCCTTCAGAATGGGAATGATGATTGCTGTTGGGCCTGCTGTCTAGTTTCCTTCATTCCACACTCTATTAATAAACCATACACATTTTTGCATTGCTTTTTTCTAGGTTGATTACCTAATCTGGCCATTGATGTTGTACCGTCCATTTATGGCTCATCGCTCAGCACATTGCAGCTCTTAGCTATTCTAGACAGAAAGTGTAAAAAGACCGCAATACTGACTTGGCCACCAAAACTAATGGCAACGCAGGCAGTCCTTTATTAAGTCCAAACCAGAGGCCAGCAAGATTGGTAGAGTATAGTATTATTTAAAAGAGCTAATCAACACTGAAAACGAAGCGGATAACGTCTAAAAGCAGTGACCAACCTGAACTGATCTTATCAACATCAGAAATAAAACCTGTTGTATAGAAGACTGCTAT
Source organism: Candidula unifasciata (assembly GCA_905116865.2). NCBI lineage: Eukaryota > Metazoa > Mollusca > Gastropoda > Stylommatophora > Geomitridae > Candidula > Candidula unifasciata. The sequence goes on from CAJHNH020001323.1 coordinate 100,602, forward strand.
AAACAAATCACCGGGTGTAGATGGAATAACCACAGACGCCCTTCAAGCATGTGGTGAAACTGGCATCAAATGACAGGGATTTTCAAAACAGTGTGGGAAGAAATTAAAAAATCCACTTGAATTGCAGCAGGAATTATAAGTGCCAGTTTGAAAAAAAAGATGAATAAAGTGGTACCTGGGAACTTGAACGCTATACAGCTTGAAAAAAATTCAATACGAACGTGAGTTTTGAAGTGAACTTGTCCCAAAACTCAAAGGTTGTCATTGAAACCGAACGCCTGCCATGTGCCAATCACGCGACAGAGCTGACAACACAAGAGCTTCAGCACCATCACCAGCAGCAGAAGAAAGAAATCGCAGAAGAAAATTATTCTGGGAAGAGGGGGAATAAAACAAGCGAGGTCCTCCAATCAGAGGATGTGAAAATCCTTGTTGCCACGAATCTTCTCAAGTCTTTGAAAACCAGTCTCTGAGAAGTGAGGGACATATTTAGTGAAGTTAATTTTCAAGCCAGGAGTTTGTACCCAGGTACAGATTACAGCGATGGCGAAAAACGGGAAATCTTTTTTTTTTCTTTTTTTCAGTCCTCAGTCTTCTTCTCCTTCTTCACATTAAGTGACAGTAAACTGTCCCGGAAAGTTTTTGGTGTTCGTCAACCTCGGGACTTCAGTCTTGTTTCAGAACCAGAGTGTTGCGTGCACATCAGTCTTACACATTTGACTTATTTGCATACAGACTCTTGGTTCCTCGCCTCTTAGTTGAATGTACACTGTCTTCGAAGGATGTCCCCCATTGGTCGACTCCTAGGACATGCTTGCTGGGGAGGCAGTGGGTATATTCTTGTTTTTTCCACAATAGGGCCGAAAACAAAGACTTTCTTGAGTGAACCGAACTCAATTGCTTCTGATGCCCTAAAGAAAAAGTGTGATTTTGATTTGATCCAAGAACCGACATCACAGAACTCGGGGCATTACAATAAGCACTCCATCCCCATCTTCAGCAGCCAGTGAAGAGTTCCGATACTAATGGTGCTTGTAGCAGTCTGATTATAGGCTGTGTCCGTCTTGCCTTCCCTCTGAGCGTCGCATATCGGCCAGAGCCCCTCGTCACTTCTCGCTGCGTCACTTTTACGAGACTGTGGTGATCAGTTTGCTGTACCAAATTGTACACGTGCTCACTAAGGCCACAACGACGTCTGCCCTATCATGCATCAGTATTCCACAAAGTTGTGCTGAATCAGCCAGTCTGTCTACCTGTTGATTTGGCAACACACCGGCAGTCCTCGAGAACAAATCCAGACAATGCTCTTCACCCTAGAACTGCAAATCGAAGCATGCCACTCTGCACAAAGCATGCTTTCTGAGTCAGTTACAATCAGGATCTCTCTCTCTCTCTCTCTCTCTCTCTCTCTCTCTCTCTCTCTCTCTCTCTCTCTCTCTCTCTCTCTCTCTCTCTCTCTCTCAGTGTGTGTGTGTGTGTGTGTGTGTGTGCGTGTATGTGTCGTGTTCTCTAGCCAGCAAAAATCTGCAGTGACTGTCTCCACCTTCATTCTTGAGCCGGATTTTGTGGTATCATTTGCTAGGCTCTCCTGCACCAAACTTGACTATTAGCTTTAGCTAAGAACTCCAGACTTTTCTTATATATCTTAACACTGAACCATCTGTATAAACAATCACGTCACTGGAGCCAGCATTATCCTGAATTATTTGAGGCATTTTTACCTCAGTGGCACCTGCTGGCCACTCCCGGCTCCATGCGATTATGACTCTACACAAGTTTGACTGTTCTGCTGTGAAAAAGTGTGAAAAAAGTGGCTAATATTTATCTCAAAGACCTGAATAATGTTGGCCTTTTAAATGAATGAGGGTGTCTCAAGCACTACATAGTTCTTTATAAAAATTTGTGAGATTCGCCCTGCACTGTACATATTTTTTTTTTTTGTTGTTTTGGGTTGACAATCCGAAATCTGTTTTCCCGAATGTTGAAATTGCACTAAGAGTGTTCATGATCATGATGGTAACCAACTGGACAAGAAAAATTCTTTTTCAAGACCAAGACTTATAGAAAATGTGCTTCATATCACAATGAAGCAACATCTTTTGAACTGGATTTCAGTGATGATGTGCTTGGTAAATGACATTCCGAAGACCAATGACTTGAGGCCAATCATAAAGGAATTCTACGAAAACAAATGGCGCAACTGCTTGTTATAATCAGTTTGTGTTAAGGGCATTTTGTGTCATCTAATCTATGTTTTTGTTTTACTAGCAGTTTTGTTGAAGTACCAGTAAAATAAACATATGTTTAATTATATCGACCATTTACATATCATGTATGTGAGTAGTTGTTGTAGGGACTCCAGCACACTGGTTTGTCCAGGGGCATATAAGGCTTTAGAGACTGCCCTAGTATTCTATGGGTCTAAAGCTTTTGCTACGGCGGCTGGCAGCCAGACCACAGTCTGTCATAACACGTATTCCAGAGAAATTTGACTTTTTAGTCAAATTGGGCTTTTTAGCCCAACAAAATGGGAAAGAGGAAAACGTGCACAAAACAACACAACGTAACGTTTCGGCGGGGCAGCCTTTTTTCAAACATAAATGAACTACACAAACGAGGAATGGAGAGTATGTAGATCTCTAAGGGGTGACGTGAGCGAAGTTTAAAAAAAAATAATGAAATAAAATAAAATAAACGATGGCTAAAAAAATATAGTCACAATATTGGGAATAAAAGAAATACAAGTGTTAATGATACATAAATGATACTGATAAGAAATAGAATAAAGTAATAATATGAAATAAAATAAAATAATTAACATTTAAAATGTGATAGAACTATTTAGATGAAGGTATGTTGGATATTGATACCACTTGGACTAAGAACGCCAAGGCTGTGGATAAGGCGATTTTCCAAAGCGAGGCGGGTAGTATGATCGCCAGAGCAAGATTTTAATGCTGTGACAGATATGTCATCTTTACCGCTGTGGTCAGGGCTATTAAAATGAAGAGGGATTGGTTTGAGTGTCTTCTTGTCGATATCTCCCCAATCTATGCCTTTTGCATCGTTTGCAGATAATTGCATAAATTACGTTGGGGGATTCGCAAGTAAAAGGTTCCCTAATTTGAAAAGAACCATTAGGGAAACTGACCGAAGAAGTCTGGACAACGAAAGGACATGTCTTGCAGGTGCTGCGTGAGCACTGAGTAGTCCCAAAAGGAAGTGCTGTGTGGATCGGTCAAGTATGTCTTTAAGGTTGCGGTCTCGTCTGTAAACTAATCTAGGTTTCTCACTAAAGATAATCTTGGTGTCAGGATCAGAGCGGAGGATGTCCAAATGACGAAAGAATGCTTGGAAGCAACCACATTGTTAGGGTGAAAAGTCAAGATCAATTTGGGTCCATCATTGGTGGAGTTACGTTTGGTAAAAAGCTGCAAAAAGCATTTTTTTTTTTTTTTTTTTTTGAAGGTTTTTTATTTTTAGGGATACTGTTTAAACTTTAAAGAATATAAAAGTAGAATTATAATTAAACTATGTGATAATATAATTATGAGGTACGAAATAAATGTTGAAATTACAAAGCCTTCGCCAGAAGAGTAGTGATGGAACTGTGTAGAACAATTACTCAACTTTTTTTAGAGGAACAGTTCAGGAGTTGTGGGAATGTGCTAGTATGCTTGAATGATGATAAACAGTATAATGTTACAATACATAGTTACTAGCGCCCAACTTAGACATTATCAAACGTTCAAATACGAAAAATTAACACCTGTTTTCTGAGGAAAACATACACCTTAACCATCCGAGAGAAAGTGAGAAAAAAATATTATCAGATTGTGGGAATAATACCCCCTATCAAATAGATGAAGAAACAGGTGATAAAATAGTTCGAACACGCCGTTAGAATGCAGCGGCCTATAGATACTAACATAGGCGCAAATCTAAGGAGAACAAACGATGCCGAAGAAGAAGATTGGTTGATGGCATTAGGAACATTGTACCTTTACATACAATTGCAAAAGCAGCATCACCCACCTAGAACTCCACCATCAGCTGTTTCTCCACACACAAAAATGGTGACAGAGAAGGTAAATTGTGTGAATATTGAACAACTGAAAATACTATTTTAAAAACGTATTAATCTGAAAAATCAGCATTGAGTGGGTACCAGGTGCAGTCCAGCGAAGTTAATCGGCCAGTGTGATACTGACGTCATCACCACCAAGTGCCGATTGATTTATAAAAATTAAGATCTAGCCCTATATTCCCAATACGCATAAAGGCGTGGATAAAGGGACATTTACTTTACTTTTATTATTCTGAAAAATAAAGATAGGCAAGGAAAATGAAACATCTTAAAGGTTCGAGATCCACGTAAAATATCAATGAACCCATAAACACGATGGTATAAATATTAGGGCTGTACCGAACAGTGATTTTCACTATTCAGCCGAATACGAATAACGGGACCAACTATTCGGCCGAATACGAATACGAATAGTGTATTGTGTATAAAATATATCTTTTAAAAAGCACACACACACACACACACACACACACACACACATTTATAATGTCAAATGTACGCTAAACTTTTATTTCACATAAAGTAGCACATAATAGTCATCTTCTTCTTTATCATTCTGAGCCCTTGAGGTTTACTGCTGCAGATATCACTCATCTCCATGGCTGGCCTTCTCTTTACAGTTTGTGACACCAGTTGTTTGCAGGTCTGGCTGGACATTATCTCTCGAACTTTTTCTTGGTCTGCCTAGTGGTCTACGCCCATTCCTCTCTGAGGTGTATACAGTTTTACCTCTCTGTCATCTGATATTCTCTCAATGTGCCCCAGACATTTTAGTCTGTTAACTCTCGTGATGCCAGTGATCAGTGGTGATTTAAACAGATTATGAATTTCGTTGTTGCTTCTCACTCTCCATTCCCCGCTGTTAGCATCTTTGATGGGTCCAAAGATTTGTCGTAAGACTGTTTTCGAAAACCTGTAATAAGGCCTCATCTCTTTTATTTCTGCTTCAAGTTTCAGAGCCATATAAAACGACTGGTCTTATCAACGTTTCATATATTTTGATCTTAGTGTTGCGAGACAGACACTTTGACTTTAGCAGATGTTAAAGGGCATAGTATACTTTATTTCAGTATGATATTCTAGTTTGTATTTTTTCTCTCAGCATGTAGGAGCAGTTAAAGTTTGCACCCAAGTACTCATATGTTTCCGTTCGTTGGATTTTCATATTATCGACTTGGATGTGGCCGGAGTTTATATTCTTTCCATGTCTAGTTAGTATTCGTACAAAAAATATTAGGGCCGTGTATGCAGAATCGGGTGTAAGGTAACTACTATTCGTATTCGGCCCGACCGCAACTATTCGGCCGAATACCGAATAGTCAATAGGTCCAGTATTCGGCCCTGAAGCGAATACGAAGCGAATATTCGGTACAGCCCTAATAAATATGAATGACTGCAGTCAAGCTGACTTTAGCAAAAATCCTTACCCGTACAGGACATCAGGTTACATCGGGCAGATGTTGTTGAACTGGGTATATGGGCTTGCCAGGTCTGCCATCAGCCTGATATTCTTTAGTTTAATTGGTCAAACAGTTAGTTCCTGTTGGTCTGCTAACACAAGAAAACTAACCCTCCAAAATGCAACATCACAGTAAATGGGACAAACCTCAAGCAAGCTGATGCGGTAAATGCTTAGGTACCCTGATAACATCAGATGTATTAAGGAAGTTAAATGTCTAATAGCTCAAGCCAAGGCAGAATTTTACAAAATTAGGAATATTTTATGGAATCTTTCTTTGTCAATTGACACAAGAAAGATAATTCTTAGAAGCTATTTACACCCTATATTGATATATGGAAGTGAACCAGGACAGTTGGTAATTTAGTGAAAACTTGTTTGGTAGCTGCGGATGTGTAGTTTTATAAACGAATGATGAAAATACACTAGAAAGTTAAAAAGACAAACGAAGATATGCCTTGAAAGAAACTGACTCACGAAGAGAACTGATTACCCACATCAAAAAGAGACAGTCTACTTTCTTGGGTCATGTGATGAGAAGGAGAAAACTGGAGTACGTCATGACAGTAGGAAAGTTGGAGGAGAGGAGACAGAGCAGAGAGAACAGATGCTGGACATCTGACATCATCCTTTAGACAGTCATTCCTTCCTTTACTCTCATTCACTTCCTGATATGCCCTCTCCACACAACACGGTCTATGGCATTTTTTACGGCCAGGGATGCAGTTCGTCCTCTCTATAGCACAAAGCCTTGTTTACTCTAAAAGAAAGGTAACACTAGTACGTTTGGAACAAAGCAGGATACAGAAGCTGCCGGATAAGGAGAGCAGTGTTCTAAATGCCCGCCTTTCTGAGCTTTCCTCCGAGACCAGCTGTCAGCCAAGGTTAAGGGCCTGGTCTGCCCTGCCAAAAAAATTAAGTTTTAAGATTGCATTTCCTTTTCCTAGTCCTAAAACTGGCATATTATATAACATGAATGGTACTGACATACTACACATCTCTCACCATAAACATTGTAGTTAATAAGTAAAGGATCCTTTATCGCGCCTTTATGTGCATAGGGCATATAGGGCTAGACCTATATTTTATAGACCAATCGGCACAAAATAGATGATGTGGTCAGCATCAAGCCATCCGCCTTTACTTCCCGGGACTGCACCCGGTACCCACTCAAGGCTGGGTTGACCTGGGAGCCAAGCTCATTCCTGAAAAAATGTCCGGCCCCGCCAGGGAGCGAACCCACGACCTTCCGTTCTTAGGTCTTGTTACCTTGAAAATAACTTGATGAACATAGAAATAAATATAAATTTTAGTCAAAAGTCAAATAACAAAACCATGTGATTGTACAATACAAACACTCAGTCTCCTGTTTCAGACAGTAAAGACGTACTTTTTTTAAATTATCTCTTTCATGTTCAGTGCCATCTACGAGCGAATACTCATGTTGTTACTTGTGATAGGATAGTGTGGTAATCTTCCGCTGATTAAAAAAACTTCCCTGATACTTACTGTGAATATAATATACAGAAATGAACAGTTTTTTTTTTTTGGGGGGGGGGGGGGGGGGGGGCGTGTAAAAAAACAGTTTAAAAAAATGAAAATACAAATGGGCAGTCATAGACAGAAGTAGAGAGATAAGAGGACACATTAAGCAACAAAACAATCTAAAGCAATAGCTATCATGACATTGACTTGTCACTTCCATATAAATCCCTCGTGAACAATGGTACTATGACACGTAAACAACTCCAGCAAAAAGTTCTTGCTGTTCGCCATTTCTGAATTTCGGTCTTGTTCCAGAACATAAGTTGTGCCTGCTATCTATTTTACATATCTGGATGTTTTTTCTTGAAGACTCTTGTTCCTTACCCCTTAAGAATATACACTGCGACTTCCAAGGAAATACCAATACTTAGTTGGCTTTTGCGACATGCTTGTTAGTCTACTCCACCCGGCCAACCTTCACCCCGCTCCTCGCTCCGCATTTAGGGCTCAGAAATGCATACAGGAGTACCCAGAAATATGTCAGTTTGTTTTAGTTATTCGCTAAAAGCGTGTTATTCATCAACTGTATGATCCTTGTCTTTCGTTGCAATGTCTTTTAATATTGAAGATACTAAAGCATTAAAGCATACGTACATATGTCAGGTCTGCGTCTGTGGCATAGGCGTTGCGAAAGCTCGTCGTAATGTCGGGGTGCCGGGTTTGATTCCTGCTGCGGACGGTTCCTCTTGCACGGTTTCCACCGTGGTACCGACAGCCGACCGTCCAGGAAGCAATGGCAAACTACGGGACGTAAATTTGCCCAGAATATCCACAACAGCCAGAAAGTGCTGGGGTTGGCTCTGCAACGTCCTCTATAGGATACGCAACTAATTTTAACATATTTAACCTGTGTCTATATATGGACTATGTCAAATACGCCGTTTCCTCATGTGCTGACATTCAATCTATGCCATGAAACATAATTTTCTTATTGAGGTAGCATTGCACTTGTACTGTTTATGGCCATATTAGTGTGGCTTGCATGCGATCTCAGTAGTTTGTTAAACTCTCGTCTATAACTGGTGTTCATTTTAAGATACACAAGAAAACTGACACTACACACCAGTGTGGCAAACGTGTAATTCAAGGCCCACAACAAGGTGCTTAGATTGTCCTCTTCACCTGTGTACACACCTGGGAAAGTATAATACAACACTGTTGTTATCATCTTTGGAACATTACAACATGTCAGAGTTATAGCCAGAAATAGAACAATCTTCACCATTCTTCTCTCTCGATTAGATAATGTTGATGGATGTTTAGGGTAGACTGCATGTTGGCTCTCAGCTTTATTTTCTGACTCATATCTGGCACCATATCGAACTTTGGAGGAAGTTTCTAATGAATAACACATCCACACAGAACACACTATTATTACAGCCTGGGAAAACATCCACAATGACACTCCAGCAGTGATGTCGATTATAAAGCTTACTACCAATATTTCTGGATCGAAACTTTTAACTACAACATAGTCAGATATTCTTGTCGTCGTGTTATTTTCTGAAATTAATGTAATTTCTAAGTATTTTGTTTTCTCGCAGGCGTAAATGGGAATATGCACACCAATGTGTACAAGGTAGATAGTCAAAGTGCCAACAATGCAACGAAATCTTGTGAAAACCTGCTTGACTGTAAACAGAGAAACCACACAATAACATCTCTCTATGGTTATCATAGCGGTGATCCAACAGGAGATTTCGTAGACACAGCTTATAGCCCAGCCAAGTTTGTAGTAACGCAAATACCAAGCGTCGGTACCAATGTCTAGATACAGAAGATCAATTGCGAAAGATACAGAACTTGCAAGTTGGATGCCTACAACTAGAAAGTCGGTCAGTGAGAGAGAAAACAGACCAATACTCATGCTGTCTTTGAGGCCCAGTTTTGAGAAGATGACCATGTTGATAAAGTTGGTGAAAAGGCCAACAACTGAGAAGATGAAACGGAAAACAACGTTGAGAGACATGTGAAGGTATATCATAAAATAATCGCTAATTACCTGTGAAATATACGTCATGGTTGAACTTACTTGAGAATACTGTTTCTGAAAGGGATTTCTATTACAACTTTTTTTTTTTTTTAATATGTGTTTTTTAACTCCAAAAAAAAAAACGAAAAAAGAGGACAACCAACGGCGTACAAGAATCAACTAATGTTATTTTTAGCCGAGTCACTTTTCTAGAAATTAGGTTGCATTCGGTGTATCACTTGCTGTTTATGTCTACAGATCATTCCGCGTTCCTTGGATGATCGATTAAAAAAAATACACCTTCGGTCTTCAATAATTTAACATTTCCAGATATCCCCATACAGCTGCGGCAGACTGGGAGCACTGGTCGAATATATATATATATATATATATATATATATATATATATATATATATATATATATATATATATATATATTGTTTTTTTTTTGTTTTTGTTTGTTTCAACCCAAAAAACAAAAACAAAAGAGATAGGGTGCCGGTCTCTGGCACGTTAAGCAGATGTTTTGGGTATATCAGGTTCGTCAGCACAGGAGTGCAGCTCATTTAAAAGAAGGAAAACTCTAATTTCTGACCCCGGGTAAAGAAGGCTTGTCAGCATAGAAATGCATCTCATCTAGGAGACGGAAAACTATTATCTCAAGCCTGCACTACCTTATGGCAATAGAAGAGCGCATCTCATCTAGGAGACAGAAAACTATGATTTCAAACCTGTACTGCCTTGTGGCAATAGACTATTTAGTGAGACTTAGGGAAAATCCGCAGCTGGAGTCCATAAGGTTCAGAATTGTTTGCACCGCTGCCCCAGTAGTTCCTGCAATGTCTTTTGTGCCACCCTGTATTGGCATACGTCCTTTCCTTGTCATTACCGTCGAGACTGTGTATGTTTATCCCGCTCTCCAGTTCAATGTGCTCCGGCTTGTGCCCTGGATCGATCTAAGTCACAGCAGACGCTGTTCAAACTCAGCTTGTAGCGTGTCGATGGAACAAATCTTCCTAGCACGGTGGAATAATGTCCTCACTAGACCACGTTTGTATTGCAAAGGTGCAAAACTGTTGAAATGGATGTATTGGCCCGTCCAAGTGTCTTTACGAAAAACTGACCTTTCAATAGTACCATCATCTCTACGTCTGATTAAAATGTCTAAAAAGGCCGTGCTAGGAAGATTTGTTCCATCGACACGCTACAAGCTGAGTTTGATACGATTAAACAAACACTGCTTTATAATGGATATCCAGGTGGCTTTATTAAGTGCCATTGCCAGCCGCCTAAACCAGTTATCTTAGAAATGTCGGTGCCAAAAAAACTAGCCTATATACATCTAACGTTTCGGGGAGACGACGTCATGCAACGTATATATGACCGACTCAAAACAGCAGTCCGTCAAACCTTTTACGCAGCCATGCCTGTTATGAGATTTAAAACCACCAGGATTCCTACACCACCAGTAAAAGAACCAGTCTCGACGTACGCCAGATCTAACTGTATATACCAATTTAAATGCACCTGTAACGCTGCATATGTGGGCAGAACTGATCGACGACTGGAACAACGGGTTGCTGAACATATTCCACTATGGTTGGTAAAAGCAATGCAAAACACTAACACCTCAACAACAACGAATCAGGTGACTGGTCGAAATAATCCATCATCAGCAATTGCGTGCCATATTCTAAATTCCGGGCACATCATTAACAGGGATGATGAATTCCGAATTATTTACAGTTCGGCTAACCGTAGATTATTTCGATACGCGGAAGCTTCCGCGATTGGCAGATTGAAACCGGAACTTTGTAGGCAAAAGGAAATGGTCGTTGCCCTACGTTTACCTTGGTGAAACAGTTTGAAATCTACTCGAATTTGTGTTTCAGTTTCTAGGATTCAGCTATTTGCTTCATTTTAATTATTTGTTACTGTAGTATGCACCTGATGAGATACAGCGAAATATGCCAGGCAATAAATTGTGCAGTCTATTGTTTGTGTCTTCTTTGTTCAAATATAATTATTGTAACTAATGTGAACAATACATAATATTCTCACACTCCTTAATAGTTACTTTGCTATTGTGCTAGTGTGTGAGTGTGCGTGCGTGCGTGAATGTGTGTGTGCGTGCGTGCATCTATATATATATATATATATATATATATATATATATATATATCTGTGTGGGTGGGTGGGTGGGTGGGTGTGGGTATGTGTGTGTTTGGGTAGGTGGGTGTGTGTGTGTGTGTGTGAGAGAGAGAGAGAGAGAGAGAGAGAGAGAGAGATCGTAAGCGTTGATTGTCCTAGGTCGCATAGGTTGTAAGTTGAGAAGAAACTCTATGTTCTATTACTCATCTAGGTTGTAAGTTGAGAAGAAACTCTATGTTCTAGTACTCATCTAGGTTGTAAGTTGAGAAGAAACTCTATGTTCTAGTACTCATCTAGGTTGGGTTGACCTGGAAGCAAAGGTCAGTTTTGAAACTGCGTCTGCTGATACGGATTTAAATCCTCGACTTCGCAAGCGAACGAATATCCAGTGTGCTGGCATGACTATTATTGTGGGCCTTGTTGATAGGCAGATGTTGCCACTTTATGTGATGCAACAGGCTCAGTACTGTATTTAGGATATATGCTGCTTCAGTGCAAACATTTATTGTACGCACCTTCTTTACTTTATGTACTTAGTCTGTAGTCTCTTCACTTTATTTACTTAGTCGCTCCTCTTCTACCTCGTGGTGTAGAGGTTTGCCAGAGAGATATCCAGACTTCTTTACAAGCAGTTTTTTTTTCTTCCATTCCAGTTCTCTGTCAGTCAGGGACTGTCGGATGTTGTCAGGGACTGTCGGATGTTGTCAGGGACTGTCGGATGTTGTCAGGGACTGTCGGATGTTGCCAGCCAACCCTGGAAGTTATTGATGATCTGGTTTCCTGATACTTAGACTTCCATGGTGGCCACTTCTCTTTTATTCTGAATTCATGTCCAAACTATCGTAACTGTGACTGATCAACTTGAGTTTGTAAGGCCTGGTTTGCAAGATGTCTGATTGTGAACTATGTCCCTTTTTTGTCACTGGGGCCACCTTTCACAGATACCTCATTTCAGAGGCCTGAAGTTGGCTTCTGTGAGCTGTTATCCATGACTCACACCCACATATCAGGACTGACGCATAGGTAGAGCCATGCGCAGCCATTTATGCCTTGCCAATTTCTCTTTTGTTGAGGACACTCCCCCCCCCCCCCCCCCCCCCCTTCCCATCCGGTTTGTGGCCTGGAAATGTTTCCCCAGCTGCTGCTTTTCGAGCGGTCAACTCTGACGTGCTGCATCCATTTTTTTCTATTAAAACTCAAACGTATTTGAGCTGGTTAACCTGTTCTAGTGCAATTAGTCCCACCACGATCTCATGTTTCGTATCCTGTGTTTAGCCATACAAGGTGGCTGGTATGTTGTGTGCTGGTTTACAGCTAGTCTACAATTTCAGCAGCTTTTGCAACTAACTCTCAACTCGACTATCTCCTAAATAGCCGCCTCTTACCAAATGTGTATTATAAGACATTGGGTCTATTATTTTTGCTCTTTAAAACGGGGTCCTGGAACCCAGAAAGAACTAACCAGCTAACTAAATAACAAACCCAAGGACCAATTAAACAAATAAATAATGAACAACAAGCCAGCAAACCCATAAACCAGCTGGACAATAAAGCGATCAAATAACATCCTTATTACTTCTTACCAATATGAGAATATGAAAATATAAACTCATTATGACACACAAACTAGCTATTTGCATGAGTCATACGAATGGCTTTTTTTCACAGCATAGTTAATTTTTCTTCAAAATGTATTAATTGAACAGCATAAAGTTATATCTGACAACTTCTTTTTCTTCTTCTTCAGCTTTCCGAGCCCTTGAGATTCATTGCTGCAGATATCACCTGCCTCAATTCATCTCTCTGGTTGGCCTTCTCTTTCCAAATGGTGACACCAAGTGTTTGCAGGTCTGATTGGACATTATCTCTCCATGACTTCTTGGTCTGCCTCATGGTCAACAAGCTTTCATCTCCCTCATGTATACAGTCTTTACTTCTCTGTCATTTGATATTCTTTCAATATGCCGCAACCATTTCAGTCCATAAGCTCTCATGATGCCAGTGATCAGTGGTGATCTAAACATACTATGAATTTCGTAGTTGCTTCTCACTCTCCATTCACCGTTGTTTGTATCTTTGATGAGTCCAAAGATTCATCGTAAGACTCGATTTCAAAAACCTGTAATAAGGCTTCATCTCTTTTAGTTGTGCTCCAAATTTCAGAGCCATTTAAAACGACTGGTCTTATCAACGTTTTATATATTTTGATCTTGGTGTTGTGAGACAGACTCAGATGTTGAAGGGCATAGTATACTTTATTTCCAGATTGTATTCTAAATTGTATTTTTTTCTCTCAGCATGTTGGAGCAGTTGGAGTTTGGACCCAATGTTTTCGTTTGTTTGATTTTCATATTATCGACTTGTATGTGGCCGGAGTTTATATCCTTTCCCTGTCTTGTTATTATTATGTATTCTGTCTTATCTTGATTGATAACTAGTCCCATGTTGTGAGCTGCTTCTTTTAAGAAAGTCAGTGTTTTAACAGTCTCTAGTTAATTTTCTCCAACGATATCAATGCCATCTGCATAACCAAGTATTCTTGTAGTTTTTCTTATAATACACTTTTGTTTCAGTTTCCTTATAATTTTCTCCAGGGCCAAGTTGAAAAGATGTGGGCACAGAGCATCACCTTGCTTTAAACCACATGTTATTTGAAAAGGGTCTGACTTTCTGTCCTTATATTTCACATTATTAAAGTGTCTTCCATACATAGTTTGATCATGGTAATTAACTTCTTTGATATTCCAAAGTCCTTCATAGCATTCCATAAACTGTTTCTATGTACACTATCATACGCCTTTTTAAAATCCACAAAAATATTTACATCTTTTCTATATTCCTAGTTTTTCTCTGCTATTTGCCATAAGATGAATATTTTATCTATTGTTGATTTGTTCTGTCGGAACGTGTCTTCGACGTATGGTTTTAGCCTGTTTAGCAGTACCGCTGATAGTATCTTAAAGCTTGTAGATAATAGTGATATTCCTCTAAAATTTTCACACCCATACTTGCCTCCTTTCTTAAAAATGGGTATTAATAATGACACTTTTTTAAGAAAGGAGACAAGTACGGGTGTGAAAATTTTAGAGGAATATCACTATTATCTACAAGCTTTAAGATACTATCAGCGGTACTGCTAAACAGGCTAAAACCATATTACCATGGGGTAATTTCTCCATCTTCCAAACTAGTTTTATTAATTCATATATCTTTACATGTAATGCATGACCACCTTCTTTTAAAAGTTCAGCTGCAATTCCATCAGCACCAGTTGCCTTATTGTTTTTCAAGTCATGTTCTGACATACAGTACTTCTTCCAAATCAGGCTCTTCAATATTTGGTTCACATGTTGATATCTCCTCTTCCTGTGAATAGGTACAGTTTACAGACTAGAATTTTGTCAAATATGTCAAAAAGTTAATGGACTTTAATAGAATCATATCACAACTACTCTATTTTATTATACGGATTACAACATTTAGAAATAGAGGAGAGGAACCAATATCAGAAGACAGAACAACAACAACATAAGCAGAAGATAAATAACTGATTGTAAACAAAATGTTGGATCTGTATCATTTAGTAGATGTTGTTAGTGTACACAGAACAAACCATCATGTAGCAGGTGCTTTACTGAACATCCCTCTTATCATGGTCTGCCCCAAAGAAGCTCAGTCTTCTACTGGTTTTCCTGTCCTCTGCAGTTTCCTGCCCAAGGTGTCATTTATATGCTTGCCCACCTTTGTGTTGGCCAGCCTTTGCCTCTGTATCCTGGATCATGCAATTTGCTGTTATTTTTCCCACTTTGTTGTGATGTTTGATATGGCAAAAATATTTCAGTTTCCAAGTCAAGATGCTATTTACTAGCCAATCTCCCTTCATGTTCCAGTCTTTTAGAATGTCAGCATTTCTTTTCTTTTTTTTCCATTGTATTCTGATAATCTTTCTACAGCATTTCAGCTGAAAAGTCCCTATTTTCTTCCTTAACTCTTTGAATCCCAAGGAACGCATCATACCTTCATAGATTCCTACCTACAAGCCCAATGAACCCAAGATGCGCTGATTTTACGTCTCTCTTGACTACCCCTTGGGCCTGTGATGCTAAACCCCCTGGGACTCAAAGAGTTAAGGAATGTCCATAGCTCACGATCGCACGCTGGTACATGGAAAATGCAAGCTTGAAACAACAGACTGACTTTGATTTCCTTGCCAGTACTGAGCCACAAACTTCTGATGCTGTTAGATCCACATCATTGCGGATGACAAGTTGCATTGTGGTTTACAGCTAAGCTGAAATTTTGAGTCATATCTGATTCCAGCCAATCCAGAATCAGTCACTTGTTATGATATGCTTGTTGGGTGGGAAAGGAGGATCTATCCCCGCCAAGATAAGTAACACACTCTATATATACTTCAATAACATAGAAAACATATTCAAAGTAACATTCAGCCAGATAGAAAATATAAGTAGCTTTCAGCTAGACATAAAACATATTCTAACCGTTAGCGAAAAAAGAAAACTTATCTTATCTAGGTAACATTCTGAAAGACAGAAAACACAATCTAGGTAACCTTTAGCAAGGCAGAAAACACAATCTAGGTAACCCTTAGCAAGACAGAAAACACAATCTAGGTAACCTTCAGCAAGACAGAAAACACAATCTAAGTAACCTTTAGCCAGACAGAAAACACAATCTAGGTAACCTTCAGCAAGGCAGAAAACACAATCTAGGTAACCCTTAGCAAGACAGAAAACACAATCTAGGTAACCTTCAGCAAGACAGAAAACACAATCTAGGTAACCTTTAGCAAGACAGAAAACACAATCTAGGTAACCTTCAGCAAGGTAGAAAACACAATCTAGGTAACCTTCAGCAAGGTAGAAAACACAATCTAGGTAACCTTTAGCAAGACAGAAAACACAATCTAGGTAGCCTTCAGCAAGACAGAAAACAAAATCTAGGTAACCTTCAGCAAGACAGAAAACACAATCTAGGTAACCTTCAGCAAGAGAGAAAACACAATTTAGGTAAGCTTCAGCAAGACAGAAAACACAATCTAGGTAACCTTCAGCAAGACAGAAAACACAATCTAGGTAACCTTCAGCAAGACAGAAAACACAATCTAGGTAACCTTTAGCAAGACAGAAAACACAATCTATGTAACCTTTAGCAAGACAGAAAACACAATCTAGGTAACCTTCAGCAAGACAGAAAACACAATCTAGGTAACCTTTAGCAAGACAGAAAACACAATCTATGTAACCTTCAGCAAGACAGAAAACACAATCTAGGCAACCTTCAGCAAGACAGAAAACACATTCTAGGTAATCTTCAGCAAGACAGAAAACACAATCTAGGTAACGTTCAGCAAGACAGAGAACACAATCTAGGTAATCTTCAGCAAGACAGAAAACACAATCTAGGTAACCTTTAGCAAGACAGAAAACACAATCTAGGTAACCTTTAGCAAGACAGAAAACACAGTCTAGGTAGCCTTTAGCAAGAAAGAAAACACAATCTAGGTAACCTTTAGCAAGACAGAAAACACAATCTAGGTAACCTTTAGCAAGACAGAAAACACAATCTAGGTAACCTTTAGCAAGACAGAAAACACAATCTAGGTAACCTTCAGCAAGACAGAAAACACAATCTAGGTAACCTTTAGCAAGACAGAAAACACAATCTAGGCAACCTTCAGCAAGACAGAAAACAAAATCTAGGTAACCTTTAGCAAGACAGAAAACATATTCTAAGTTGTCTTTAACAAGAAAGAAAGCATACAAGCACAAAATAATATCTCAGTGTGGGGAATCAAATGAGTGCTGAGATTCAGGACAATGGTATGAGAGTCGCACTGTGGAAAAGATTGGGATATCAACACATGATATTCCCAAAGACAGCAGTGGTTAACTGTAGCCAACCTTTATTGTGGAGATGGCACTGAACTTTACTTTATACCCAGAAGCCAAGTGAATGCAAGATGTGATGATTTTACGTCTTTCTGTACCACCCCTTGGGCCTCTGATGCTAGGACCACCCTGAGCCCACCCCCCTTTTTTTCCCTTTAGAAAATTGTAAAGGGGCTGACCACCTCTGATTTTCTTTGTGTTGGCACCCCTGCCACATGTAACCTGTACTGTTATATGTGAGTGAAAGAAGGATGAAAAACAGACGGGCTAAGAGGCATTTAAGGTTAGTTGCGTATCCTTTACAGGACGTTGCAGTTCCCAGTAAATGTCTTTTTCTAACTTGCCTATGGTGTCCTGTTTATGAGATGTATAGTTAGCTCCCAGTAAATGTCCTTTTCCAACTTGCCTATGGTGTCCTGTTTATGAGATGTATAGTTAGTGCAACTGGCTGAGTTTGCTCCTGCACAAATGTTTAGGAAGTCAGGATATTAATATATTAACTGACAATAGTGTTGTGCTAAAGGGCTTTTGTAAAAGCCAAGATGGTGTCAGATTTTCTCATAAGCCTCAAAGGTAAAAGTCACATGGTAAGTGTGAGGGTTTTTTTTGAGGCCTCAGAGGAGGTATTTAATGTAATGCTTCACATTGACTGTGTTTATTGATTACATCTTTCGTTTTCTTTACATATTTCAACAAAATAATTTTTAAATATTGATAAAAAAAATGTGAGACATATTTTTAGTGCCCTGTGAAAAAAAAGGCGTTTTTTCAGATGTTTTCAGGAATCCTAACATGGTGATAACCAATGTTTTTTTTTTTAAAGAGTTCTCAGGGTAAAAGGGTTAAGGTACAACAATAATTCAACTGTTTTTTTTTTTTTTATTTGGCCAACATTGTGCTACCAGTGCCATACATGGACCCTTACTACAACTAATAAGCCACAGATCATGACAACAGAGATGAGATGTCTTAGCAAAGCTGTTGGTGTGACAATAAGAGATAAAAATCAACAAGTTTAAAATTAGAACATGAATAATCTGAAACCAGTCATACAACTCATTAAAGAACAACAAATGAGATGATTTAACGTGTTCCTGTACCACCCCTGGGGCCTCTGATGCTAGGCCCCCTAAGGCCCCCCTCCCCCTTTTCCCTTTAGAAAATTGTAAAGGGGCTGACCACCTCTGATTTTCTTTGTGTTGGCACCCCTGCACCATGTAACCTGTACTGTTGTATGTAAGTGAAAGAAGGATGAAAAGCAGACAGGCTAAGAGGCATTTAGTGGCAGTGAAAATCTGGCTTCTGTGGAAAATGCAAACAAATCAAAACTTAACAGAAAAGGTTATAAGGAGTCCTTTAAAGAAACAGACAAAAACTAAAAACTGACTAAAGAAATTATCCTTATAACCAGTCATGATTTTTGGGACATCTTAAGAAGAGAAATACAATTTAAAACACCCATAAAAAACATTAAAAGAAAAAGAAAAAAAAAGCAAACTTGGTGAGAAAAGAATAAGGGAAGGTCAAAAAGATAAAACCGCGAGCAGGTGGTCACAAAGCATTCATTTGACAACAGCACAGACATGATCCCAAATATGGTCATGTGAGACAAAAAGTTACACATACCAATAGGTATCATTATGGCATTATACTGATGATGTCGATATGTTAAATCTGCATGATTTTTGCATCTGATATATTTTAAAAATCAAAATAAAGTTGATAACAATGCAATCGATTGCCTTTAAAATTCTCAAACAACTAAACACGTAAAACAACATGTGAGATTAATTTTTACATGTTCACAAAATTTCCATATAAACAAGATACATACAGTCCATTTTATGCACACGTGAAAAACCCCTGGCCATATGTGACACGCATACAAAATAATATTTCATAAAAACATAAATGAAAATTTCCTTACCAAAATTAATTAATTTTTCCTGTAGGTAATGATTTTGTAAACTGCTATGCTCACTATTTCATCCTTTCACCCAAGCTGCCTAAAAACCCACACTTCCTGTTGGGTCCAGTTGCCAGTAAATGTTCTTTTCCAACTTGCTTATCGTGTCCTGATTATGAGATGTATAGTTAGTGCAACTGGCTGAGTTTGCACCTGCACAAATGTTTAGGAAGTCAGGATATTAATATATTAACTGACAGTTAATGGTGTAGTATAGTGCTGAAGGGGGTCGCCGTGGCCGAGCGACTAGATGCTCGCCGCGAATTGGAAGGTCGTGGATTCGCTCCCTGGCGGATCCTGACTTTTTTCAAAAATGACCTTGGCTCCTAGGTTGACCCAGCCTTGAGTGGTACTGGGTGCAGTCCTGGGAAGTAAAGTCGGCTGGCGTGATGCTGACCACATCACCCATCTTGTGCCGATTGGTCTATAAAAATATAGGTCTAGCCCTATGTGCCCTATACGCCTAAAGGCGTGGAAAAGGGTCCTTTACTTTACTTTTTACTCAAAGGTAAAGGTCACGGCATGAGTCACATGATATGTGTGTGGGTTTTTTAGGCCTCAGAGGAGATACTGAATCTAATGCTTCACATTGATTGTGTTTATTGATTACATTTTTCATATATCTTTATATATTTCAATAAAATAATTTTTAAATATCAATAAATAAATTTTAGACACATTTTTAGTGCCCTAATTGTTGATTTTACAGATTATTTTAGCAATCCTAACGTGGTGACCAATGTTTTTTTTTTTTAAAGAGTTCTCAGAGCAAAAGGGTTAAGGTACAACAAAAATTCAACTGTCACTTCAGAGTCGCCATATCTGTCCATTGTGTCTCCTCTCTCCCCTCAAAGTCTTAGTATCCAACCCAGTTTTATTCTACAATTCTAAGTCAAGTCCTTTTCTGTAACCTCTCACCCTGTCTAGAATTCCACTTCTCTGGGTCACTTCCTGTCCAGTATCTTACTCCTGCGATGACATGTGTTATACAGAGCCTTCACTTTCAGGCATGATGGATATTCTGTGTCATGCTTCATCACAGAAATGACTGACTGTATATTTGTTTGTAACTCTATCATTGTCTATTTTGTGTTATACGCTGATGAAGGTTTTCCCGCTACAGCAATCACTTTCTTGTTTATGACTGAGGTTTCACGAAGTGACTAGTTCTTTTGCTTGTTTTCGCTTGACAGTTTTTCATGGACAATCATTCACGTGCACACATTTATATTAGTAATTTACCAAAATGCTATTAAGCTCTTTCAAACATCCCCCAATGCTCGAAAATCTGCCAGCTTAACCATCCAAGACTTTTATTGAGAAACTGAAGATGAAATGGTTTGGTCATCTAGTAAGAATGCAGACAAAACTACCAATGTGAGAAGCGCGCTTGGAGAAAATGCACTGATGGTATTAAAGATCTTCTATATCAACATGGTATGACAATAGCCTTTGCTGCCCATCAAGCATGACACACAAACTATTCCTCGTGACCTATTCCAACTATGCATTATTTCATTTATTCACAATCCTGTGGTTCCATTATATGTAACATAGGGCTTACAATCTATGTCTCCATTTTATTTTATCTTGTACAATCACCTCGATATCACTGATGGAATCCAGTTCAGAACCTTGGATCTCTTTCATTAACATTCGCTGTTGGTCTCTTCTCAGAATGCCTCCCATATAGGTCCATCTCTGTCTTATAGCTGCTGATGCTAGTGGTTGCTCCCACATTTCTTTTCCTTGCTCCTCTTGAATAAATCCTCTTTTACCATTTTCCATAGGCATTTGTTTTAGAATACAATAAACTTTCATTCCATGCCCTTACCGGTTATCCAACTTTCACTGGCATATGTGAAAACTGGAAAAACAATAGAACTGAAAATATGTTATTTAATTAGCCTGAGCAAAAATAATGTATTTGAAATGTTTCTACATTGATGGTGTTTCCACCACAAACACCTTCCATGAGAATTTATGGTGTTGAAAACCTTAACTTTGGCCCATTAAGTTCTCAAATATACCGTTTCATAGGTTTAAATTTTTCAAAAAATATTTTTTTTCATATGGCATAACGCAAACTAAAAAGGTTACAATATGAACACTAGCATAGATTAATACTTGTAATTAACAAATCGCAAAATTATGAGTAATAAATAAAATGAACACACTGGGGAACTTCAAGATACAGTATGGTCCAGTTGGTAGTCTGCTAGCTACACAGTGTTCTGTACCAGGGAGAACAGTGATAGTTCAGTTTCTGTGGAGAAATAAAGAATATGATCAGGAGTTACTGGAGACTAGCAAGAGATAACTCACATTTTTAATACAATCTTGAGACAGTGATCTTTGGGACTCAAAGAGTTAATAATTCTTATCATTTCTTCATTTCTCACGTGATGTCTTTGTGACTAAATGACCTCAGTGGTCTCAGAAGTTATATTATGTTTAATAATTTCTTATGTTCATAGAAGGACAAAAACAGGTACAGGAGAAACCATAATATACTCTGGAAGAGATGATAACCTACATTCTGCAGGCGTGGCACTTTATTTAAAGAAAGGTATACACAAACATCTCATCGAGTGGCATCCAATCAATGAAAGAATAATGACAGCACGATTCAATGGCAAACATGCCAAACCTACAGTCATCCAATGCTATGCACCGACTAATGAAGCTGAAGATGAAGATAAAGAAACATTCTATAGAAGACTGCAGGAGGTAGTAGATAAAATACCAGCTCATGATATTCTATGCATTATGGGAGATCTCAATGCAAAAGTTGGTAACAACAACTTGAATAGAGAACTATCAATGGGAAATCAAGGATGTGGTACAATTAATGACAACGGGGAAAGATTGAGCGACTTCTGCACGGCGAATAGACTTGTTATAGGAGGAACACTATTTCTCCACAGAACATACACAAGCTTACATGGATATCCCCAAACAGAAGAGATGTAAACCAGATCAACCATTTCATGGTAAACAGAAAATGGCGTGGGTCCTTACTCGATGTGTGTGTCAAAAGGGGAGCAGATGTGGGAAGCGATCATCACCTTGTAGTCGCTCTACTACGACTTAAACTCAAAAAAGTTTACACGCAAGTTAAGACACAGACAGCACGTTACAATGTTAACCTTTTAAGAGAAAAAGACATTGCCACTAAATTTATAGTAGAACTCAAGAATAGATTTCAGACCCTATCAAGTGACCCAGAAACTCCAACTACAATCAGCATTCAAGACAGATGGAACCAGATCAAAAAAACATACAAATCAACTAGCAATAAAATATTAGGAACCAGGAAACAACACCACAAAGAATGGATAAGTAGTCAAACCATGGACTATATTGCCAAGCGAAAAAGAATAAAGAGCCTCATAAATCACACTAAATCAGAACGTCAGAAAGACAAACTAATCTTAGAATATAGCGAACTAAATAAAATGACCAAGAAAAGTGCCAGAGCTGACAAGAGAAGATTTATAGAAAATCTTGCAGAAACAGCAGAAAATGCTGCTAAAGCACATGATCTACAAACCCTACACAAAATTACCCAGCAAATTTGCGGAAACAGAAATAACTATCACAGCATACCCATCAGAGATAACCAAGGCAGAATGCTCACCACAGAACACAAACAAGACATGCAGTGGACTAAACACTTCTCTGATCTCTTGAACAGACCTGATCCTGAAAATCCCCCAGATATTCAACCAGCCTCTCAGGACATTGACATTATTACTGAACCACCAAGCAAACAAGAAATCCTTAAAGCTATCCACACTTTAAAGAACAACAAAGCACCAGGCAAAGACGAATTGTCAGCAGAACTTCTCAAAGTAGATCCCAACACAACTGCTAGCATTCTAGAACCATTGTTCAAGGATATTTGGGAAAAAGAAGTGTTGCCTGATGACTGGACTTAAGGAACAATAGTCAAAATCCCCAAAAAAGGACACTTAACAGACTGCAATAATTGGAGGGGAATTACTCTACTCTCAGTACCAAGCAAAATATTTTGTAAAATCATCATAATGCGGCTTGAAAAAGGAGTAGATAAATGCCTACGAGTGGAACAAGCAGGATTCAGAAAGGGCAGAGGAACAACTGAGCACATCTTCGCCATACGGAACATTTTAGAACAATGCAACGAATGGCAGAGAAGTATATATATTAATTTTGTGGGCTTTGAGAAAGCTTTTGACAGCGTCCATAGAGACGATCTGTGGAAAATTTTACGACATTATGGAATTCCAGAAAAAATAGTCAACATAATTGCTCTCTTCTATAAAGACTTTTCCTGCAGTATAAAAAATTACAGTACATCTTTCCCAGTAAAGACGGGTGTAAGACAGGGATGTGTTATGTCATCTCTCCTCTTCAACCTTGTGATTGATTGGATACTAAAGAACACAGTAGACAGGACATTAAGAGGCATACGATGGACTCCATTCACCATGCTTGAGGACCTTGATTTTGCAGATGATATAGCACTCCTATCACATAAACATGAACATATACAAGAGAAAAGTAACAGACTAAACTGCGCAGCAGAAATGGTGGGACTGAGAATAAATACAAAGAAAACTAAGATCATGACAAACAGTCCAAACCAACAACCAGTGACCATAAGTAACCAATCACTTGAAAATGTAGAACATTTCACGTATCTTGGCAGTGTGGTGTCACTACTGGGAGGGACAGAGGAAGACATACAGTCACGTCTGAACAAAGCTAGAGCTGCTTTTGGAAGGATGAGGCAAATCTGGAAATCTTCCAATTACTCCAGAGGAACGAAACTCCGACTCTACAAGAGCATCATTTGGCAGTTCTTCTCTATGGAGCGGAATGCTGGAGAATGACCAAAAAGCTGTCCACCTTCCACCACACATGTCTATGTAGAATTATCAAAATTTTCTGGCCAGATACAATCTCAAACACTAAACTACTTCAAACTACAAACCAAGAAACTTTAGACAGTATGATTACCAAGAGAAGATGGAAATGGCTTGGCCACGTTATGAGAATGACTTCTGATATACCTGCCAAAACAGCTCTCACGTGGACACCAGAGGGAAAGAGAAAACAGGGGCGCCCAAAAACAACATGGAGACGAACGATGGAAAGTGACCTGAGTGCGGCATCTTTGACATGGAAAACTGCATTGAAGATTGCACAGGACAGGAAAGCATGGAAAGTCCTCTCTGGAGCCTCATGTGCCACTAGGCATAACGAGAACTGATGATGACTGATAGAAGGACAAAGAATTATACTCAATATGTACTGAGCCTAAACAGTACTAAAACCACCACAAGGGATTTGAATAATTGTTTAAACTTTGTTTCCCGTCTCTCACCAGACAAAGCAACCAAGCTTTGTGTAATATTACCTAACATTACCTTAGCTAGAGATTCGTTTCACAAGCCAGTGTCATATAATTATCTCTTGACCACAGTATCACACCTGAGATTATCTCCCATGAACCCGACCCTAGTATTATAAATGTTATATAACACAGACTGAGTGGGGCCTTTTGAACAGAGCAGATCAGGGGAATTGAGTGGTCTGGTAGACAACTCCAGACCTGACGGCGTCCTCTGGACAGTTTTTTACACCTGCCAGTTAAATTGGCTGGAGAACAGATGTTTGCCAATTAAGAATGTTTGGTCTTACTGAAGGCCGTTCACTTTGAGTGACAGGCCCATTGATAGCTATTTTGATTTGCAAGGTACCTCAGGGGCGTGGCTTAGATCATCTCCTTTGGGGTAGGGTAGAACATAGAAAAGGGAGGAGTTTAACCTTGCAGACAGATAGATGTATTTCCTAGCTTCTTGACTTTCTGTCATAATCGCTGCCCACTGGCAACAAACTCAGATTGACAGTAGAGGTAATTCTAACTGTTTGATTCCGGTTTGGCGATTGCTGGAATGTTCCCAGGTATGCTTGTACAATTATTTTCAGGATAGCACATAGGTTAGGGAGTTAGCTAATTCTGCTTGAAAAAGTTCTTTGTGAGTATTCACTTATCTCAGTTAGGGAACTGCTAAACCATTCCTATTTCTTGTATGTTTGTGCCACATGTTTTTCAGTGTATGTTTTCAGGTTTATAAAATAAGACTTGTATACTGAAATGTAATGAAATTATAATGTTTCAACCATCAACCAAAACATGAGTCTGGACTGTGGGAGAGGATGCCCATAGGTGCAGCCATGTGGCTACGTTTTTGTGTGCCCACCATGTGCTCACCTAAACACGGGATTTATAACCCCAGGGGAAGAATGATGGGTGTACAGAATTCACTGTCACTGAAAGATCATATTCAGGACAGCATGCATGTATAAAAAGTTGTGCGTGTTCAGCACATAACCTGCGCCACATGTTTATGTCAAATCAATGTCAGCCAGTTGGAAGTATGAGTGATGACGGACAGAAGGAGTCAACTGCCCTGTCTAATCATTATTTCAATATAATAATATAGACATCTAAAACCCATTTCCTTCTCTTGTGGGTACCAAGTGCATCTAATGTTAAAAAAATTAATGAGCCAATATGCTGTTTTCTTGGATATTCAGGACTTTGTCTGAGAGCAACATAGCCCGGATATTAGTTCAGTTAATCTGGTGGAGGGGATGTGTTGAGAGGAAAATCCCTACTCAACATAAAAGCATTTAAACCCACATAAAATCCAGAGAACCAGCGACCCGTTACGTCACACTAGTTTTGTAATCCCAAGGGGTCGAGGGGTCGTTGCATCACACTCTTCTAGTTTTGATCAAAAGGATGAGAATTAAACAGCTTATTTCCCAAGACACCCCATTAAACCTCCAACAGAATATCATCCGACACAGCAATCTGTGTATTTCAGCGAAGATTATTCTTTTGTGATTTTATTTATGTTGATATATGCTCGGAAAACATTAATCTGACAAAATAAGTCCAAAATAGCAAACAATTAATTTGTCCATGTATTGTCTGTGTCAGCATTATTAAAACCTTGATATAGCAAGTCTGTTTATAACAATGTTATGTTTTTAGCTGAATAATATTGTTGGTTTAGTACTGAACATTTTAATGAAGTAAAATTGTCATACTTTGTTAACGCAAATTATTGCTGAATTTGTGTGATTATACTTTTATACATTCTGGAGGGCTGCGTGGTCTTGGGGCATGGTGTCCGCCTCAAGTGCTAGAGATTCCGGGTTCAATCTCCAGTAACGACTGGGATTTTTTTCATGTGGACTTGGGCTTCTAGTATTTCCTACGGTCTCTGGGTAGTGAGATCAGACTCCCGTCTGTATTGTGGCACACATAACAAAAATCCCTTGGCTATTGGAAATTGGAAAAAGTAGCCTAACAGCGCTGCCCGGGCAAAAATTTGCAGTTGAAGATCTACCCAAAGTATTTCAGGGTCCTCGCCGGTGCTACAGAGCCTGTGCACTGTGCTGAGCTTCTTTGGACTAAGACTTGAGGTAGAAGAAGAACCGAGCACTTATGGGTTACTACTTGTGTGCTATGATGTTGATCCCCACTTCAAACTTATCATACATTCTTTTGTTCTTCTCAATTTGCCCTCAGATCTCCAGGTTAGTATCTATCAAAAATAATTAGCTTTAGATTTATTAAACCCTGCAGAGTTTCTGTTTGAAGAATGTTCTCAACCAATGCCAATTTCTTCCTCATGTCTCAGTGGCTTATCTTGAATAGGTCAAGGGTTGTAATTACTTATAAAGTGACAGATTTCTTATTTTGTTACTTCCCTTTAGACTGACTGACTGACTTTCTACCCCACCAGGACATCACACAAGCGATAAACACCCGATGACACGAAGTGCCACCATGTGGATAAGGATCACCGTGGAGAGGTCCCAGAAACCGCGTTCAGACAATTGGCCATATTTATGGCCTGCCTATATTGAAACTAGCTTCTCCCTTTAGAAGTAACGACTCTCAACTGTCTTGCTAAGAAGGGCTTTATTAGAGATGTCTCCATATAGTAAGGGTATATGATATACATCTGCTTTTTTATTATACTGTTTGGATTTTAAACAAATTATTTTTTTTAATACTAAACAGCCGTTAAAATTATTTAACGGAAGAAAAAACGTTTACCTATCAGTACATATCAAAAAGTCATCTTCATGTGGGATGCAGTTTTTCGTTATTTTGAAGCCCCATCCTGGCTTTTGCCAGGGCCCTAAATATAGCAGGGTAATAAATATGGCCTAATGGCTGAATGGGGTTTCCAGAACCTCTTCACAGGTGATCCTCATCTGCGTGGTGGCGCTGTGTGTCACCGGGTGTTTATCAATTAGGTGATGTCCTGGTGGGGTAGTTCTTACATACCTACACAGTACTGCGGTCTACTCAGGGCTTATGTAGCCATAATGGGTGTGAAGTAAAGTACTTTTTTTCACGCTTCTGGGTGTATTGGGCATATAGTGCAAGACCTATATTTTATAGACCAATCAGCGTTCAGTGGGTGATATGGTAAACATCACACAGATCCCCTTTTCTTCTCGGGACTTTTATTTAGTACCCATTTTAGGTTGAATTGACCTGAAAGCCAAGTTCATTTTGAGAAAAGTCTAGCTCTTTTCCGATTTGAACCCACAACTTTTTGATCCGCAGGTGAACACCTAGCCGCTACACCATTGTGGCTCCCTATAAAAGGTGTAGGTTTATTGTGTTTTTTTTACTACCCCCACCCGATCTTTCCAGTGGTCAAAACATGTTCCAGTTTCTTTCTTTTCTCATTCCATGATTTAAAAAATGATCACTGTCTCTTTCTAATGTTTGTGAAAGTTGTCTTCAAGCGCTCACCTATTTCAAAACATCTGGGTTGCTCTTTTTTCTTGTTGATGTTTTTGTTGTTACTGTCCAAAGAATTCTAAGTATTTTTCTGTAAAACCACATCTTTGAGGTCTCTAGAAATTGTTTCACTTGTTTATTTTTAAATCATATGTTTGAACTGGGGCTTCACCACGTTACATTTCAAAAGACAGTTGTGGGTACACTGTAGCTAACCTACTGTGGAGACGGCACAGACAAAAAATATACAATTTCTATGACATAACCTTTGTAATCTAAACCAGAGTAAAGCCACCTACAAGTTGTGACGCAAAAGGACTAATATCAGTGAAATATCTTCTCATTGCCTCTCTGACGTCTGCTGGAAGAATGGTGCTATCCCATGATAGCTCCATAGATGTTGCTGGCCCACTCTGAAACAGAACAACAAGTAACAAGTATTTTAATGTTTATTTCACACAAAACATTATCTGTCTAGAGCCATGGAAGTGCAGTGGTTAAATGCTGCCAGGTGGTTGTCTTGGTTCAGTTATAATATGTTTCAAGTTTATAAATGTTTCAGTAAATAATATGTTTTGAGTTTATAAATGTTTCAGTTTATAATATGTTTTGAGTTTATAAATGTTTCAGTTTATAATTTGTTCAAGTCTATAAATGTTTCAGTTTATTATATGTTTCAGTTTATAATATGTTTCTAGTCTATAAATGTTTCAGTTTATAAATGTTTCAGTATATAATATGTTTCAAGTCTACAAATATTTCAGTTTATAAATGTTTCAGTATATAATATGTTTCAAGTCTATAAATGTTTCAGTTTATAAATGTTTCAGTTTATAATATGTTTAAGTCTATAAATGTTTCAGCTTATAGTTGACTTGGGATTTCAGGTCAACACAGTGTTGCAGTAAAATCTACAACAATCTAAATTTTTTAATGTATAGTATTCTACATCTATTCAATTTTAGTCATGTCATCTTCTTCTGAAACTTTGTCATAACTCTCCAAATCCCCAATTCTGGCCTAAATCTTGTGCGACTCCATGTCATGTAGCCCCATCGACAACAAGTCTCCTCTTCTAGCTGATGATCTTAAGTATGGCTTTTTTTTTTGGGGGGGGGGGGGGGGGGGGGGGGGGGGGGAGGGGGGGGTCCTGAAAAAATTGTGGTAGATTAATATTTACATAATTTCAGGGAAACAGTATGTGTTTTTTTTTTTTGGGGTAATGTTTCTTAAATATTAAAAAGAACATGTTCACATGTTGATTTTCATAGGCAAAATTTGCTTACTTTACAATGTCTATCTTCCTAAAAGTTTTCCTACATCTTCATCCAGTATCAGTCTGCAGAACAAGATGCGAAGATATCAGAGAAAATACGACAGCATGGAATGTGTATGGCAAATTCAAGGAGAAGAGCAAGAACTAGAACCAACTCCAGAAGCGATGCAAGATGAAGTGAAGAAAAAGAAAAGAAGAAGAATTAGTCAACCAGTTTCTGCTCTGCATTCCTATGGCTTCCTATCAATTGGCCTGAGCACTCTATCAGTCTTCCATATCACTACTATGTGTGAGCAATTCTCTATGTTCCAGCTCTATGTAAGTCTTGGCATATCCTGTACTGGTCTGGAATCTCCACTGCCATCTCTCTTCCAGTATCAGTAGCAGTTCTGCGTCTATCTCTCTGCCGGTCTATGTGTCGACCTTCTCTGCTACGTGTGGGTCCCTCTGTCTGCATTGCCATTTTCTGCACCAGAGTCTGAGTATTCATTTTTGTCACAATCTCAGACTATGACTGGGTCTTTGTCTAATCTGGTTTTCCGAGTCACCTCTTTTATATCTCAACGCTGGAATCTTGGCTATCCTCCGAATAATGGCTACATATTAAAAACACACCCTGCCAGGGCCTCATTAGGTCATGTGTTGTAAACATTAAAAAACTTGAACTCAAAAATAATAGGGAACAAAAAATAAGAGGAAATGAAATCGACTATTAACCGATAATTGGCGCCTTTATATTTGAAAATTTTGGCACAGAAGTTGCAAATAGTGCCCAAAAATCTGCTGTTTGTGGCTATTTTTGTGGCTGCCATAATATGTGGCCATTATTTCGAGGATAGCCAATACCAGCTGGGAATCACAAGCAAATAAAATGAGGAAGCTTCACGAGATGCGGTAGCTGCTGCTCGTGAGTCCCAGCCTTGTAGTTTAGCCCCCTCCGCGCCCCGCGTAGCGGAGCAGGGGAAAACACTCGAGGGCAAGTTTAACTCGGCGGCTTGTTGCGTTTCGCGACATCACCAGCAGAAATTTATCCCACTTGTACTGCATGTTTTGTTGCGTTTCGCAATATCAACTCCGGAAATGTATCCTACTTTTGCAGCCGTATATTTGCCGGAAAGAAATTAGCAATTTACATGTGATTAATGCCCTGTCAGGGTGGGTTTTTTCGCTGCCATAAAATGTGGCCTTCATCCGGAATGTTTGATAATTTAATAGTTGTCTTACTGGTGTCGCAGTTGAGAGTTTGTTCATGGCAGTGACGTCCCTTGTCAAACAGTGCCTAGACTAGGTGACTTTCAAACATTAATTTCATTATCTTACCGACAATTACTGTACACATTAGCCCTTCTATGTCCAAATGATACTCTTTATTCTTG
The DNA here is from genome assembly GCA_905116865.2 of Candidula unifasciata. Classification (NCBI taxonomy): domain Eukaryota; kingdom Metazoa; phylum Mollusca; class Gastropoda; order Stylommatophora; family Geomitridae; genus Candidula; species Candidula unifasciata. The sequence goes on from CAJHNH020001323.1 coordinate 131,171, forward strand.
GTATTATGCGTGAGAATCAAGTGACAGGTTCAGCAATGGGAAAATGAAAAACATGTGTATGGATATCTGTGCTTATCTTTTCTATTCTCATCACTGAGTTTCCTAGTTATGATTCATTCGGTTTATAAAATGACTATACAGACATGTTTTACTAAAAGCAACAAGCACACACATTGACAGCAACACTGGAGAAGCAAAACCATTACCTTCTTCCTCTTCTTTTTATTCAGTTTGTTCGGTGTCACAGGAGCAGAGAGTTGTAGATTGGTGGACCCAACAGCAGAGTTTACTTGAGAGGAGTTTGTGTTGTCGTATGGTGGACTCTAAAGAGGGTGTGAGAAAATCATGTGAGACAACTGCAGTACATTAGATTCATGAAGTTAAGTACAATGTTTGCTCTTGTGAGACAACTGTAGTTCATTAGATTCATGAAGTTAAGTACAGTGTTTGCTCTTGTGAGACAACTGTAGTACACTAGATTCATGAAGCTAAGTACAATCTCAGTTCTAGTGAGACAACTGCAGTTCATTAGATTCATCAAGTTAAGTACAGTGTTTCCTCTTGTGCTGTACTGCAGTACACTAGATTTTTGAAGTTCAGTGCACATATTAGTAGCTTGTGCAGACAACTGATGTACACTGATTGATGACATTAAGTACAATCTGCAGTTCTAGTTTGCAACTGCAGTACACTAATGCTACAGCTTAATGCTCAATGCCCACAAAGTGAAACACATGCTCACACTACTTCATGAACTTAGAGTACAAAATTGCTTTTTGAGATAACTCCTAGATTCATCAAGTTAAGTACAATGTTTCTTTGTTAGACAACGGTACACTAGATTCATTTAACTACAATGATTCGCTTGTGAGACAACTGCAGTAAATTAGATGCTCATGTTAAGTACATGTGAATTCTCTGTGAGAAAAATTTGCAGTACAATAAGCATTTTGCAAGTTAAGTACACATCTTTTTTTTTTTAAATGTTTGTGTCATGAAGTTAAGTACAAAATATGCTCTTGTGAGACAATGCAGTACAAAGATAAAATGGGTACAAATTAATGAAACAACTGCAGTACACTGAATTCATTAAGTTAAATACAATGTTTGCTCCTGTGAAACAATATGCATCCACTAGACTTATCAAGTAAGTACAATCTCAGTTCTAGTGAGACAACTGCAGTACACTAGATTCATCAAGTTAAGTACAATCTCAGTTCTAGTGAGACAACTGCAGTACATTAGATTCATGAAGTTAAGTACAATGTTTGCTCTTGTGAGACAACTGCAGTACACTAGATTCATCATGTTAAGTACAATGTTTGCTCTTGTGAGACAACTGCAGTACACTAGATTCATGAAGTTAAGTACAATGTTTGCTCTTGTGAGACAACTGCAGTACACTAGATTCATCAAGTTAAGTACAATCTCAGTTCTAGTGAGACAACTGCAGTACACTAGATTCATCAAGTTAAGTACAATGTTTGCTCTTGTGAGACAACTGCAGTACACTAGATTCATCAAGTTAAGTACAATCTCAGTTCTAGTGAGACAACTGCAGTACACTAGATTCATCAAGTTAAGTACAATCTCAGTTCTAGTGAGACAACTGCAGTTCATTAGATTCATCAAGTTAAGCACAATCTCAGTTCTAGTGAGACAACTGCAGTTCATTAGATTCATCAAGTTAAGCACAATCTCAGTTCTAGTGAGACAACTGCAGTTCATTAGATTCATCAAGTTAAGTACAATGTTTGCTTTCAGCTGTACTAACTGTACAAACTTTTGTCTTCAGTGCATATATTTGTAGCTTTGCATAAAAGCAGATGAATGCTGATGACATTTACATAATGCAGATAAGTTTGCAATGTTAACAGAATGCTACAGCTACAATGCTCAAAGCCCACAAAGCAAAATTCATGCACACAATACTCCAAAACTTAGAGTCAAAATTGCTTGTATAACTCCTAATCCTCTATATTCAATTTCTTTGCTTACAAACCGCCATTTTTACTTCTTCGCCTGAGTGCGCTACAAAAATTAATAGCTCATGAACACATGTGAATTCCTGGACAAAAATTTGTTTTAAAAAATAAGCATTTCGCAAGTTTACTAACACATTTTTTTTTTTAAATGTTTGTGTCTATAATTTAAAAAATGTTTTGAAATATAGAAAGATAAAATGGGTAATTAATAAACATAAACATACTGAAGCATTAAGTGGAATCAATTCCTTGGGGCCTAAAAACAATTTGTATTCAGTGACTTATCAGTGACTCCACAACCCCATTACTGAGGTTTATTGCGAATTAAATCAACTTGGTTTCTACTTTTTCTTTTTTCGTTGGTCCAAGTGACGCAATTGCATTGTGCCGGTTCACAGCAAAGCAGCGAAATTTTTGCCTTTTGGCCAACTAATCTGACTTCATCAAGCATTTTTTGACCAGTTTAACTTCCTGGACATCAACTTGGTTTTAAAAAAGATTTTGGAGTCAAAAGGAAGCCCAGTTCTCCTCTCCCCCCCCCCCCCCCCCCCCCTCCTTCCAGTTGTATTTATTAGTTAGAAAATTTTAGCTTTAAGGGCAGATAAAGTGAAATATCTAAATGATCTAGCACAAGAAGCGGAGACAGCAGCAGCAAAAGGAAACCTCAGAGAACTTTACAGTAACACAAGAAAATTAGTAGGTAAATATAGTCAGCCAACTGGATCAATCAAAAATGGTCAAGGAAATGTACTTACTAACACTAAAGATCAAATGGACTGATGGGTTGAATATTTTGAAATGCTTCTAAATAGACCAGGCCCAGGGGTTCCCCTAGATATCCAGCCTTTAGAAATGGAACTGGATATCAACTGTGAGATACCATCCAAAGAGAAAATTAGAAAAGCTATCAATCTTCTCAAGGAAGGATAGGCGACAGGCCCAGATGATATCCCAGCTGAAGCCATCAGGGCCAACATAAACACATCAACAGAATCGCTACATAGATTATTCAGTAAAGTCTGGGAGACCGAAGAAATACCAGCAGACTTGAGAGAAGTATCTTGTGAAACTGCCCAAAAAAGGTGATCTACAGGAGTGTGGAAACTATAGAGGAATTATGTTGCTGTCAGTTCTGGGAAAAATATTAAGTAGAGTTATTTTGGAAAGATTAAAAGATGCTATTGATAAAATGCTAAGAGATGAGCAGGCAGATTTTCGGTCAAACAGATCCTGTACTGACCAGATAGCCACATTACGTATTATAATAGAGCAAAGCATTGAACTGAACTCACCACTTTACATTGGATTTATAGACTGAAAAAGCATTTGACAGCATTGATAGGGAATCTCTGGAAATTGATGGGGCACTATGGAATCCCACTGAAAATTATCAACTTAGTAAAGGCACCATTGGAACCCACAGGGGCATAGGAATAAAGGAAGGCCAGAAAACACATGGAGAAGAGAGCTGGAGAATAAGGTTAGAAAGATTGGGAGGACATGGGGAGAGCTCCATGCAATGGCGAAGATAGAACGACTTGGCGTGAGTTGGTTGAGGGCCTATGCTCCATTGGGGGATAGAAAGGCAGAAGAGAAGAGAAAGGCAACATATAAAGACATGAAATGTAGAGTTATTCATGAGGGAAAGCTAACAGATGCATTTGAAATAAAAACGGGTGTGCGACAGGGATGTCTTTTGTCACCTCTCTTATTTTTACTGGCTATAGACTGGTCTATAAAAACAGTAACTGCTAACACCAAGAATGAAATTCAGTGGACCCCTACAAAACAGCTTGATGATCTGGACTTCGCTGATGATATTGCTCTTCTGTCCCATTTACGGAATCAGATGCAAGATACATTAAATATACTTGATGCAAGATCACAGCAGCTTGGTCTGAAAATCCATAAAAGAAAGACAAAGATAATGAGAATAAATCAGGCAAATAGTAATATGGTTTCTCTTAATGGCACCCCACTCCAAGACGTGGAGTCGTACACCTATTTAGGCAGTAATGTAGTTAAAGATGGAGGAACTGATAGAGATATTAAAATGAGAATACAAAAGGCAAGAGGGGCTTTCATAGCACTAGGGAATTTGTGGAGGTCAAAAGAAATTAAAAGAAATACTAAACTAAAAATTTTTAATTCTAATGTCAAATCAGTACTATTGTATGGGGCGGAAACATGGAGAACAACTAAGGCAATTACTAATAAATTACAGACATTCATTAACTGGTGCCTGCGCAGAATAGAGGGAATTAAAAGGTATGATAGATTAACTAATGTAGAACTTTGGGAGAGAACTAAACAGGCTCCAGTGGACCAAGAGGTGAGGAAAAGACGCTGGCGTTGGATAAAGCACACACTGAGAAAACAGGATAACAGCATAACTAGAATGTCTTTGCATTGGAACCCACAGGGGCGTAGAAATAAAGGAAGGCAAAAAAAAACAAATGGAGAAGAGAGCTGGAAAATGAAGTTAGAAAGATGGGGAGGACATGGGGGAGAGCTCTATGCAATGGCGAAGGATAGAACGACTTGGCGTGAGTTGGTTGAGGGCCTACGCTCCATTGGGGGATAGAAAGGCAGAAAAAGAAGAAATTTTTAGTTAATATATTTACATCCCTAGACCCTCAAATCCTAAACAAGCAAACATAGAAAAAGTGGAATTTAAATATGATTTTACAAAACAAGTCACTGCAGAAGTTGCATTATATCAGCATTTGTCAAGCTGTATCACAGATGACAGTGACTACATTTAGCCTTCTAGGGGTATCAGTGTTAAATAATCAATAATTATTTAACTTCTCCTCTACTTCTTCAAGCATTCAAAGCCCTTTAAGTTTACTGCTGCAGATATCATCCACCTCCGTTCATCTCTGTGTCTCCAGGTGTGTGTAGGTCTGCCTCTATATTATCCCTTCACTGTCTTCTTGGTCTGTTTTGTGTTCTTCTCCCAGTCAACAAATTTGTGTGTGTGTGTGTGCAGTTTTTATTTCAGTAACAAGTTTAAAATAAGTATGAGGTCATTCTCCCTCAGATAAAAACAGATAAATACCTGATTATCTGTTGCTTTTCTACTGATCACAATAATTTAGAATCATGATGTTTATCCAGAGAATGTTTGTACACAAGTGTAGAGAATAGGACAAGCTTATTAGATTATAAGGTTAGTTGCGTATCCTTTACGGAACATTGCAGAATCAACCCCAGCAGCCCCTGGCTGTTGTGTGGTTTCTCTAGGCAAATTTATTTCCAGTAGTTTGCCATTGCTTTCTGGACGGTCGGCCCCCTGATACCACTGTCGAAATCAACGCAGGGCGCATGGCCCGCAGCTGGGACAGAACCCGGCAACCCAGCACTACGAAGCGTTCGCATCGACTTAACCACAGAGCCGACCAAGCTTATTAGAGAGCAGTGATATTCTCTTAGAATGAGATAAATTTGTATAACAGCAATCATGTTTTCAGAGAACCAGACAATAAGAGAACAGTTGTATTTTTAAAGAATAAAACAAACCTGCGAAGGAGCGGTGATGGTTTCTGACTTCCCAAACAGGCTACCCACATAGAGTTCTGTGTAGTTGATACACAGAGCTGGTCTGGTTTTACTCAAAGCATCTCCTGGGTGTGCTCTCATGTCCTGCTTGACAAGCAGTGCTAAATCTACAATCTACATGTTGCAGAAACAGAAAGACAAAACATGAATATACTGAGTCATGTGTTGAAGAAAACATGGTGCTACCTGGTGGGTATCAGCCATGCTCTTTCTGGGCAAAGCAGGATTAAAGCCACTTCAATATGCAGAAAATATATCTAACCATATATATACATATTTATATATATATATATATATATATATATATATATATATATATATATATATATATATATATATATATATATATATACATATTTATATATATATATATATTTTGTGTGCGTGTGTGTGTATCCTGTACAGGACGTTGCAGAACCAACCCCAACAGCCCCTGTTGTGTGGTTTTTCTAGGCAAATTTACGTCCAGTAGTTTACCATTGCTTTCTGGACGGTCAACTTTCTTGATACAACTGTCGAAACCAAACGCAAGGCGGCCATGGCCCGCAGCTATATATATAATATATACCCGGCATCCCAGCATTATATAATATTTATATTCGCATCGACTTAGCCACAGATATGATTTATATAAATATATATATATAGAGAGAGAGAGAGAGAGAGAGAGAGAGAGAGAGAGAGTGAGTGTGTGTTGGAGGGGGGGGGAATAAAGTTTAGCACTTGAATATGAATAGGTCAATGCATTTACTTGGACTTTACACTTAAATATAACATATACTGAAGATAGTGTTGATGTGGTTTTGAGAGGAAGCTGAAAATTTTCAGAACAAGACAGTCCACATTCTTTGGGAATGTCAGGAGAACGTGAAAACTGGAGTTGTACGACAACAGGAAGGTTAAAGAGAGCCACTGGGAGATAAAAAGAAAAGATGTTACACAGTCAAGTCATGCAAAAAAAAATCTGTATCAAACACAATAACCAGTGCATGAGACAGAAGGTTGACATGATAAGCCCCATGTGCACATGTGGACTGGCACCTGAGACCACAGATTATGTCCTCCAAGACTGTCCCACATACAACATATCAAGGCAAAACTTTTTGCCAAGAGAAACATCGGTGCAAGTCAAACTTTACGGGTCGCTGAATGAATTACAAAAGACAGTGAAGTTCATACTAGAGACAACATTGCAAATATAGATAAGCTATTTCAGGCAAACGAAAGAAGAAGAAGAAAAACATGACAAGCCAAACCACCTGGTATGGACCACAGTGAGTAGGAGAAGAAGAGGAATCTGAAGAAGGATAAAGAGTAAGAGAGACAGAAAAAGAAGAAGAAGAAGCAGAAAAAAAAAGATCAATTTGCAACTTATCTCCTAACATCAAATTGATAGTTAATAAGATGCAAATAAACACATGTTTCACTAAACACCAGCATTTTATTAACAGTTTCGGAGTTTTGCTGGGCAGTGATGCATATAGCAGTTTGCCTCTGCTTTCTCAACTGTGCAACACTCACACTGTTTTCAAAATCAACGGAAAGTGGACTGCAACCAAATTATCAACAGCTAACACTGAAACCTGATATGTCGGAACTGTGAAGCTGCATTCATAACACCAAAGCCACATGTGTCACTTTGTTTTTTTTTTTTATTTTGTGGTCTCACTGATACCAGATTGTAGCCCATTGTGGCCTGGGTGGTGAATTTGTTCTTTTTTTTTTTTTTTTGCAGCTACCCGTCCTCCCAGACGCTCTGGTGATTTTTTTTCTTTGTTCAACTTTTAGGTTAAGATGCCGATTCAACTAACACTATGGCTAGAAGCAGAATTTAAAAACTTCCCACTTAACATACCCCGATAAACATGATTTCTATTGAAGAAACGTCATTTATATGATTTGTGAATTCTTGTTGATATTTGTGGTATTGTAGATTTATGTAACGTGCTGATGAAGGCTTTCTAGCTGCAACGTTATCTTGTCGCTTGTGTTTATGATATTGTGAAGCTGACTGGCTCTACTATCGGTCTGGTTTTATATCTTTTCACGACAGTTAACATACCGACTCACCTCGGCCACAGTTTCATATGCCAGGTAACTGAAGATTTCTAAGGCAGCTGCATTCGGTACAAGCTCTGGGCTTTGGTTTGCTAGCAGCCAGTCCCGGAAACGCTGAGTTTTATATCGACGACCTGGAAATATTGTTCATACTTTATCAGATAATTTCCAGAATGTGTAAACGGATCAACATCATTGTACATGGGCAGTAACCCATAAGTGCTCCGTTCTTCTTCTAACTCAAGCCTGAGTACGAAGAATCTCAACGCAGTCCACGAACTCTGTTGCACCGGTGAGGATCCTGAAATACTTTTTGGGTAGATTATTAACACCAAATTTTGCCCGGGCAGCTCCTTTGCAGCATACAAAAATTAAGACTAATTACTACCACTTAATTGATAAAAATAATCAATAATATATTTAAGTGTCAAATCGAAAAAGCAATTTGACATTTAAATAGTCAGATTAATCGTATTATGGTTAACACAACAACGCGACCAATTAAACAAAGCATGTCATCCAAAATGGAATCATTTATCTACGTTGTGGCAAAATTCTAACGCTGTCGGTCAGCAGATGACAAGTAATCCACTGTTTTGTTTAGCTAGTGAAAGTTGTTATGAATAAATCATGGAGCCAGGAGTGAATACGAATTCTGTTTCTTCTTCTTCTTCTTCTTCTTCTTCTTCTTCTTCTTCTTCTTCTTCTTCTTCTTCTTCTTCTTCTTCTTCTTCTTCTTCTTCACCGCTGTGGGTGTCGAGGGAGATATAAGGTTCTGTTTCTGGCTCTTCTGGCCGCCTCGACCATAGGCACATTGTGCTGTTGTAGAGCTTCTCTGATTTTATCCTTCCATCTTGTTCTTGGTCTACCTCTTGCTCTAAGACTTTCTTCTCTTTCCATGTATGCTTTGCATGGTATGGTGTCACGAGGCATTCTCTCTAAGTGGGCAAACCATTTCAGATGCTGTCTTTGTATGTAATTTAGAATTGGTTCTGTGCCGACTTTTTTCTCTTATGATCTCACTCCTGATCTTATCTATTATAGTCACTCCTACAGCCCTTCTCAGACATCTCATTTCCATGGTTACTAATTTTCTTTTTTGGTTTGTTGTGAGTGACCATGTCTGGCACTGGTAGCATAGAGTTGGAATAAATATGCTTTGAATAAGATGTCTCTTTGTGCTGATTGGGATTGTCTTATGCTGTGAGAGGGGGGCTAGCTGTCCCAATACTTGGTTTGCTTTACTGCATCTAATCTTAATTTCTTTATCCAATTTCCCATCTTCGGTAAAAGTAGTTCCCAGATATTTAAACTCAGATGCCTGTTTAATGCCTTTGTTCTCTATTGCTATGTTTAGATCTGTCTTCTTTTTTCCTATTGACATTACTTCTGTCTTTTCAGTGTTGATTCTCATATTATTTGTTTTACATTCTTCATTCATGGATGTTAGATGTTGTTGCAATTTCATGGCTGTATCTGCTATCAAGGCCTGGTCATCTGCAAAGAGTAATTCGTTGATCTTACTAACATTTTCATTCATGGGCTTGGCATTCTTGCATATACTGTCGATGTAGGTGATAAACAGCAGTGGCGATAAGACACACCCCTGTCTTACTCCAGATGTTACTGTGAATGGATGAGATGTTCCCTGATTTATTCTAACTACACTTCTACAATCCCTGTATAAACTTTTGCACACTTCGATGAGGTGTTCGCTTACTCCATATCTTGCTATTACTTTCCATAATAATTGTCTGTCGACTCTGTCAAATGCCTTCTCCTGGTCTACGAAGGCCACAAATAAGTTATTATTGTATTCAATGTTCTTTTCTATTAACTGTTTAAGTGTGAAGATTGCATCTGTGCAGCTTCTATTTCTCCTAAATCCCATCTGTTCTTCTGCCAGCTGTGGTTCTATCACTGGTCTCAGTCTTGTTTCTATTATCTTGGCATACATTTTGCCAACATGGCTTAAAAGAGAGATGCCTCGGTATTGACCGCATTCTCGTTTGCTTCCTTTGTTCTTCCACAATGGTATAACTATTGCATGTTGCCAATCAATAGGGGCAGTTTGTTGTACCCATGCTGAATTAAATATTCTGTGAAGCCATCTGATGCTGCTTTCACCTGCTGTTTGAATTATTTTTGTTGGTAATCTATCAGCTCCTGGTGCTTTATATTTGGGAGACTGCTTAATGACTTTTTCTATTTCATCCATTAGTATGTGTGGTTCTAACACTGTTGCTCTGTGCTCTTCAGTTGTTCTTTCCTGATGATCTCCTAGAGGATTTAAAAACTCATTGAAGTATTCCCTCCATGCCTAGCAAGCCGGCAATGGATTTATTATCGCTACAGAAAACACAATGAGATATAAACGGACTGATCAAACGGTATCTGACCATGGCAATGTTAAGGGACTACGAGACAGAAAAGCGAAATACAAGATTGCAACACTTAACACCGCTGGCCTGGGAAATAAAACAGAAGAGATTATTGAAATGATGGAAAAAAGGAATTCTGTTTCAAACTTTGGAAAGTGCTCTTGAGACAGCTAACTGATGGGACAAGTTTGTGAGGGTTAGTGTTGAGCTCATGCAAGAGGTAGTATTCACCAATCAAAACTGGTGTGGAACAGACTGAAGATGAAGTTGAGCTGGGACACTGCATTTCTGTCGCCATTTGTGATGAAATTTTTTCGGTATTTGAAGCCCCACTATGGCTTCTGCCGAGGGCCCTTAATATAGCCAGCCTACAGATGTGGCCTAAGCCATAGATATGGTCTGACAATAGGGTTTCTGGGACCTCTCCACGGGTGATCCTCATCCGCATGGTGGCATTTTGGGTCACCGGATGTTTATCGCTTGTGTGATGTCCTGGTGGGGTACAACTACCTACCTACCTACCTGAATTTTTGTTCGTAATGATAGATTCATTGCTAAAATCAGAGAACGCAAAAGCGAAGACCACTGTCTGACTATGAGGATGATGGCAGATTATTATGATGTTAAATTTACCAAACAGTTTATTTCAATCTATAACATTTAAAAACCGAATTCGACCCCAGGTAGGTGGGTGGTAGTTTTTTCTGTCAGGGGTAGAAATAAACATCTAAACTTGCACAGTCTGTAGCAAGAGCACTAGCCATGCGGCCCTAAATCCTAAGGCTCAAAGACCCTCCTGTCAATACAAAAAAAAACAAAGATCCATTTTCATGCCTTAGGCGCATGGGGCATATAGTAAGAGCATCCCATAATTTTACAGACCAACCAGCACTAGGTGGGTAATGTGGTCAGCATTCGCCGGCCGTCTTTATTTCCCCAGGACAGCCATCCTGGCACCTATGTTAGACTGGGTCGACCTGCGACGCCCTATACCATTAAAAAAATCCACTTAGCCAGCAGTGGGTTTTGATTGCGATAGGTTGGAATTACGAGTCAGATTCACAACGCCTAACCCACGGACGCCACAGAGACAGTATATACTTGTATTTATATATATATGTGTGTGTGTGTGTGTGCGTGTGCATGTGTGAGCATATGTGTGTGTATGTGATGTGTGTGTATCACTTCTGTGAGTCTAAGCAATAAGGCAGCAGTTATCTGAATACAGTGAGTTGATCTATCAAAAAAGTGCTAAAATAAGAACGCTGCTGGAGAATCAGCAAACAGGGAAAAGGTTATAAACAGCTTACCAAAACTGGCTTGCCTGGCCTGGCAGAACTCCATGTATTGGTCCACATTCATGCCCTGGGACTGGATTTCTGCTCTCTGATAATCACATAATATTGATCATCAGTTATTGGGTAGATCACTGGAGACAGTGTATGTCTGTGCTCCTCAGAGATGTGGCTTTAACACACGTATTGACCATTTCCATTCAAACACGATTGTCATAAAACTGTCTGTCTCCATTATATAATTCTCTTTTAGCACCAAACAGTGCATTATGTGTGACTGACTGTATTTATTTATATGCAGCAGTCAATGCAGGGGGCTTCGTGGTTTCGAGGTATGCTGTCCACCTCGAGTCCTAGTGATTCCGGGGTTAACCCCTGGTAAGGGCTGGGATTTTTCACACGAACTTGGACTTATAGAAATTCCCCCTGGTCTCTGGGTAGTGAGATCGGACTTGTGTGTGAATTTTTGCGCATGCAAAAAAAAACTCATGGCAGTTGGAAATTAAAAACAGTAGCCCTGCATGGGCAAACATTTTGAGTTAAAAATCTACCCAAAAGTATTTCAGGATCCTCGCCGGTGCTACAGAGCCTGTGCACTGTGCTGAGCTTCTTGGGACTCAGACTTGAGTTAGAAGAAGAACGGAGCACTTATGAGTTACTACCCTGTGCCATGATGTTGATCCGTTGTTCACACCTCAAACCTTACCAGTCAAAATATGTTTACGTTTGTATATTTTATGTTCAGAGAGAGCACAGTAAAATACACAACAACACACCAGACTCCGAGAAGGTTTTTGTATTGAGCGCCTGTGGATGTAGCATATCTATGATTCTGTTGCTGTCCCTATTACCTTATTTAGTTTTTTTTTAGTCAACAGCTATGACCTTCCGGTACTGAAAGAGATAAGACTAGGTCAGCTTCACCCAGGTAGCATAGAGACATTTATTTTGATTATTCAGTGCTGAACTAGGATCACTACTACCAGACTATGACCCTTTTCACATCACTGGTCGATCAAGCATATGATGCTAGGCTTATACTGGGATAGACCGGTCGGCACCTGTGGGTGGTGGGGTCAAATTCATGCTCGCCAACTTTTCTTCCTATGACACTACCTGGATGACCTTGAATCTAATGTTTTATTATATATATTTTTAACAATCTTCCATGATGCAGATCTGAAGCCTAGACCAGAAGGCAAGCATCCAGTTATTGCGCTACCATGTCTCCATCCAAGATCATTGTCTGGTAACAATAATTATGTCAGTGGATCAGTTTACCTGCCCAACAAATAGATTAGCATACCAACTCTGTGTATTAGGTGAAGCCTCCGAGCCTGAGTCATTAGCTTTCTTCTTATTCTTCTTATTTTGTTTTACTGCTTAGGCTGTAAAATATTACAGAGAGGCAGACATTAGATGCAGTTTCCTGGTTTTTACTTGTTGTGCAGCTTGTGTTGGTGTCATACTGAGTTTCTAAACTAAATCTTTTACTTCCTACAACCTTATCTTTCTTGGTCAGCCTCTTGACTTATTGTCTGGATGATTTTATTCTGTTTTGACCAGATAACCAAACCATTTGATTCTCTGACATTCTGCGAAACCATTTATCGAACCTGCGCCCACCACTGTTCTTAGTTCTTCAATAAAAGTCGTTCGTTCGTTGTGACTGTAATTCATTAGTAAAGAAAACCAAATTCAGCTAATCAGGGAGAAGTCTACAAACCACTTGGTATGAGTTGGTTGATGGCCTATTCACAATGCAAGGAAATACAAGAAAGCAGAAAATTCTTTTCGCCTCCTCTGTCTGTCTCTCTTACTCTCAAACCCCATCCACTGTCTGTCTCTCTTACTCTCAAACCCCATCCACTGTCTGTCTCTCTTACTCTCAAACCCCATCCACTGTCTGTCTCTCTTACTCTCAAACCCCATCCACTGTCTGTCTCTCTTACTCTCAAACCCCATCCACTGTCTGTCTCTCTTACTCTCAAACCCCATCCACTGTCTGTCTCTCTTACTCTCAAACCCCATCCACTGTCTGTCTCTCTTACTCTCAAACCCCATCCACTGTCTGTCTTTCTTACTCTCAAACCCCATCCACTGTCTGTCTCTCTTACTCTCAAACCCCACCCACTGTCTGTCTCTCTTACTCTCAAACCCCATCCACTGTCTGCCTCTCTTACTCTCAAACCCCATCCACTGTCTGTCTCTCTTACTCTCAAACCCCATCCACTGTCTGTCTCTCTTACTCCAAACCCCAACCACTGTCTGTCTCTCTTACTCTCAAACACCATCCACTGTCTGTCTCTCTTACTCTCAAACGCCATCCACTGTCTGTCTCTCTTACTCTCAAACCCCAACCACTGTCTGTCTCTCTTACTCTCAAACCCCATCCACTGTCTGTCTCTCTTACTCTTAAACGCCATCTACTGTCTGTCTCTCTTACTCTCAAACCCCATCCACTGTCTGTCTCTCTTACTCTCAAACCCCATCCACTGTCTGTCTCTCTTACTCTCAAACCCCAACCACTGTCTGTCTCTCTTACTCTCAAACGCCATCTACTGTCTGTCTCTCTTACTCTCTAACCCCATCCACTGTCTGTCTCTCTTACTCTCAAACCCCATCCACTGTCTGTCTCTCTTACTCTCAAACCCCATCCACTGTCTGTCTCTCTTACTCTCAAACCCCATCCACTGTCTGTCTCTCTTACTCTCAAACCCCACCCACTGTCTGTCTCTCTTACTCTCAAACCCCATCCACTGTCTGTCTCTCTTACTCTCAAACCCCATCCACTGTCTGTCTCTCTTACTCTCAAACCCCATCCACTGTCTGTCTCTCTTACTCTCAAACCCCATCCACTGTCTGTCTCTCTTACTCTCAAACCCCATCCACTGTCTGACTCTCTTACTCTCAAACCCCATCCACTCTCTTCCACCTAAGCATATTGTAAGTGGCCATTTTCTCCTTTTTCTTTTTTTACTAAGCATAAATTACTTATGAGAATACGAACTGGTGGTAATTGTGGGAACAAATTGAATGTCAAACTGAGGCAAGCAGAAAGTTTGTGCAGTTTAGCCGAAGCATGCCAAGCGATGAAAGAATGCATATATGAGAATAATTTTGAAGTTTACGGGAAAAAGGAAGAGGCTGTTTAAGCCATGAGTGAATGAGACAGCTCAATCTTGTTTTTTATCCTGAGAGAAGTTCGATCTTATTTATGGTGGGAGGGTGAAAGTCGAGTGAATCTTTAAGCAAGTGAATGTATGCTCAAGCGTCGACAGTGGTTCCTGAGAAAACATAGCCATCTTGTTTAGCCAGACATCTTGAAATGGCTGAATGCCATTATCTATCGTGCGCGTGATTCTGAATGCAAACTGTTGAGGATTGAAGAGTCAAATCTATAAAGTGTCAAAGGTTGGAAGTGTTTTATTTAAATACCTTGAGCTGGTAACGAAAAGTAATGTTAGGTGTAGATGTATCCTAGACACTCTACTTCTTGAGCACTGACAGAAGAACATCGTTGAAACAATAAAATAGAGTTGTTATCAGCTGTTCAGTGTTCGTATTTCAAGAATTATGTACTGAAGTATTTGTCAATGTGTGTGAGAAGGCTGCATGACTAGAGCCAAGGAGAGTCACCGTACATTTAAAAAAACAAGAGCAATTTAGTATTCAGACATTAGACACTATCATCAATCAATGGAAGGATATTAAAACTGCTGTGTTAAAAAACACAGGATCTTAGTATCTTCAGTCAACGTAAAATAAAAAAAAAATTAAAAAAACATTTGATCAAACAGGAATATCAGAGCATCTTCAATCAAAAGATACAATACATTATCTACAACTTACCAGTAGTCAGGCATATTGTTATACAACTATTGACTGTAAACTGTTTCAACTTACCAACTGTTTAAGATATATTGGTAAACAAACACTGACTGTTAGTGTTTCAATTTACCAACAGTCAAAGATACAACAAACATAATGAACTGCTTCAACTTACCAGCAGTCGTTCATGTTTGATGGTGTCTATTTCTTTATCATCAAACAAGGCAACCAGCTCACCTGTCAAGGTTGAATGGGAAACAAACATTTATTAAAACAGCAGTTTAGGTTTAAACAGTAGATCAACATCACGGCACAAGGGTAGTAAGACATAAGTGCTCCGTTCTACTTTTAATTCAAGTCAAGTCCAAAGAAGCTTAGCACAGTGCATGAACTCCGTAGCACCAGGGAGTATCCTGAAATACCTTGCGTAGATTTTTAACTCCCAATTTTGCCCGGTCAGCGCCGTTAGGCTACTCTTTTCGATTTCCAACTGCCAAGGGATTTTTTACGTGCGCAACAATGCACACAGGCATCTGATCTGACTACCCAGTAACCAGGGGGAATTACTAGAAGTCCAAGTCCACGTGAAAAAATCCCAGCCTTTACTAGGGATTGTACCCGGAACCTTCAGCACTCGAGGCAAAGATGACTGGAGACCATGCAGCCCCCCCCCCCCCCTACCCTTTTTAAGCTGTTTACGGTAGCAAACATTCGTTTATGGACGCCATGTGGAAGCTGTAGAGACGTAGATCTATAGGCGAATACTGAGAATCTCATTCTTCTTGAAGTTCATTGATGCAGATCTCACCCGACTCCATACATTAGTCTGAGTGGCTTTCTCTTTCCAGTTGGTGATACCAAGTGACTGTAGGCGTGTCTGGACATTATCTCTCCATCGTCTTCTTGGTCTACCTCCTGATCTATGAACATCAGTCCCCTTATGTATACAGTTTTTTTACCTCTCTGTCATCTGATATTCACTCAATAAGCCCTAGCCATTTCAGTCTAGATATTCTCTCAATGTGCCCCAGATATTTCAGTCTATTAGCTTTTATGATGCCAGTGATCAATGGTGATTTAAACAGATTCTGAATTTCGCTGTTGCTTCTTATTTTCAATTCCTCACTGAAAGAGTTAAACATACATGAGACAGAAGGCTGAGAACAGACATGACTACCAGTGTCACAGGGCATGGACTTTATGAAGTTCACATTATGTGCCTGATCGGCATAGGAGTTAAAATTAAAGTCAAAAGGATCATTGCACTTGGGTAATCACAACTTTCCTGCTATCATGAAAAAAGTGTTGCACAAAGCACCAGTTCTCTAGCTCCATTGACTATCCCATCAGATCCCCATAAACTACCGCACCCGTGGAACAAACAATGCAGTCCATGAAATAAACCCATGATTTACACAGCAAGAGGCAAACAACTTGACCGCTTAGCTGCAAACTGCATCAGTTCTACTAAGAAGTGACAACAGCGAGGAGACGTACCTGTCTGATCTATGGAGGTCAGGAAGTTGTAGCAGATCTGCTTGTTTCTGCCCATGATTCTTGTATCCAGGAGCTGCTGTTCTTGCACGGAGGCTGCAAGAAAACCACAAACACTTCTAGAGGTACTTCACATGCTAAACTCACAGTTAAAGTCAAGTTAAACTCACAGTCTATGCTGTTGGTAAATTAAGCAAAGGACATGTTTCATGCACATGACAGATAAAGCATATTTTTATAGAACACTCAGCATTCAATAGCTGATGTAGTCAACATCATGCCGAACACCTTAGCTTTCTGGGATATTTCATGCTTTCCATTTTAGTCTGGTTCCCTCTAAAATCCCTGGTGACTAATACACAGGGTAGGCTGGTTCCCTCTAAAATCCCTGGAGACTCTAATACACATGGTAGGCTGGTTCCCTCTAAAATCCCTGGTGACGCTAATACACATGGTAGGCATGTTCCCTCTAAAATCCCTGGCGACTCTAATACACATGGTAGGCTGGTTCCCTCTAAAATCCCTGGTGACTGATATACATTTTTGGCAGGTTTCCTCTAAAATCCCTGGTGACTAATACACAGGGTAGGCAGGTTCCCTCTAAAATCCCTGGTGACTCTAATACACAGGGTAGGCTGGTTCCCTCTAAAATCCCTGGTGACTCTAATACACATGGTAGGCTGGTTCCCTCTAAAATCCCTGGTGACTCTAATACATATGGTAGGCATGTTCCCTCTGAAATCCCTGGCGACTCTAATACACATGGTAGGCTGGTTCCCTCTAAAATCCCTGATAAACTCTGATATACATTTTTGGCAGGTTCCCTCTAAAATCCCTAGTGACTCTAATACACAGGGTAGACAGGTTCCTCTAAAATCCATGGCGACTCTAATACACATATTAGGCTGGTTCCCTCTAAAATCCCTGGTGACTCTAATACACATGGTAGGCTGGTTCCCTCTAAAATCCCTGGTGACTCTAATACAAAAGGTAGGCTGGTTCCCTCTAAAATCCATGGCGACTTTGATACATAGCTTAAGCTGGTTGCATATAAAATCCCATGTGACTTCCTCGTACAAGGTTTAGGTTGGTTCACTATCAAATCAAGGTGACTTCCTGGGACACAGGTTAGGCTGGTTTCCTCTACAATCCCAGGGTAGATGCAGATTAGACAATAAGAACTCCCTGTTCGGGAGAATCTTAGGCCAATAGACCCTTAAGTAAATTCTTCTTCTTCTTCTTTGCGTTCGGTTTCGTATGCTCAGGTCAGACCGTCAGGTGGGCTGCCTCTATGAACTCGCATGTCAGTAGCAGGTCCTTCGTGGTTCCCCATAACTTGCTCTGCCCACTTTGCTCTTGAGGCCAGGTTCTCTTTGTAGTTGTAGGTAGAGTGGGCAGGCCTGCAGAATGTGCTCAGGTGTTTGTATTTCCATCTGACATCCACACTGTGGGGGCTTTACAGTCTTGCATGTGGCAGCTGACCTTGCAGTGTCCTGTTGTTCGAGGAAAACAGTCGTATGTTGCCTTCACTGAGTCTGCTGATGGGGTCTTGTAGATGTTTACTGTAGGTTTGTTCTCTCCACAATTCTTTGTATTTTCCCTTGATAAGTGTTTTGATTTCTGGTAATACCAATGAACTGGTGTGTTGTTTCTCCTTTGTTCCATTTTTCTGCAAGTCTGTCCGCCAATTCATTTTACTGGTATGTCGCAATGAGCTAGGATCCACTGAAAAAAAGATTTGATTGTTTTCAGAGACTTTGTTAAGCTGACAGATCAGTTCTCTTTCTATGTTGTCTCATAAATCTCTTTGGGAACAAGCAACGGAATCAGTAGAGATAGAAGATTATTATGGCCTGGAGAGAATAAGACACCTGGGTGTAACCAGGGGGTCTGGTCGGCTCACTACACTCAGAGGAAAGGCAAGATGGGCACATAACCAAATTGTGACCTATAACATCAGTATTGGAACTCTGCGCTGGCTGCTGAAGATGAGGACAGAGCACGCATGGGAATGCCCTGAGTGTTGTGATGTCAATTCTTGACTCTAATCAACTGCTGACTGTCCTAATGAGAACAAAATTTCACTATCTAAATACCAGGGTCAGTCATGCAATAATGCATCAAAAATTGTGGGTGATATAATGGACTGCAAGCGAGGATTCATCAGATCAGTGAGTGTGCCATTATATCCCTGGGTTGGACTGTAAGTGAGGATTCTTTAGCTTAGTAAGTGTGTCATTATATCTCTGGGTTGGACTGCATGTGAGGATTCTTTAGCTCGGTGAGTGTGTCATTATATCCCTGGGTTGGACTGCAAGCGAGGATTCATCAGATCAGTGAGTGTGCCATTATATCCCTGGGTTGGACTGCAAGCGAGGATTCATCAGATCAGTGAGTGTGCCATTATATCCCTGGGTTGGACTGCAAGCAAGGATTCATCAGATCAGTAAGTGTGCCATTATATCCCTGGGTTGGACTGCAAGCAAGGATTCATCAGATCAGTGAGTGTGCCATTATATCCCTGGGTTGGACTGCAAGTGAGGATTCATCAGATCAGTGAGTGTGCCATTATATCCCTGGGTTGGACTGCAAGTGAGGATTCATCAGATCAGTGAGTGTGCCATTATATCCCTGGGTTGGACTGCAAGAGAGGATTCATCAGATCAGTGAGTGTGCCATAATATCCCTGAGTTGGACTGCAAGAGAGGATTCATCAGCTCAGTGAGTGTGCCATTATATCCCTGGGTTGGACTGCAAGCGAGAATTCATCAGATCAGTGAGTGTGCCATCAAATCCCTGAGTTTGACTGCAAGAGAGGATTTATCAGATCAGTGAGTGTGCCATTATATCCCTGGGTTGGACTGCAAGTGAGGATTTATCAGATCAGTGAGTGTGCCATTATATCCCTGGGTTGGACTGCAAGAGAGGATTCATCAGATCAGTGAGTGTGCCATTATATCCCTGGGTTGGACTGCAAGAGAGGATTCATCAGATCAGTGAGTGTGCCATTATATCTCTGGGTTGGACAGCAAGAGAGGATTCATCAGATCAGTGAGTGTGCCATTATATCCCTGGGTTGGACTGCAAGAGAGGATTCATCAGATCAGTGAGTGTGCCATTATATCCCTGGGTTGGACACAGCCTGAACTTGGTGGGATTAGAAGCAGCAGAGGGTTTTCTACAGTCTGTAAAATTCTTTATCTTTGTTCAGACTCCATTCAATGTTCTCTGGTTCTGTTCATGGGCAGAATCGATTGACACCATCTTTAGGAAGAGACTGCGTGTGGTCAAACGTCGATCTGAATGCACGATGGTCAGAACATTTTGATACTGTACATGCTCTGTGTTGGGGTTTCCATTAAAATATAAAACATTCACCACATTCTCCATCAGGTGACAATGAGCAGCCAGTGGATCTTCTTGCCTTTGAAAACCTTTCTCCAGGAAAGTAGATTTAGTGAGTGAATATGATTTCAAGGCCAGGAGTATGTGACCAGATTAAAAATGATGGAAGAAAATGCAGGGGATGAGAAAAACAACAAAGTCTGTATTTGATAAATTTGATGGACCATCAGAACTGCCAGAAGGGACACTTCTTTGAAAAAGCCACATAGTTCAAGGTTGAAATGTTTTCTGTTCTGGACACTTTAATCTTTAAACTAAGAATACGTGCAATAGCTTATTCGCAAACTGAAAATCTGTCTTCTTTCTTTGATGAATTGAAAATAATTGTTTCTGATGCACTAACACAAAGTGTGAGCTTCTGGCTATGTTTCACAAAGACCTGAATTATAGGTTATGATTTGGGTTATCTTCCCGGTACTCTAGACATGTCCATATGTGCTCAGATTCCCCTCACAACTTATACATCAGTGTCCTGCAGCTGATAGTCCCAAGTCCTAGTCCTATGTTGGTTGACAAGACTTCTCGTGTGTCTGGTGTGCTTCTTGTTTGTCCGGTGTGCTTCTCGTGTGTCTGGTGTGCTTCTTATTTGTCCGGTGTGCTTCTCGAGCCTGGCTGTGACGATCTTTACTCCCAATTCTTGCACTCTTAGCAAAGATGTGGATGTGCAGCTTCCAAAATTCTCTGATCGTCTTTTTATGAATTATGACAGCCTTTTTAATTAATGTGAGTATCCTTAGCACTTCATGGCTCTTAGTGAAAACTGCGAGACTCTCTCTGCACTGTCATCATCATCAGGTGCCTTGCTGACTGGCGCTGGCAATCATGCCTCTCCATAATCTACGATCTCCTGCAGCATGTATCAGTTCGTGTGCCGACACACCTTCTTGCCATGCAACAAGACTGTCAAAAATCTTCTCTCGATGTCTTCCTCTATCCCTATCTTCCACAGATCTTTCCAGTGGTCACAGCATGTTCTATTTTCCCTCTTCTCATAACATGGCCGAAAAATGATGACTGTCTCCTTCTGATGTCTGTGATAAGTTGTTTTTGGGCTCCCGCCTCTTTCAAAACCGTTTGATTGCTCTTTTTGGCTGTCCAAGGTATTCTAAGCATTCTTCTGTAAAACCACATCTCTGCACTGTAAAGAAAAAAAACCTCTTTGATAATTTAAAATCAATTTTCCAGAACGTTGAGTGTTCACGTGCCTGATAATAGCTAAATGTACAGAAGGTTCTTTTTCAAGACTGAAACTTAAAAAACAATCTGCTTCATAAGAGAATAAGGCATCATCCTTTGAACCAGCTTTCACTCATGTGCATGGACAATGACATCCCAAAGACCACTGAATTCAAGCCAGTAATAAATAAATTCTGTGAACATAAATGCTGCAAATGTTTGTTATAAAAAGAAGTTCGTAGTTATTTCATACTGTGCCATCTAATCTTTGTTTATGTTTTAATACCAATTTTGTTAAGGTGCAATATATATATGTTTAATATTATCGACCACTTAATTTCATTCCTGTGGATGACTATCATAGGGGCTCCAGCACACTGGTTTGCTCAGGGGCCCATATGCTGTTTAGACGGCCCTGTTACTGGTCTCCATTTTAGACAACACAGAAGAAACCAACTGCCATCTAACAAGCATGTTGTAGGAGACGAATGAAAAAGATATGTAAAACAGATATGCACCCAAAACTCAAGTTCTGGATTAAGACCAAAATTCAGAAGTGGACGATAAACCAGATCTTTTTGCCTGAGGTTACAGCCAGTGAGTGCCAAGAAGAAAAAGAACACAAGACCCCCGTGCCTGCAGACAAGCAAAGACCGTAATTAGCCATGACTGAACAACTCGAACTAGAGATCTTTTTGTGATTAAACACTTGAACATATACACTAAATATTTATGGATCTTACCAGTGTTAATGTCACTTTTTACAGGAACATCTTCTGGTGCTCCAAGAGTGCTTTTGATGATTGCTTTGATATCTCTGACCTCAAAGAAGCGAAGCAACCTCCTCAGTTTCACCTGAGAAAAAATTCCTACAAGTTTTAAATCTCACAAAACATTGACGTATTCCTTCCGTATAAAGTGATGCACATTTAGAATTAGCCATAAATAATATTACTAATATCAGTTACTGGAAAGATCAAGGGTAATTATGATGACCTCTTAAATGAAAATGAGTATTCCAAGAGAAATTATGCCTGATGGCCTAAAGCTAGGCTATTCAACTAAGATTACTAGCGGGCTTCAGTTCTGAAAGTGAAGATTGTCATGGCCTATAGGCCCGAGCTCCAGCTTAGAAAGATCATTAATGCAATACAACTGGCAATGATCCGCAGGCCATTTGCCAGGCTTTCACGGACCAACTTTGACAGGTGGGCCACCATTTGAAGAGCCCTGACCCAAGGCAAGGGCAAGGAGGAATTGATCCAGAATACTACGGGCCGAGCTCTACAGATAGACATGAGCCCCTACACTGCCCGGCAGGGCATTATAATGATATGATAATAATGATGCTAACTCTTCTTCTTCTTCTTTTTCTTCTTCTTCTTCTTCTCCTCCTTCTTCTTCTCCTTCTTCTTCTGCTCTAGTCCTATTCCGCCTGTCAGTATCAGGTTTTGAAGAGGCTGGTACATTTGGCCTCAGATATTTGATCTATCCATCGCCTGCTTTGTCGACCACTAGGACTGCTTCCATTATGTCTAAGTGAGGATATAGTCTAATCTGTGATGCACGGCGAGGACGTGTGGCAGGAGTCTTGCTTGAGGATCCATAAACCAGCTGGCTAAAATGTACCTCAATGACCTGAATTATGATGACTATGAGTATTCTAAGCACCACATGGGAAAACAGTGGGTATACTCCTCTTTTTAAACAGCATCCTGTCCCGAAAGTTTAATATTTTGGCCTCATCTAACGTCATGGTGGCTTGGAAAAGATGGTATTACAGGGTGCAGTTTTTGGAAGGCGAGGCAGGTTCGACCTCCGCAAAGATGGATACAGGACACTGAAGATGCACTGGAACTGAAAGCACATGGGGCTGGAGAGTTGGCTAGGGAAAGGGACACTTTCACGCGTACCGTGAAGAGAGCGACGTTCTGTAAAGAGGTCTCGCTGACTGATAATGATGATTCCTCTTTTCACTATAATTGGGTCCTGGCACGGGAAGCTGGCTGCTGAAGATGGGGATGTAGAGTTTATGGAAGGGTGCGGGTGCGGTTATTCTGGTTCATTACTCAACTCATCCTAACTTTGGGCATGAATATGCAAGAAACTGATTAAGGATGGAGTTGTTGTTTTTTTAATCACACCAAGGTGAAAGAAAACATTCCACAAAGGATCTTCCTGACATGGATGTGTGTGTGTCTGATCCTGTCACATTTATTATTTACTAGTATTATAGTGCAACAGTTTCAGCGCCTGCAGTCTCTCTCTCTCTCTCTCTCTCTCTCTCTCTCTCTCTCTCTCTCTCTCTCTCTCTCTATTGTTGTAACCCACCAGGACATCACACAAGCGATTAACACCCGGTGATACAAAGTGCCACCAAGCGGATGAGGATTACCCGTGGAGAGGTCCCAGAAACCCCTTTCAGCCGTTACGCCATATTTATCATCACCATCATGTGCCCTGCGTAGGCGCAGGCACTCATGCCTCTCCAAAGATCATGATCACTGGTTGCATGGAACAGCTCTCTTGATGATATTCCTCTATGCCATCGTTTCAGCATATCCATCATTGTCTTTCTTGGTCTGACTCTACCCCTTTTTTCACTGATCTTTCCAGTTGTCACGATGTTCTCCAATGTCTCTCTTCTCATTATATTTATTGCATGGCTATATTCAGCCCCACAGGCAAAACCCAGGGTGTGGCTTAATATAACGAAAAATTGCATCCCACGTGGGATGATAGATATAAATTGATTATAATTTGGTTTGCTTGTATTGTTACCCATGTTCAATAGTGGAGAAAACAAAAAGTAATGTACACATTATCAAACTATCAGTAAAAAAAAAACTATTATCACACACGAGCACACCTTTGCATGTGATCTCTCTCTCTCTCTCTCTCTCTCTCTCTCTCTCTCTCTCTATCTATCTATCTATCTCTCTCTCGCATGCACGCACGCACGCACACACGCACGCACACACACACACACACACTGGGAAGAATCCCGTTCATTAACTGACTTTGTCTTTCCTCAGCAGAAATAAAATATCTTCTATTCCAATATGTTTGTCTCCCCTGATAATGGCGACTTCGGCGGCTTGTTCCAGCTGCAACAAACAACACAAAGTTCAATAGTGAAAACTTCGAGATCGGCTTCAATATCTAGAAAATTGTGCGTTATTTCAATGTACTCAAAAAGGTGTAATCATGTCAATATAGAAAAAGATGGAATCACCTGTCGCTGTCCTGAAAGACCTGCTCACATCAATACTTACAAAGATGTATTCACATTTCAATGTCCACAAAAGTGTTTAATCACATGTCAATGTCCAAAAAGATGGGAACCACATGACACTCTCCTGCAAGACCTGCTCAAGCCAGTGCTTACAAAGATGCATTCACATGTCAATGTCCACATGAAGGTTTAATTACATGTCAATGTCCACATAAAGGTTTAATTACATGTCAATGTCCACATAAAGGTTTAATTACATGTCAATGTCCACATAAAGGTTTACTTACATGTCAATGTCCATATGAAGGTTTACTTACATGTCAATGTCAACATGAAGGTTTTCTTACATGTCAATGTCCACATGAAGTTTTACTTACATGTCAATGTCCACATGAAGTTTTACTTACATGTCAATGTCCACATGAAGTTTTACTTACATGTCAATGTCCACATGAAGTTTTACTTACATGTCAATGTCCACATGAAGGTTTACTTACATGTCAATGTCCACATGAAGGTTTACTTACATGTCAATGTCCACATAAAAGTTTAATTACATGTCAATGTCCACATAAAGGTTTTCTTACATGTCAATGTCCACATAAAGGTTTAATTACATGTCAATGTCCACATGAAGGTTTTCCTACATGTCAATGTCCACATGAAGTTTTACTTACATGTCAATGTTCACATGAAGTTTTACTTACATGTCAATGTCCACATGAAGTTTTACTTACATGTCAATGTCCACATTAAGTTTTACTTACATGTCAATGTCCACATGAAGGTTTACTTACATGTCAATGTCCACATGAAGTTTTACTTACATGTCAATGTCCACATGAAGTTTTACTTACATGTCAATGTCCACATGAAGGTTTACTTACATGTCAATGTCCACATAAAGGTTTAATTACATGTCAATGTCCACATAAAGGTTTAATTACATGTCAATGTCTAACAAGATGGCCACCACATGTCGCTGCCCTGAAAGACCTGCAGACGTCAATGCTTAAAAAAAGATGTAATCGCATGTCACTGTCCAGTAAAATGTAATGACATGTGTTTGCAAACAGATGTGATCACATGTCAATGTCCCTAAAGATGTGAGACAAGTCGATATTTTCAAAAACGAGGGATCACATGTCGATGTCCAGAAAGTGGTCATGTAAACGTCTAAAACGATGTGATCACAAGCCCCTACCTAGAAAAATTAAATAACATGAATTTTGAGAAAAATATATCAATGTCCCGAAAGATGTGAAGACATGTCTATGTCTGGAAAAATGTGATCACATATCGATGTCTAGAAAGATGTGATTACATGTCAATGTATAGAATGATGTGATCACAAGCCACTGTCCAAAAAAATTAAATAACAAGAATTTCCAGAAAAAATGTGACTATACCAATGTCCTGAAAGATGTGAAGACATGTCACTGTCGGGAAAAATGCGATCACACATCAATGTCTAGAAGGATGTAATCATATGTCAATGTCCAGAAAGATGTGATCACATATCAATGTTTACAAGATAGGATCAGGTGTCAATGTCAAGGAAGATATAATCATTTGCCAATGTCCTGAAAGATGTGCTCACATCTCAATTCCTAAAAAAAAAAAAAGACGTAATAATACGTCAATGTAAAAAAAAAAAAAATGCAATGTCTTATGAATATCCAGGAAGATATGATTACATATGTCAATTTTCAGAAAAACGCGATAACATGTCAAAATCCTGAAAGGTGTTTTTTTCGTAATAATTCACCACAGATGACGTCACGGGGTCAGTCTAATATTTTATAGGGTGGTAAGACCGGGTTTCCCAGCTGTGTAGTGCTTTTAACGACCCCAAAACATCTAGAACTGGACCTAACCCCAACCCACCCTCGTCCCACGAAAGATGTGCAGCCTAGGTTCCACGACTGCATGCAGCCTATCTACCAGCCCCTGAAATATTGGATTGTCTGTTCGGGGTGAAACAAATAAAAGCACCCCAGAAAGATGTGATCATGTGTCAGTATCCAGAAAGATGGGATTATATGTCAATATTCTGAATAATGTGATCACATATCAATATCTCAAAAGGTATGATCACATATCAATATTCCGAAAGATGTCTTAATATGTCAATATCCTGAAAGATGGGGTCACATGTCAAAATCCTGAAAGATTTCATCATATGTCAATATCCTGAAAGATGGGATCACATGTCAATATCCCGAAAAATGTCATAATATGTCAAAATCCCGAAAATGTCATTATATGTCAAAATCCCGAAAGATGTGATCACATGTCAATATCCCGAAAAATGTCATTATATGTCAAAATCCCGAAAGATGTGATCACATGTCAAAATCCCGAAAAATGTCATAATATGTCAAAATCCCGAAAGATGTCATTATATGTCAAAATCCCGAAAGATGTGATCACATGTCAATATCCCGAAAGATATAAACAAAAGTCAATTTCCAGAAAGATGGAATCTCATGCCAATGTTCAGAGCAATATACTTACAAATTCAACGTCATGAAAAAACGTATTCATATGTTGACCATACAATAGTCCCATTACGCCATGCATTGTTAGGTCACCGGTTGATGCCTGTCTGGTCAGTCCGTCTATCTCTGTCGGTCAGATGCAATGGACACGACATATGAGGGCTTTTAGCTAAATCCTATATTCTTGTTTGTATTGGTCTTCCTCGTCTCCTCTTCTTCTCTACAGCAATCGTTTTGGAGAGACAGTCAGATTTCCTTACATGTCCGTTCTACTGCATGTTCTGTCTTTTGACTTTTGTTAAAAGAGGGGTTCAAAGTTGCCAATGTGTTGAGTGATGGTCGATCGATGCTCACCATTGTTACCGAAGAGATTTATACATAAATTAAACAAAGTTTGATTAGTTCGCAATAAAGTGGGCTATTACTCTTATTATTTTTGTTGTTCTTTTTTTTTTTCCTTATAGCCCACTTATTTATCTTCAAAATGATAATTTATTCAATAACATATGTTGCAAGTTAATGAAACTGTAGTAACAATGATGAGCACTGACCGGCCTCCCTAAAACGGGAATTCCTGTTAAGCTGTACGGCCTTTCTGGAACTGGCTGTTGATAATGTCAAGAAAATTGCACACACTAATGTGAACCGAACACAATACAGAAACACGTACTGTTATGATCAACTCGCCGTCAAGCAAGAGTTAATATCAACAATCATGCCAACCATCCAGTACCTACCATGGAAACCATCTGCTGGTGGACGATCTCCTCTACCAGCGCCGCCGTCTCTTGTAGGGGTCGTCTGCTATCTCCGAAAGCAAACCTGCCGATTCGAAAGATCAGTTATAGTCCGTTTTATTAGGTCTCATAACAACAAGTTATATATTCCCGTCCTTTAGGACGAAATTGTTCGTTATTTGAAGCCCTACTCTGGCTCTTGCCAGGGGCCGCCATATAGCCTGGCCATGAATATGGCCTAAAGGCTGAAAAGGCGGTTTCTAGGACCTCGCCACGGTGATCCTCACCCGCATGGTGGCACATTGTGTCATCGGGTGTTTATCGCTTGTGTGATGTCCTGGTGGGGTAGAAAGTCAGTCAGTCAGTCAGTCAGTCCGTTTTATAATTCGTGGCGTTGTATTATCGATAATTTATCGGTAAAAACGTATCATAGGACCGGGATTTTGCACCGGTTCCTATTTTCATCTTTAACTTAGTGTTTTATTCACAAATAATATATACACTACCCAGTGTTATCGGGGGGAAAAAACCGCTTCCATTGTTATTTCATCACTTGTATATTTTAGGTAACAAAACAAATTTAACAGTACCGTCGTGAATCAAGATGCCGACTAATGACAGAAGTTAGAGGCGTTTCTGCAACTGCTTATCCTGGGGGCGTAGGTTCCTGCACCTCTGAGAATTTTCATAATGTTCTTTTGATATATCACTGCTACACAGATGGCTCTCTGTTGAGAGGCAGACAAAAAGCATGGGGGTTCATAGCAGAGGTGAATGAACGTCGATTAGTGCAGCAAAGACTGGAAAATAATATATTAACGTCTAGTTTGAGAATGGAGGTGGAGGCAGTCACTGCTGCCTTCAGCTGGCTTGTGAATCAGCTGTACACACATGTCTCGATCTTCTCCTGTTGCAATTAACCGGATGTTTTCGGACAGGGACAAGACGAAATGGTGACTATGAAACGGCCAACGGGTACTGTGAGATTCGATGTTGAATATATATTGTCGCTGTGGTAGCCAATTAGACCAGCCGGCTACCTTAACGACCAAGTGACAAGCTTACGGTTGGTTCATGGGGCACATGTTAGACCTTGGCAATTGGAAGAGAGACACTGGCAGACATCAGTCGGACACACTGGCAATTTAGGGAATAAGAAGTTCCGTTCCTACAGGGACTTCCACCAATCTACCGATAATACAAGAACTAACCGCACAAGTGACGCCTTTGCAGTTTCTGACGAAACTTGGCAGAACACTGATATTTAAGCGAGTTTTGAAACTTGAAGCGCAACAGTCGTAGTCTTATTCAGAATTTACGTAAAACACGAGATTCATATGTTTTTGTGTAAGGTCGATTGGTTACATCTTAACTTTGTGCTGTATAACTTTTAAAAGACAGTCCAGCAAGGATCGTCGAATATTTATATACTTCAAATGAGTTGTGAATTTGAACAAAGAATACACAAACAATAGATTGCACAATTTTTCGTCTGGATTTTTTCGTTGTATCTCGTCAGGTGCACACTACAGTAAAAATTGATTAAAATGGAGCAAATAAATGAATCCATCCAACAGAAACACAAAATCGACTACATTCAAAAGAGAATCAAGTAAATATTGATATATAATTTCATCCATTTATATTCCACTACAGCTGAGATATAACCGTTTAAACCTCGGCATCAGTTTGAAGACACACTTCATATCTATGTATCCATTACAGTACCTGTTACCAAATCCCACTTTACAGTGGAAAAGTGACCCGCGACACCGCGTATTTTAACAGAAATAGAGCGTTTCAATAGGGTGGCAGCCGACGTGTTGTAGTGGCCATTCGCTCGCCTGCGGATCCGAATGTCGTGTGTTCAGGTCCTGACGGAGCTGAACTTTTTTCAGAAATGATCTTGGTTCCCAGGTCAACCCAGGATTAAATGGGTACTAGGTAATTGGTCGGAAACATAGATTACCCTGTTTTTGCCTTGTGGTACACCGAGACATATTATTACTACTATACTGCTTAGTAGTACTAGTAGTAGTAGTAGTAGTAGTAGTAGTAGTAGTAGTAGTAGTAGTAGTAGTAGTAGTAGTAGTAGTAGTAGTAGTAGTAGTAGTAGTAGTAGTAGTAGTAGTAGTAGTAGTAGTAGCTGTAATAGTAGCAGCAGTAGTAGTAGTAATGGAAGTAAACTTATCCAAGACTGTATACTACAGAAGCGTTTCGATTATACAGATCAAATGAGATCTATCCACTGTTTCGTTCCCAACAATTATAAGAGAAGTTAGACAAGAATACCACGTTATCCGACAAATGTATATTATTTCTGACGTGCATGTTCCAGTGAAACAACACCCCCCCCCCCCACCCTCTGGTTTCGCTGGGGCGTGTATTATACACATATAGGCGGCACTTCATACAGGCTGGGAGTGCACTCGCTGATGGGTTCCAACTCGCACAAGGGACATAACGTGCAGTACATTTGTATCTATTTTTTTTTTAAGGGACGGCCTTTGCCTATCACAGCTTTTTGTGGTCTGGCATGCCTTTCCGGTGTTCACACATGTATCAGAAATTCAGCTGGCCAGATAGACATGCGGATTTCTATTAGAGATGCTTCAGTTAAGTGATGTTTGTGTATTCTTGTTCACAATTATAGCACTTTATATTCCTGTGCTGTGCTGATGGAGGCTCTCTGGCAGCAGTATTCACTTTGTTTGTTACACCATAACGGTTGAACAGGATTTGTAGAACTTGTGACTGAGGGGGGGGGGGGGGTTATTATCCGAGTGGTGGCATTTTGTGACACCTGTTGTTTATCTCTCTTTGAGCGGTCTTAGTGGGGTTGAACTTCACTCACGCTTTGCATCTGTTTTGTGATTTGATTTGATTCGGATGCACTCGGGGCATTCGCATAAGCGCTCCGTCCCCATCTTCAGCAGCCAACAAAGAGTTCCGTTACTAATGGTGCCGTCTTGCCTTTCCTCTGAGCCTCGAGCATCTGCCAGAACCTACGTCACTCCCCCCCCCCCTCTCCACCCTTGCATCAATCTCACCAGACTGCGGTGACCCATCTGCTCCTCTGAACTGTACACACTCTCCTACAAGGAACCAACCACGTCTGCCTTATCATGTATTAGTATTCCACTAAATTGTGCAGAGCCAGTGTCAAGGAATGACAAGCCATTACACATCACCCCAAAATAGTCGAGACCTGTTTTACCTGTGCTCGACACAACTTTCAAACTTGGACTCGTCCAGGAAGGTATATAGCCCCTTATATCGATATATGCCTTGATCGGAGAGAATTATGATACCTACATCATCCAGTTGCTTTGACTTAGCGTCATTTTCAAATTTGCAACTGTATGATAAATATTACTGGAGTTATTTGAGGATTCTTAGAAACCGGTTTACTCCTTGCTCATGTATACAAGGAACTTCTTCTTACTGACGCCTGAATTGAAATTTTTGCGGCATTGTTTCTGCATCGACGCCAGAAAATTTCACTTTCAGAAGGCGGTCTGTAGTGCCGAGGACTTTTCCTATGCTTGGGATGAAACCTTTGTGAAGAGCTGGCAGAAAAATCACAGTCCAACCAACACCCACCAACCAATTATCAACCAATTATCAACCAACCTATCACCCAACCACCCACCAGCTACCATTTGTGAAGTTGATGACATCATCACAATGGGGTGCCATATACCCCAAACAGCCTAACAGTGCAAGAGCTTGGTGTAGCCCAGAGACAGTGTTGTGACCTGACTGGTAGTAGAGACTTGCTGAGTACCAGTACAGTTGCTGTGTCCTCTATGGTGAGGTACTCTTTCACTACCTGATCCATTTGAAGCAGAGTTACCAGATACACAGACAGTCGAATCATCAGGAGCTGAAGGAAGCATCAACGATAGAAAGAGGATAAGTGACAGTTTGCTTCCATATTGCTATATTCCACACAGCTCCTATGTAATCCGATGATGATAAGAGGTGCTTCCTCCAGGCCTTTCTGACTGTTTAGCTTTGGTTGATTCTAGTCATTGTGTGTGTAGTGTTCTCTAACCAGCGGAAAGCCTCCACCTCCATTCTTAAGTTGGATGTTGTGGTATTATATCCTAGGCTCTCCTGCACTAAACGTCGACCATTTACGTTTGCTAAGAAGCACCAAGCACTTTTGTTGCCTCTTGACACTGAACCATCTGGGTGAATGATCAAAGCCTCTGAGCGAGCAATATCTTGAATTAATTACTGTTTGGCGCAAAACTTGGTGGGCAAAGTAACTCATTTTTTTTCCCTGTGTTCAAAAGATTCCTCCGTCGCCGTGCAAGTTGCGAGGATAGAAGAATACGTGTGGTTGACTGAATGGGAATTATGCAAAAATGAAACAATGCCTTACAGTAATCACGCACAGCTATTTTAATTGGTTTAAAAGCTTTCCTCATTAATTTTAAAGCAAGCACGCTTTTGTTCCAACAGGTAAACAAAATAGGGGGGGGGGGGAGGGGAGAGAGGAGGAGAAGAAAAAAAGCAACAGCGGCTTGACTCGGCAAAACTTATCATTTTGATTAAATAATTTTAAACGCTGCACAGTTTCCAGTGTTGTAAGAAGTTATATGAAAGAAATAACTGAGACACACTAACAACAGATGATACGCTAACGACTTCCATCTATAATTGGGAGAACAAAGAAAAATAATCGCATTCTCCTGCACAAATGATGAAACAAATTAGAACTTGGCACACTAATTGCTTGAGGGGGAAAATCACAACAGTGAAGTAGTTCTGACAAAGGGATACAGCCTAATTAGAACTGTAACAATTTGTTGGCTATGACATATTTGTTGAATTTGTTACTATGGCATTTACTTCCATATATACTATGGAATCTAACAATGACAAGAAATGTAAAGTTTATGCCAGGTATATAATTACAACGGTAACACAATATGTCATAAAGACACCATATATCATAGTTTCAAATATACCACGCGACACTCAATAGATACAAAAAGTGTATTTGTGTGAGCTAAGATTCTACACAGCAACGTCAGATGTTCTCTGCCTCACTAACTACCACTGTTGCTTTGTAGCTAGATCTTGATTAATCTATAGTTTTAAATTAATATAACAATACCTCTATATGTGTGGAGCCAACGAAGGACATACTGAGATCAGACAACAAGTCAATAAGTAGGTAAAGTGCAGTTTTGCCCACTCGCTTTCTCGACAGCTAAATATTCATGTTTCTTTCTCGTGGTTGGCTGTATAGTTGCAGTCTGACATTTCTTTTTCTGTAGTTTTTAAAACCAAAAAACTGCACCGTACCAAAAAAAAAAAAAAAAGAATATACTAACATTTGTCAAAGAGCCACTCTACAAGTATTTAAAATGCTGTCTATCGTGCCATCTTTAACATAGTAGAATCAAGGGTTCTCTCTTTCCCTAAGTGAGACCGTTTCTTTGTAATCGCAGCATTCAAAATCTTGTTTTTATCAACATAACAGTTAATGTAATTAATGCAATCAAAACTGACGACGAATACACAACATTTTGACTTAAAAACGGCTATATGAATCAGCAAACACCAGAGGTGTCCGCAAAAAGCAGGTCACAGATCATCCAGGATGAAGACATGGTATGGATTCAGATTTCTCTAGCTTTTGTTGCAAGAGAGTGTGCTGCTCTACTCGGTGTGGTCAGTAACGTATTCAACATGGTTATTTTCTCCAAGATCGGTCTCAAAGACAGTATGAGCGTTGGGCTATTCGCTTTATCGTTGACAGATGTGATTCAATCTGTCTGCCAAGTTACAAGCTGTACGTGCTACGCCGTCGATGTTATGTACTCTGGGCCAGTGGACCTTCGGGCATTGGGGAACAATGTAATTGGCTGGACTGTGAATGCCACCTACCGTATCTCGTGTTGGATCACAGCCTGGGTATCCTTAGAAAGATGTCTCTGTGTTGTCTTTCCATTCAAAGTCAAGCATATCTTCACACGATTTCGATGCGGTTTGGTCATTTTGACCATATATTTTGTACATATGTGTATGTATATTCCCGTTTTCATCTCACACAGAATGGAATGGATCAAAAAGCCGACTTTGCTCGTTGGTTTGAACACTACGGTAACATTTACTGAGGTGTTTACGGTAATACTAAACGACGGAACCGCACAATTAGAATTTCTTTTTGATATATCACTTGGCATTGTATGGCTTTGCTTGTCACATATCACAGTCATCGTGAGCGCAGTGTTGCTAAACCACTCACTGCAAATATCTTCTAAAATACGACAAGCACCAAAAGCAATGCCGAAGGACAACATCAAAAACGCAACTGCCTCACAACTGACAACTCGTGAGAAAAGACTCGTCAAAGTTGTCCTGGTTCTTGCGCTGATTCTAACGGTTTGCAATATTCCTAAATATATGGTATATATAATCTACCATACTCTACCGGGTATGAATACAGGCGGTCAAAGAAATCTAACGGCTCTACTGTGGAATATTGCTCCCATTATTTCCAACATCGGTTGCTCGCTGAACTTCATTGTGTATTTCAAATTAAACTCCAAGTTCAGGAAAGCGGTTCGTATGTGTCTTGGTTTGTCTGGTCAGAGAAATTTAGGAGACGCCCAACGATCACGTATGTCTCGTTACATTAACAAAGACGAAGTGTAAAAATACGTCTGATATTATGTAAAAATACGACTGATATTACCGTGTAGTAGAAATGTTACAGCATGTGGCAGTGATGTTACAGCATGTAGTATAAATGTTACAACATGTGGTAGAGATGTTACAGCATGTGGTAGAGATGTTACAGCATGTGGTAGAGATGTTACAGCATGTGGTAGAGATGTTACAGCATGTGGTGGAGATGTTACAGCACGTGCTAGAGATGTTACCGCATGTGGTAGAGATGTTACAGCATGAGGTAAAGATGTTACAGCATGTGGTAGAAATGTTACAGCATGTGTTAGAGATGTTACTGCATGTGGTAGAGATGTTACCGCATGTGGTAGAGATGCTACCGCATGTGGTAGAGATGTTACAGAATGTGGTAGAGATGTTACAGAATGTGGTAGAGATGTTACAGCATGTGGTAGAGATGTTACATCATGTGGTAGAGATGTTACAGCATGTGGTAAAGATGTTACAGCATGTGACAGAGATGTTACAGTATGTGGTAGAGATGTTACATCATGTGGTAGAGATGTTACATCATGTGGTAGAGATGTTACAGCACGTGCTAGAGATGTTACATCATGTAGTAGAAATGTTACAGCATGTGGTAGAGATGTTACAGCATGTGGTAGAGATGTTACAGCATGTAGTATAAATGTTACAGCATGTAGTATAAATGTTACAGCACGTGGTAGAAATGTTACAGCATGTGGTAGAGATGTTACAGCATGTAGTATAAATGTTACAGCATGTGGTATAAATGTGACAGCATGTGGTAGAGATGTTACAGCACGTGGTAGAGATGTTACAGCATGTGGTAGAGATGTGACAGCATGTAGTATAAATGTTACAGCATGTGGTAGAGATGTTACAGCACGTGGTAGAGATGTTACAGCATGTGGTAGAGATGTTACAGCATGTGTTAGAGATGTTACAGCATGTGGTAGAGATGTGACAGCATGTAGTATAAATGTTACAGCATGTAGTATAAATGTTACAGCATGTAGTATAAATGTTACAGCATGTGGTATAAATGTGACAGCATGTATTGTTGGTCTAATGCAGCAGATTATTTGAAACATGCACTTCACAACAATCCTCAGATACTATATTCTATCCAGCTGCAGATACAGGTTGTCAAAGAAGCCTTCAAAAATTATGAAACAGAGACACGAACGACATCAAGATAAATCATCCAGGCAGAATTTATATCTAAAACACTGAATAAACTGGCAAAAACATCCCAGGAGCCATTACAAGGATGGCCGGAGGCAGAGCGACAAATGATCCAACACAAATTCCAGGAAGTTGGCAGTAAAGAGGAGCACCAAAAAAAAAAAAAACCATACCTCACCACCCCCTCTCCCTTTTTGTGTCATAGCCGTAGGCTGAAAAAAGAAATGCCACTTTCGACAGCAAATTATCAGGAGTATACTAGGCAACGACACCCATTGTCAGCCAAGACCCTAACAGCGAACCCGAGACAGACATGGATGGCACAGAGACAATCTAGAAGGCAACCAATGAAAACCAAGTCATATTAGCTGCCAAAATCAAAACCTATACTTCACAAGAAGTAGAGTTAAACATGGTTACTTAGAGAAGCGAAAAAATGCACTTAACAGTCGCAGGATATCAAGGCAGTACTTGGCAGTCACAGTCTGCCCCAGTGGTATCAATTTAAAAAGACTGAAAAGGATAGTTCAAATTTGTTCCTGTTGGATTGACATCCAGGTCGCCGTGGTGTTATGTTATGTTATCACAATCGACTTCATTGCACATTAGGCATTCCCAATCTTTTCTCCAGGCCATACCAGTGTGGTGGGTAATAAACAGGCAGACAGATTGGCTAGATCTGCACCACTGGGTGGTGAACTGATACATGACAAGGCAGATGTGGTCAAGGCCCTTTGGGAACAAGCAACGAAATCAGTAGATAAAAAAGACTGTTATGACCTTGAGAGAATGAGGCACCTGGGTGTAACCAGAGGGTCTGTCCGGCTCACTACACTCAGAGGAAAGGCCAGACGGACATATAACCAGATTATGACCGGTACCATGAGTATGGGAACTCTGCGCTAGCTGCTGAAGATGATGACGGAGCATGCATTCAAATGCCCCAAGTGCTGTGATGTCAATTCTGGACTCAACTCAAGTCAACTAGGCGTTCCGTCTGATCCAAATCCTGAGTTAGCAGTCCAGGTGGGAGCTAAACAGTCAGTCAAGGAAACTCATCAATTCTATCGTGGAATCATCGCATCCATCCTTGTTCGCAATATAAGCTGTTCGGTTTTCTTCTTTGAGTTCTCTAATACAAGAGCAGAGCCGGTTTTTAATTTTTTTTTTTTTTAAGTTTAGAAATGACCTCGGCTTTTAGATAAACCTAGTCCTAAGTGGGTGCCAGGTTAAATCCTGGGAAGTAAAGGCAGCCGGCGTTAAGTTGACCATCGAGTACCGAGTGGTCTGTAAAGATAGGTCTAGTACTATATGTCCACTACGCCTGAAGGCGTGGACAA
The DNA here is from genome assembly GCA_905116865.2 of Candidula unifasciata. Classification (NCBI taxonomy): domain Eukaryota; kingdom Metazoa; phylum Mollusca; class Gastropoda; order Stylommatophora; family Geomitridae; genus Candidula; species Candidula unifasciata. Next base: position 168,027 of record CAJHNH020001323.1, read on the forward strand.
CGGTCCTTTACTTTACATAAACAGGAATTCAAGTTCAAACGGTTCACAGGCGATTTCCATCGTTTCACAGAAGGGCTGTAGATGACACTCGTTGACGGTGTACATCAGACTGTATAGAGGAACGAGAGTGTGACAAATATTGCAAGTGATATACAAACTATGTGGTAAATATTTAACAGACATAACAGTCAGTGTCCGGCTGCAGAAATATGTAAAACAGAAACAGCCCAATCAATCACTCCGTGATGCGTTTCAGCGCGTGTGCGGGTGTGAATGTGGGTGGGTGCGGGGTTGTTAAACCTCTCAATCCGCCTGCTTTGTTGCCCTGCATTTGTGCGTGTATATGTGTGTAGGGGTGTGGTGTGGGGGCCTTTCTCTGTGTGCGCGCGTGTGTGTAAGCGGGGAAGCGGGAAAGGGGTGGAGGGGGTGTCCGAAAGACTAATTTATTGACCCTGGAGTCCACAGAAAACATTTCTAACTCAGAGACAGAGAGGCTGGGAGTCTTATCTAACTAGGAACCCTTGGTCCATGTGATTATCTTAGTTGCCTATCCTTTACAGGACGTTGCAGAACCAACCCCAATAGCCCCTGGCTGTTGTGTGGTTATTCTAGGCAAATTTACGTCCAGTAGTTTGACATTGCCCCTGGACGGTCGGCTTTCTTGAAACCACTGTCGAAACCAACGCAAGGTGCATGACCCGCAGCTGGAATCGAGACTTAGCCACAAAGCCGACTTCCATGTGATTACCATTTCGAAAAAGTCACGTCAAAACACTGGTATAACCACACATAGAAAGCTTCCCTGGCACACTCGCATTGTTCAAAAAAGATGCTGCTTTCTTTGGGTTCTGGTCGCGTTATGCGGCCCAAGCATTGTAGTATTCAGTAGTACTGACCTTTTATTCACAAGTTGTCAGGCTAGTCTACGTCAAGAGGGGTGTGATGTGACCATTTCGTTCAAATATACGGCGTTCTTTTCTTTTAAATTATCCATAAACCATGAGATATTAACCTTTTGGCTCGGTACTATGGATATCGCAACCCTTCGGCCTTGATTCCATGATAGCTACCGTAAAGCTGGGAGAAATGTGGCTCCCCCCACCCCCCGGGAGTGAACCCGGACCACAAGGAGTTTGTCACCTGGTCGCGGCGAAGTCAGCGTTAACCAACTACGCTAGCGAGCCGGGCACATATACGGCGTTAATAAGAGGAGAAGGCAGGAAATGGGTGGCGGGTCGTAGAGACACAGCGGTTCAGCAACTGACAGAAGACAGCTCTAGGTCAGGGGACGTGTTTATACACACCAATGAGTTACTGACAAGGACAGAACGAGTGAATGCGGCTTCATTTCGAAAGCATGGCTTGGGAGGCGGGGGGGGGGGGGGGGGGGGGGGGGGGGAATGACAGTAAAGCTTGACATAAGACCTTACCACATCCAGCAGGAGAATGGAGATTGAGGCGGTAACTGCTTGAAGACAATCTCAGCCACTCGTGTTGTCATAGCATCAAATTTGCAGAGCATGCTCGGGAAAGCGGAATCGTGTTTTCTTCATATGGAGTGGATCGCATCAGTCCAGAGGTCGCAGGTGGAGACAGTCACATGGATATTTTACCTGGGCCATATAGGCGTGTTTGGTAAAGAAGAGGCAGACAGACAGAGCCCCGCGGTAGATGTTTTCAGTATGATGCAAGTCTTCGAATATCACCCATTAAATGTATTTTCGTTACAAATAATTGTATTTTGATTTTACTCCTTACTCCCCACCCTCACTGTGCCGCCTGATGCGGCTCTGAATCATAGCACGGCACGGCCTTGCAGATAGGTTGGCTGGATTAGCCCTATTTCGGTGGCGTTGCAGCTGCACAGGGAAGGGGTGATCTGTTGCCTGTGTGACGAATTAACAAGTCAAACGGACAACACTAAAAATCCGTGCATGACGCGCTGCGTGCGCTACTCGAGACTCTGAGGAAAAA